>CM073764.1:131976855-132574858 GCA_037127475.1 Arma custos
AATAAGCTATTTGCTGCAGCCATTCCAGTAGCCAGGCACAGCCTAAGAATTCTTTCCCCATTGCCATTGAGAGTCTCCATTCCACATCTTCCAATGTGGCTCTGTGTCATTCCCTCACATTATTACCACATCGGCTATTTAGGTCTCCTTTAATTACTAGAATTCCTTCGGTATCATTCAATTCCTGCAGAGTTTCGAAAAAGGCGTCCTTCTCTTTTGCAGGTATGTCAGGGCCATATACAATGAATATGGTATAAACCCAACTCCCCTATTTCTGCTTAACAATCGTGATCTTGTCACTAATGCCTTTCAACTCCTGTAAGGTTAGAGCTGAATTTTCATGGAATAAATATGCTACAAATATATAAACACACACACACACACACACACACACACACATATATATATTCTGGACGCTTTGCAGAAAATGGGTGTCCCCATTTACATCCGGAACATTATCACCGATTATTTTACGGGCAGGACCCTGATATATTCAACGGAGGACGGTCCCAAAAGCTTCAAGGTGTCTGGCGGAGTACCCCAGGGTTCAGTGCTTGGGCCTGTCCTGTGGAACATCATGTATGACAGGATCCTCAGGCTTGGCCTACCAGAGGGTGCCAAGACAGTGGGTTTTGCTGACGACGTTGCAGTGGTAATTGAGGCCAAATACAAAGATGAAGTGGCCCTGAAGGCCAACCAGAGTATCTCACTAATCCGTGATTGGCTGGCTTCGGTGGGGCTTCAGCTTGCAGACGAGAAAACAGAGGTTCTTCTTATTAGTAGCCGGAAAAGGAGGGAAGAAATAACCCTGAGAGTGGGCAGACAAGAGATCCAGTCCCAGCCCTCGCTGAGATATCTCGGAGTGATAATCGATGAAAGGCTGCGGTTCAAGGAGCATATCCAGCGAGTATGCGATAAAGCAGCAAGAGTGACCACAGCAATGGCTCGACTGATGCCCAACGTAGGCGGGCCTAGAAACAGTCGAAGACTATTATTATCGAGCGTCATCTCATCCGTCCTTCTCTACGCAGCCCCGATATGGAATGGTGCCTTGGACACACTGGCTTACAGGAGACCAATGGTGTCCATTTATCGTCGAAGTGCCCTGAGGGTAATCAGCGCGTTTCGCACTGTCTCTTACGAAGCTGCATGTGTAGTGGCCAGGATGCCACCAATAGAACTGATCGCAGAAGAGAGACAGCGTTGGTATAAAAGAGTTGCTCGCATCCCCAGAACTGAGGAAAGGAAGATGACAATCGAGAAGTGGCAACAACGCTGGGATATGGCCACGAACGGGAGGTGGACCCATAGGCTGGTTCCTCGCATCGAACCCTGGATGGATAGGAGCCACGGGGAAGTAGACTACTACCTAACCCAGATGCTTACAGGACATGGCTGCTTCAGAGCATACCAATTGCGGTTTAACCTGGACAATACAGCAGAATGTCCAAGCTGCCCAACAATAGAGGAGACGGTGGAACATGTATTCTTCAGCTGTCCCCGTTTTCAAGAAGAACGGAATGGTTTTAAAGGAGTCTGTGGCTCAGCAGCGACAGCCGACAATATTGTTAGCCTGATGCTGCTTTCACAGGAATACTGGACAGCTGGCCAGCGCCTGGCCGTAGAGGTCATCAAGAAGCTGAGGAAGGAAGAGAAGGAGAGGCGTGCCTAGAGCAGAGGTAGCCTAGCACAATGAGGCGGCACACAGCCACTCCCCCTCCATGAAGTAATGCCTAACGGTGGTCCCGTGGAGGGTGGGAAACAGGTGTAGGGAGGTGGTTTTAGTGGGTAAAAATCCCACACGACGGATAGGTACGGGCCTATCCGTGTCTTTTGAAGATTTCCACCTACCCCCGTAAAAAAAAAAAAAAAAAAAAAAAAAAAAAAAAAAAAATATATATATATATATATATATTTATGTTTATAAATATACACATACATGAACTTAAAATAATATACCTGAAGTTACATCTTGAATCAAAGCACTCGTTTTATGATGCACATTCACAGCTGAAGGTGAAGCCAACATCAACTCCACCAATTTATTGCCACATTTGATGAAATTATTGTAATAGTTATTCTCTGTATGTGACCTTTTTAGAAAAATATTATATTCCTTCCTTTTAACTTTCCATAATTCATCCGATGCTGTAACATAATAATAGTATACCTAATTATGATGACAATATTTCTATTTATTTTACAAGATGGCGGAATAAGAGAGAACTTTTTTAATTTGATGTAATTTTAATAAATATAATTCAATTATATTACGATCTAATATAAGCATAATTTTAATAAGCATCTAATTTTATTATATTACGAGGATTTTACGAAGGATTTCGGATTGTATGGATTGGATACGAGATTGATATGAATTGGATGGTTTAGTAGAGCCCCAAACCTCAACTCCGTATGTTCAAATAGGTCTGATAACTGTCATGTAAATGAGTCTTTTGTAATTAATTGAGAGCTTAGAGCGTTTGTCCAGTAAATGTTGAAGTAGGCGAAAACGTCGAGCGATTTCTTGTCTTTTCAGTCTTGTATGAGGATTCCAAGTGAGACGTTTGTCCAGATGGAGTCCTAGGTAGCGTATCTGTTCGACAGGGATCAGTGGAATATTATTAAAGGATATACTAGAACAGGAATTCGTAGGTTTACGACGAAGGGTGAAGGTAATTTTATGAGATTTGTTAGAATTTATTTTAATTCTCCAATTTTGACACCATTCTTGAAGGCTTGAGTTATGAGATTGAAGAGATTCGGATGCAACAAATGGATCCTTATTTACTGATAGCACACATGTGTCATCAGCGTACCTAGTGAGGACAATGCTTGGATGGGTTGGGATGTCAGATGTAAATATCGTCTATATATACAGCTGACATGTATAGATGGGACCCAGGATACTACCTTCAGGAACACTGGCAAACTGGGTAAAGAGGGAAGAGTAGGAAAAACTATGGTTTACTTTAAAGGTTCTATTACTGAGGTAAGAACTGATAATAAGGTAGTAAGTAGAAGGTAAGACTTTACGGAGTTTGTACAGCAGGCTCGATCAAAATCCTGCTCTACATCGAGAAAAGCTCCCGCGCAGTATATTACTATCATAGACCTATTTTATCCAATAAGTTTCATCCAAATCCGTTCAGTAGTTTTTGCGTGAATGAGTAACAAAGATACGCATTTATAATATTCGTAGGATATCAAAACAAATAGTTTCACTCCTGTCCTTTCTGTTATTTTAACCACAATTATCATGTTATTTTCCTTTAATTATTTACTATAATGGATTCTCCACAGTTCCTATAAAACTGTCGGGCTGGGCACATGCCCCCGTGCGCCCCCCTAAATCCGCGTTTGCTATAGCCTATGTGTTATTCTGCTGTATAACCTATATTACTGTAAAGTTTCATCCAAATCCATTCAGTTGTTTTTGCGTGAAAGAGAGACAAACATACAAACTTTCACATTTATAATATTAGTAAGATAAGCTGCCCGTCTAGACTTTTGCATGCAGAAAGCTCAGGCTTAAAAGATTTCCTGCATTTTAATTATTCATTATTATTTAGTTAGTTTTATTACTTTATTTTTTATTCCGGTTTTATAAAAACTATTACTAAAAAAAATAATATAAATAATATTTATACATATATTTAAACCATATTAAACTAAGGCATTGATGACCAATCGCTTTTATGCCTCCAATTCAAAAAAAACCAACCAACCAGTTGTCACCAAGTCAAGATTGTAATACAATGTGGCATATACAATATGAAAAAATGAACAATATATATGACAATGACCAATAATAATAATAAATAGGAACAATATTGTAATCTGGCTGCCATGATAGTATTACTATACTACAGTACAACCAGATTGTTGCAAGTAACTATGGGCTGCAATCAGGTTAATGGTGACATGCAGGCAACTCTTATACATTTTCTACTAAGCAACCTGACCTTGTTTACTTGACAAATTTAATTTGAGGTTGTTGTTTGAGAAGAAATAAAACTAATTAATTAATAGGTACTTATTCTGAGACGACGGTAGTTAAGGGAGGTGATTCTTCTTAGATCACGTTCTACCACCATGTATTACCCCGATTGATGGTACCCACATTATAGATTCTAGGAGAGTTCTATTGTCTCTGGATCTGTAAGGGCCCATCCCTGGCTGTTAACAGATTAAATAATGTGACTACCACTTCTGGATTCGTATCTGGGACATTGTGTATATAAACTCAGCACTCTACACACTAAGCTACTGGTCTCTAATAGTTTTTTAAGCCTTTATTATGGTCAAGATCAGATGAAGAAAAATCACAACTTTTCGGCCAGCACCTATTCAAAACATTAAACTCTCATCCAGATATCCTTAATCCAACCCACTCTGAATCCATTGAAGCAGAATTAAGTATTTCTCTTCAGTTGTCCCCTCCTCCTAAAGCATTCCATTCTTCAGCAATATCAAACATTATTCACAGATTAACCGCCAACAAAGCCCCTGGGCACGAACTAATCACATCCCACATTCTAAAACGCCTTCCTCGGAAAGCGATCCGACTCCTTACATATCTGGATATATATATACACAATGCCGTACTGCGCACCACATACTTTCCTGATTCCTGGAAATTATCCATAGCTAAGATGATACCAAAACCTAAAAAAACCACCAGAAGTCCCATCTTCTTACCGCCCTATATCTCTCCTGCCCGTAATAGGCAAAATACTGGAAAAACTCTTCTGAAACGTCTTCATCTATCATAGAATCCAACCAAATAATCCCAGATCACCAATTTGGTTTCAGAACATCGCACTCCACAATGGATATTATCACGATGTATATTATCATCATAGGCTACATCAAGGGCAGATTTATGTGGGGTCACATGGGCATGCTCCCCCCCCCCCGTTATAGTACATAATTAAAGACAAATCAGGAACTTACCCTCTTGAAATTTGTAGATAGGTTCTTTGTATAGTTTAAGAAAGAAATTTGGATAATTCCACCCCAAGGGTTTCCCTTTTAATATAATGGGGGTTCAAAGGTTGTAGAGAATCCGTCAGTTTTGAAGTTAGACATCTGAAATTATAGATGCACGAGTAACTTATATTTAAAAAAAATAATTAAATTATTTATTTAAAATGATCTTTCACGAAACTTTATGTGGCAGGCCGAATTCCACGCGAGCGAAGCCGCGGGCATAAGCTAGTAAAGAATAAAATAAGTATTAAGAAGTAATAAAAAAGGAAGTGTTAAAACTAGAGAATAAGGTAATAAAAATATAAATTAGAATTAAAATTAAAATTTGTAAATATTAAAATTAAAATACATAACTATCAAGGTATCTGAGTGGTGGAAAATAAAAATGGGGGGAGAGCCTGAGATATATATTTATATATATATATATATATATATATATATATATATATATATAAGTTAAGATAAGACGTACACCAGTATAGACACTAATCCTAAACAGTGAATGTCAACAATGTAAATAGTATAAATAGAGGAATGTAACTAGAATAAATCAGTGTTTAATTAGACTTCACGTGTGTGTTATTCTCCCCAATATCTCCTTTTTTTTTAATGTTTTTGTGCCGAAGCTCATAAGTGGTGCCGAAACCCGGGAATTCGTTAACAGTTCATAGTGAAGATTTTTTTTTACAGAAAAACAGTTCATAAAGTTTTTTCTTTTTTTTCTCTCTCTCTTCTTTATTACATTCGAAGTATTTTTTTTTTATATCAACAAGTTCCAGCATGAACGAACACGGTCAAAGTATTCTCAGGCCGGCAACATTAAATTTAGACCCACCACAGCCGGAACAGGAAAACCCCGAGTTCCCGCCGTATCCATCGACAACTCTAGCCATGGCGCGGGCGGACTTAGCCGCACAGGAAGCAAACCGAATAGCGCAAGAGACAAACGAGTTGGAAAAGATGAAACTAAAGAAGGCTAATGTCCGTACATAAGGAGGAGAGACCAGGACCGGGGCGAATCTATGGAGGTCAACGCACAGAGAATATGGCGGAGGAGCAGAATACCGTCCGAATCTTCCAGAGCATCCGAGACTTCAGGATCCGAGGCGGAGGGTAGCGAACCTGGTGGCAGAGGAACTCCCGGAGGAAGAAGTAAGCAACGGAGAGCAGGGCGACGAACCGATGAGGTAAGGAGAGAATGAGGATGGTGTGAATGGCGGGGCAACCATTTTTGTGTAAATAATATTGTGAAAAAGTGCGGTCGGTTGCCTATTATTGAGTTTTGCAAGGGGTGGAGGTGTCTTGTGGACACAGGTAGTTCATGTAGTATAGTGGGTAGAGATAGCTTACAAACTATATTTCAAGCAAATAGGGAACCAGAAATTAGGAGGTGCTTCTGTAAGTTGATCACTTTGGGTGGTCCCTGTACGGTAGTGGGGGAAATTGACCTGGCGTTGGATAGATGGGGCAAACAGGGCGAAGTAGCAACTTTACATGTGGTGGGGACCATGCCGCGTGACTATGAGGGGATTTTGGGGTGCGATGTCCTCGGAAAATTAGGGGCGAGACTTCGTAATGTAAAGGACCAATGGGTCATCAGAATAGGGAGGAAGGTCTATAAAACAATGGGGAACGAGGCAAGGGGTGTGGGGTGCGTCGGTGCAATCACCCAGGGCAAGGATTGGAGGACGGGTATAAGGGAGGAATATGCAGATATTTTTTTTCGCGAGGGGGATCCACTGAGCGTGACGGGGGAGACCTTTCACGAAATTCATCTGAAATCGGAGAAGAGTACGTATGTAAAGGAAAGAAGGTACCCGCAGGTTTTGAAGGATCATATCCGGGTGGAACTAGCGGAGCTGAAGCGGCAGGGCATAATTGTCGATAGTACATCACCGTTTAATAGCCCCTTATGGGCCGTAAAGAAAAAGGCCGTTGAGGGCGAGACACAGGAGCGAGATAGGGTCGTGATTGACTATAGACAACTGAATGACAACACGCTGGACGAAAAGTACCCCATTCCGAGGTTGGATGATATCCTAGATAGGTTAGGTGGGGCGGCGATTTTTAGCACGTTGGACCTGAAATCCGGATACCATCAAATACGCATGCACCCCAGGGATCAGTGCAAGACGGCGTTCACATTTGAAAGGGGGCACTATGAATTTACGCGCATGCCCTTCGGATTAAAGAACGCGCCCATCACATTTCTGAAACTAATGGATGAGTTCCTGCGTGGCCTGGATGAGAATATGTGCCAAGTGTACATGGACGACCTTCTTGTTTTCAGTAGAACCGAGGCACAGCATATTGAGGACCTACGACGGGTATTTCAGCGGATAAGGCAGTTTGGGCTGAAGCTTTCCAGAGAAAAGTCCGTGTTAGGTCGGAAACAGATTAATTTCCTGGGTCACACCATATCGGCGGAAGGAGTGCGTCCGGATAGTACGAAAGTGGAGGCGATCGCTAAAATGGCTGTCCCAACGGACGCGAAAGGAATTAGAAGGCTGTTAGGAACCCTCAATTACTATCGCCGTTTTGTCCCAGAAATGGCCGAAAACCTTGTTTCCTTGAACGAGTTGCTCAAGAAGGGGCGGACGATCCGGGTTACTCCGGAAATGGAAGCGAAGGTTAGGAAATGCATGGAGCAATTGCAGACTCAACCGGTTCTCGCATTCCCAGACCTCAGCAAACCGTTCTCAATTACGACAGACGCTAGTGAGTATGCGTTGGGGAGCGTACTATCTCAGGAGAGCGAGAAGGGGGATAGACCGATCGCATATGCGAGTAGGAGGCTGACGGAAGCGGAATCGCGGTATAGTGCGCTAGAGCGCGAATTGCTGGGTATCGTTTGGGCGGTCCAGCACTTCCGGCCTTACGTGTTTGGGAAAAGGTTTAAGGTCCACACAGACCACCGTCCCCTTCTGTGGGTTGGAAATTTAAAAGAGTCTTCGGCGAGAGTCACGCGGTGGAAAGAGATCCTCAGCCAGTATAACATGGAGGTGGTCTATAAGCCGGGTAAAGACAACGTGGTGGCGGACTGGTTATCTCGCGCTCTCCAAATCAACGTCACAGTACTCTGGGCGAACATCTTCGTGTGTTCCATGCGGATAAAGGGTTGGAGGCTGATGTGGTGAGGCCTCGGGCTGTGGCGGCGTACAACCACTCAATCCACATGGGTATGGGATTCTCCCCTTTCGAGGACCTCTTTGGTCTACGGGCTCGCCGTAGGGACGGGAACGGTACGATAATAGATGACAACATGGCGGAACGCCTAGTCACGCACAGAATAGAACTTGACCGAATATGGGGCAAAGCGCGTGCAAGAATGGTCTCAGAAAAGAGTAAGAGAGTAGCTCGGGATAATTTTGGAGTGAAAGATATCGTGGGAAATCTGAGGATAGGCAATATCGTTTACAGAAGGATCGTGTCAAATCGCGCTAAGGAGGTACTCAGGTACGAGGGGCCATTCAAAGTGATCGCGATCCGGGAGCACAATCTGGTCACCGTTCAGAGTCTGGCGGAGCCCAGAAAACGGCGAACGGTGCATATTGAGCAGCTGAAAATTCCAGCTGGCGCAAGTAACTTGTAAATATGTATGATTACTGTTGCCTGACATTTTTTGTTGTTTTTTTCTCTCTTTTCTCTTAGTATTATTATTACTTTGTATTCGTAAGTGTGTGTTATAGTAGGTCAGAAGAAGCTGGTGACGTTAAGTTAAAGTGCTAAGTGAGCTCTTGTACATAGCGTAAGATTTCTTTTCTGTTGTTGTTTTGTAAGTGCTAGATTGCTTGATTGGAAGCTATTGTATTTAATTTTCTTTTTACTTTTGTACACTTATATTTTGTTTCTGTTTTTCGAGTTTACGAGAATGTTCGTAAACTGGCAGGGGGGAGTTAAGATAAGACCTACACCAGTATAGACACTAATCCTAAACAGTGAATGTCAACAATGTACATAGTATAAATAGAGGAATGTAACTAGAATAAATAGAATAAATCAGTGTTTAATTAGACTTCACGTGTGTGTTATTCTCCCCAATATCTCTTTTTTTTAAATGTTTTTGTGCCGAAGCTCATAAGTTATATATATATATATATATATATATATATATATATATATATATATATATATATATATATATAGAGCAACGTTAATCATTGTAGAGTATTAATAACAAAGTGACAAGGAAGGTAATAATAAAATATAATAAATAATACACTAAGTAATATATCAAGTAATAAGAATTGAGGCATACGGTAATAAAAATGAAAACTATAGTAAGAAATAATGATGATAACTAATATAAATGACAAAAACAGTTAACTGATAACGGGGACGATAATGCATACAAATTGTTAATGAAATATTATAAAGGATAGTAGCACATTATGTAATAACTAGTAAAACATAATAAGAAAAGAGAACATATTGATTATGAGAAATGATTTGTAAAATTATATAAAAAGTGCGACGAGTAAATTATAACTGATGGATTGGATTGGATTATACAATAGTAAGAATATAAAAAGACAATAATTTTTGTTGTTAAGTAAAAATCTAATAAGATAGTAGGTAGAGTTGAAAACTGATGAATGCCAAATTAATGATGTTAATATGATAAATAAAGGTGAGAAATAAATGAACGCCTTACATAAATTATAGGAATGGAATATTGTATGAATAATGGTTTTAATATGTTTGTGTAATATTAATGTGTAAGAGGGAAAGAAAATTAAATAGAGAAAAGAAGAAGGGAGGATGGATAAATTAGTGAAGAAAATAAAAGAAAGTACGTATAAACGGGGAGATATAGAGTTGTATGAGATTCCTATTCTATCCGAATCTTAATCTTCTCCTTGGTTTTAAACCATATAATAAATTATCCCACCAATTCACTAATTTAAAAGACACGATTTAAAAAACCGCTCCAACATAGTCTACCGTATCCCTTGCTCTGCCCCCAGCTGTACCTCCTCCTACATTAGTGAAACAAGCTCAACTTGTAGGTTCACGGTCACAAATTTACGGTTTCATCGCTAACGTCCAACTGTTGAAGAGGTCGGAGCAAGTAAAGAAACTGCCACCCTTTTCACTTAGAATATAAAAAAACACGACCGTTACAAAAGGGACGAATATACACCATAAAATTAGGAAAAATTAGATGAAGGCGATAATTTTTTATTTGAAAAGAAAAGATATAGGACCGGGACTCGAAGCCGGGTCTCCCACCTCTCCGTGGTGGTGCCTTAACCATCTCGGCCATCCTGGTTCGCTTCTCGGTCAGTCATATCCCTTCTTTCTACTGATCTTATATCTCCGTGTTCTCGCAATTTGCGATATATAAAAAATAAAGTAATGTTCAATTAACATTCTCCCCGTTTATACAGGGTGTCCCGAATTTAAATGGCAAAACTTCAGGAGCTTATAAGGGACCGAAAAACTAAGACAAAAAGTCCTTTACAGATTTGCTCGTTTTTGCTTAGTTTTAGAAAAAATCGCAAAACAAGAAACAAAACAAAAATGTTACAGGTAACGATTAACACCTTTCAAAGTTCGTCAGGCTAGGCAGTGAGATATGTAAACACTTAATGTTATCCTTTACATTCTTCTATTTGTTTACATTTTGGCTTTCTTCTAGGATTATAATTCCTAAATCAGTCTTCAGTCAGTTACTCAGATATTTTTGTGTGAATAGCATCAGTCACAATGCCACATACATATTCTAATGTTGAATACGCTGATATGATTTTTGTGTATGGTTTCTGTAACGGTAATGCTTTAGAAGCGGTGCGGGAGTATGCGCGTCGTTTCCAAATAGAAGAGTGCCTAATCGACGAGTCTTTTCATTAACTTTTAATAGACTACGAGAGACTGGGTCAGTCTTAATACGTAATGAAGGCGACCAATTCCAGGCAGCAGTAAGAGCAGATTATCGGAGAAGAAATTGTGTCCAAAGCCACTTCGATAACAATCCTGAGACTAGCATCCGAAGAGCATCTGCTGCATTAGCAATATAGCGGCAAGCAATATGGCGAACTTTGAAAGGTGATAATCGCTATCCATACCCATACCATCTTCAAAAAGTTCAGAATTTAT
The DNA here is from genome assembly GCA_037127475.1 of Arma custos. NCBI lineage: Eukaryota > Metazoa > Arthropoda > Insecta > Hemiptera > Pentatomidae > Arma > Arma custos. Next base: position 131,987,947 of record CM073764.1, read on the forward strand.
CACCTCAAGATTATGTCAAGAGATTGAATTTTAGTAACTGGTTTCTTGAAAAAATTCGCGATGATAATTTATTTCCATAAAAAATTAGATAAGCTACTTTACAAGAGGAGGAATTGTTAATCAAAGAAATTATCATGTATGGGCTCTTGAAAATCCCAGAGCTATTAGAGAGAATAGGTTTCAGCATGAATTTGCTATTAACTTTTGGCTTGGAATTTGGAACGGATTACTGGTGGGACCATATTTTTTATCTGGAGGATTGAATGGTATCACATATACACATTTTTTGGAGAACGACGTTTCTAATTATTTAGATGACATTCCCTTACAACAGCGGATTGAAATGTGGTTCCAACTCGATGGATGTCCAGCTCATTATAGCAGAGTTGCTCGAGCTTGGCTGGATATAAATTATCCACAATGATGGATTGGACGTGGAGGAGTAGTACCTTGGCCACCCAGATCACCTGATATGACACCCATGGATTTCGTTTCCATGGGTCCATGGGGATTCGGATCCATGGGGAACCTTGAAGCAGTAAGTTTATTCGGTGTCAATCAACTCAAGAGAGCAATTAAGAGACCGAATCATAGATGCAGTGCACCAAATATCATCAGAACAATGTTTAGCTGCAATTTATCAAGTGAGTGCTAGATGTAATGCTTGCATTGGTGCAAGAGGACAACATCTTGAGCAATATTTACATTAAAAAGAGCATAACATAAATATAAATGTAAATAAATAAGTATAAAAATGAAAACTTGTTTCTTTTTTTGCGATTTTCTCTAAAACTAAGCAAAAACTAGCAAATCTCTAAAGGACTTTTTGTCTTAGTTTCTCGGTCCCCTATAAGTTCCTGAAGTTTTGCCATTTAAATTCGGGACACCCTGTATATCGCAAATTGCGAGAACACGGAGATATAGGGTCAGTAGAAAGAAGGGATATGACTGGCCGAGAAGCGAACCAGGATGGCCGAGATGGTTAAGGCACCACCACGGAGAGGTGGGAGACCCGGGTTCGAGTCCCGGTCCTGGTCATATCTTTTCTTCTATATTTTATCTTTGATCGATGAGGGCGAGAAGTCGATGAGTGAAGTGCGGGGGCTTGCGTCTTTCTAGCTCAACAAACTGTCTTCAACTGATGCACTAGCGGGATTACAGCCTGCACTTCGGTCACTCACACAAAACCACTAGCCCTTGTTTATTGTCTAATACTATATATACTGTACATAAACAGCAATTTCGCATGGCAAATTGTCCTTTCTAATAATTAAATAAAAATTACTATTCTAATAACTAAAATAAAAGAGAATTATTTTGTCGCTTCAATAAATTCGAAATAAAAAAATTTACTTTTTTAATGTTAATGGCCTTAACAAACACTTTCTTTTTTATTACTTCTTATTACTTATTTTATTCTATATTACTGTTTGTACTACCTTCCTGTCAATTTGTTATTAATACTCTTGTTGCTTATGCATTTTATCTTTAATATTTATCATAATTAGTCATTTTTAATAATTTTGTAATTTTCAATTGTCTATATTTTGCATATTTAGCCCTGAAGAAGAACTGCAATGTGGGTCGAAACGTTGGCTATTCAATAAACATTTCTCCCTATCTAAGATAAATGTATTAACCTCCACCCGGCCCATTTTCTTCCACATATATATAATCATGGTCAACTATTATCACTCAAGAAAAAAATCTAAATATAAAGAGAAAATAAAAATTAGGAGATAACTTTATTAAATATTCTGAACTAATCCTTCTTTTGATAGAAAGGCGATGATGACCTTATTGCACATATTATTATAATTTTCCTCATTTCCCAAAACCATGGATACATTGGCAGGTAGTCCTATTTTATGCATCACTCTTTTGTAAACGGTATAAGAATGGTCGAAGATATGGTCTATGGTTAAGTTCTTGTTGCACTTCCCACTTGTTGGTGTATGTTCTTTAGTGATTGTGGAGACAACTGTGAGTAAAGTAATATGCCTCAAGTGCTTGTTATTTTCTTTGTTTTTAAACTTTCAACATTTAACCTCAAAGAAATTATTGTAAAGCTTTTTTTTTAAAGGGTCTGCTCCTAAATGCGTCTCATCGGTTGCATTGGTTTTACTTTCATTATTTATATTTATTTATTTTCACTCATATCTATATGATATAATAACATAAAATAACATATTTAATGAATTTCTTTATAACTATAAAATTTTAAAAATAAAAATAATTTTGATAGTTTTTAATCATTACAGATCTAGGTATTCTTACCGAGGCTGGAAAAAGGACCTTCCAGATAAGTCGTCACACCTCCATATACACTATAGGGTTTATCCTGCATTTTTGGGTGAAATGCTAATTCCTAAATAAAAAAATAAAAATATTCATATCAGTAATATATATATATATATATATATATATATATATATATATATATATATATATATATATAATATGTGTGTGTGTGTGGGTGATCAAAACATCACATATATCAGTGATTAGAGTTTCTTCAATTTAATTTCTTATTTAATTAATTAATTTTAAGATAAATTCTTAAAAACCATGAAAGCCAGCATCACTTTTTCTCCAACCCATATATTTGTATAAAAATATAGATAGTTGATAAGGTATAGGTTTTATAATATGTAAATGTGGTATAGGAATATATCGTACATAAATATACGTTGTACTACTACAACCTGAACGGGTCTGGGGCTCAGTACTTGGTAGAGACTGTACTGTTTCATGGACAATGGACAATGGTTCTGCAGGGAGGTGACTTGTCCTAGGCCACGCTCTACCGCCAGATTTTATTCCCTTATTTTGGGTACCCTATTTTGTAATATTTTATAGGTGCTGTGTGAGCCCCAGGAGGGCCCAAGATTCTATTTAATCCATCTCCAGCTGAAAACAGATTAAATAAAAGTCTTGTCTGCAGCGGGATTTGAACCAGGATTTTCGGCATGACAACTCAGTGCTCTACCATTGAGCCACTCCGCTATATATGTATATATATATATGTATATATATATATATATATATATATATATATATATATATATACACATTGTAGGAACATGAGATCACCTGGACATCAATCCGCTTTATAAAATGGGTACCTTTAATTGGTGGAAAAACCTGACAGTGTGGTCAAGGCCGAATCACTCACTACCCCTGCACAAATGTTGGCTTTGAAACAACTACGACCTTAACATCTACTGAACCCAAGACCCTTTATGGGCTTCTTTTTTTTTACTTTCTTACTTTCACTAGCTACAGAAATTATTGAAAGCAGGTCAAATTTTTTGTGTGCAGTTTTCACCATGCCTAAAACACTTAGGAGTGTTTTCTCAGTCGCCTCGGGTCTGAAAAATGCAAATCAGTTTTGTTTATAGGCTGTAGCGCAAAAAAGACTCTAACAATTTTGATGAATCTTTAAGTCTCCTACTTAAATCTCCCTTGTTGCTTATAAATTACATAAACAATTGGAATAAATGTTAAGCCTGTACATCTCATTATAATCTATGGAGTCTTGAGTACAGTGCTTTACTATTTCAGGGGCAACAGTTTTGCAGGGTGGCGTTCTGGCCGAGGTTACACTCAACTGCCAGATTTTCCACCATTAAGGGTACCCATTTATAGAGATTAGTTGAACCCCAGGAGTGTCTGCATATCCTACTGGGCCAATCCATGGCTAAGAACAATAGAAATTTAGCATCTGTTTTAGAACTTGAGTACTACATTTAGATTACTCAGCCCTCTACATCCTGGGTTACCCCGCTCTCCTAAAATAGAGAATAGGGTTATGAATTACAATTACTGATAGGAAGAATTGGAAGGTCTAATAAGTAACTAGGTTCTAAATTAGTTTTGCAGGACCAGCTGAATAGGGCAAGTAATTCGATTTTAAAATATCGAAGGCAGAATAATATGTGGCATAACATTGCACATTTTATAATATCAATTATATTATTATTATTATAAATAATAATTATTATATATACATCAATTCATAAATTAAAAATATTTATTACCTTAACAATCTGAGGACTAGAAACAATCACTGACACCTTGTAACCATACAGCCAATGGAAGCACAACCCATTTTTTCCATTTTTATCTGCTATTGTATTCATATAATTGTACATACCTTAACAAGAAATATTTCTTCATCAACATACATGTAATATATTTTAATACAATACAGTTTATTATAGTTGTTTTATTGAATTAGGATAGTTAGAATTAACCTCTAATCAAAATAAGGAGAAGAAGGGTGATCTTTAAAATGCAAATATATTAACTAATAGTAAGAAATTATTTATTGGAAACCATAGATTTGGCCCACAATTTAGGTCTTCATTATGACTGAATAAATAAGATACAATCAAAATAAATTGTTACTACAATAATAATGTTAAAAATAATAAAATTCATAAATCAATGAAAATAATTGAAGAGAGATATTAACATACCTGACTAAGAAAATCATAACTTAATATTTACAAGTACAGATAGCCTAGTAATGATTTAGCAAAAATCAATAATAATATAATAATAATATAATATCAACGAGGCAGTAGTATTTATTAATACTACACCCATTGCAATTAATTTAAGAAAGTAGTGAGGAGTGGTTGTGAATATACATGAGGCTTAACTATAAAACTTCTTGTAGATAATCATTGTGAATAAATAAAATCAAATAATAACAAAAATAAATTATATGAAATAATAAGAAACCAAAACGTTTTCCAATTTGAAATTCTTGGGAGAACTTTCAAATGCCTTTTAGGTAAAAAGGCGTAAGCAGGCTAGCTTTTACAGATAACATGTCTTTAGTGGCTGAAAGCTGGGTGGAGGCCAAGGAAGAGATCATTGAATTTCAAAAACAGGCAACAAAGATAGGTCTCAGGACCTCTTAAGGAAAGAACAAAATAACAAACATAAAAAGTCCAAAATTGATAGACTAACAGTACTGACCTAGAAGCAAGCAAAACTCTGATATTCACAGAAATATTAGGGAACACAAATCAATACATTATGGCAGTGCTAATGACAAATCCTTATGGAATAAATATAAAAATTTCAACCATTCACTTTTAACCGAATCCCAAACCTGGTCAAGATCTGATGAAGAAAAATCACAAATTTTCGGCCAGCACCTCTTCAAAACATTAAAACCTCATCCAGATATCCTTAATCCAACCAACTCTGAATGCATTGAAGCAGAATTAAGTATTCCTCTTCAGTTGTCCTCTCCTCCTAAAGCATTCCATTTTTCAGAAATATCAAACATTATTCAAAGATTACCCGCCAACAAAACCCCTGGGCACGAACTAATCACATCCCACATTCTAAAACGCCTTCCTCCTTACATATATATACAATGCCGTACTCCGCACCACATACTTTCCTGATTTCTGGAAATTATCCCTAGTAAAGTGATACCAAAACCTAAAAAACCACCAGAACTCCCATCTTCTTACCGTCCTATATCTCTCCTGCCCGTAATGATCAAAATACTGGAAAAACTCATTCTGAAACGTCTTCATCCTATCATAGAATCCAACCAAATAACCCCAGATCACTTATTTGGTTTCAGAACATCGCACTCCACAATCTAGCAATGTCATCGTGTGGTGGACGTTGTCTCATCCGCATTAGAGCGCGGAATGTACTGCACGGGAGCTTTTCTCGAAGTAGAGCAGACTTTTGATCGAGTCTGGCATCCGGGTCTGCTGTGCAAACTCCGTAAATTCTTACCTTCTACTTACTTCCTTATTATCAGTTCTTACCTCAGTAATAGAACCGTTAAAGTAAACCATAATTTTTCTACTCTTCCCTCTTTACCTAGTCTGCCGGAGTTCCTCAAGGTCCCATCCTATACACGATATATACAGCTGACATCCCAACCCATCCAAGTACTGACCTAACTACGTACGCTGATTACACATGTGTGTTATCAGTAGATAAGAATCCATTTGTTGCATCCCAATCTCTTCAATCCCATATCTCAAACCTTCAAGAATGGTTTCAAAATTGGAGAATTAAAATAAATCCTAACAAATCCCATCAAATTACCTTCACCCTTCGTCGTAAACCTACGAATTCCTGCCCTACTGTATCCTTTAATAATATTCCACTGATCCCTGTTGAACAGATACGTAACCTAGGACTCCATCTGGACAAACGTCTCACTTGGAATCCTCATACAAGACTGAAAAGAGAAGAAACTGCTCGACGTTTTCGCCTACTTCCACATTAACTGGACAAACGCACTAAGCTCCCAATTAATTACAAAAGACTCATTTACATGACAGTTATCAGACCTATTTGAACATAGGGAGTTGGGGCTCCGAAGCTTGAAGACTTGAATCCGCTAGTCTATCAACTTGCTTCCCATACTATTCCTGATAATCATCCAAGGCGTCTGAAAAGAAGATTGCCTCGAGACCTTCTACTATAGAACTTTATTGGAGTGCTAATGATGGGCTGTTTCTCCACAAGTGTTTTTTTTTTTCATGTCATTTGTTCATATTAGAAAATATACATCTTACTAATATTATAAATGTGAATGTTTGTATGTTTGTCTCTCTTTCACGCAAAAACTACTGGACGGATTTGGATGAAACTTCTCAGTAATATAGGTTATACATCAGAATAACACACAGGCTATAGCAAGCGCGGATTTATGGCAGGGTGCAAGGGGGCACGTGCCCCCCCCGACAGTATTTTAGGTACTGTGGAAAATCCATTATTGTACATAAATAAAGGCAAATCACATGATAATAGTTGTTAAAATAACAGAAAGAACATGAGTGAAACTATTTTTTTTTTATATCCTACTAATCTTACTAATATTATAAATGTGAATGTTTGTATGTTTGTCTCTTTTTCACGCAAAAACTACTGGACGGATTCGGATGAAACTTTACAGTAATATAGGTTATACATCAGAATAACACATAGGCTATAGCAAGCGCGGATTTATGGGAGGGTGCAAGGGGGCACGTGCTCCCCCGACAGTATTTTAGGGACTGTGGAAAATCCATTATTGTACATAAATAAAGGCAAATCACATGATAATAGTTGTTAAAATAACAGAAAGAGCATGAGTGAAACTATTTGTTTTGATATCCTACTAATCTTACTAATATTATAAATGTGAAAGTTTGTATGTTTGTCCCTCTTTCACGAAAAAACTACTGAATGGATTTGGATGAAACTTTACAGTAATATAGGTTATACAGCAGAATAACACATAGGCTATAGCAAGCGCGGATTTATGGGAGGGTGCAAGGGGGCACGTGCTCCCCCGACAGTATTTTAGGGACTGTGGAAAATCCATTATTGTACATAAATAAAGGCAAATCACATGATAATAGTTGTTAAAATAACAGAAAGAGCATGAGTGAAACTATTTGTTTTGATATCCTACTAATCTTACTAATATTATAAATGTGAAAGTTTGTATGTTTGTCCCTCTTTCACGAAAAAACTACTGAATGGATTTGGATGAAACTTTACAGTAATATAGGTTATACAGCAGAATAACACATAGGCTATAGCAAGCACGGATTTATGGGGGAGGGGGCACGTGCCCCCCCCCCTGCCGACAGTTTTCTAGGTACTGTGGAGAATCCATTATAGTACATAAATACAGGAAAATCACATGATAATTGTGGTTAAAATAACAGAAAGGACAGGAGTGAAACTATTTGTTTTGATATCCTACGAATATTATAAATGCGAATGTTTATTACTCATTCACGCAAAAACTACTGAACGGATTTGGATGGAACTTATTGAATAAAATAGGTTATATATATTAAATCATAGGCTACATCAAGGGCAGATTTATGTGGGGTCACGTGGGCATGCCCCCCCCCGTTATAGTACATAATTAAAGACAAATCAGGAACATAGCCTCTTGAAATTTGTAGATAGGTTCTTTGCATAGTTTAAGAAAGAAATTTGGATAATTCCACCCCAAGGGTTTCCCTTTTAATATAATGTGGGTTCAAAGGTTGTAGAGAATCCGTCAGTTTTGAAGTTAGACATCTGAAATTATGGATGTACGAGTAACTTATATTTTAAAAAAATAATTAAATTATTTATTTAAAATGATCTTTCACGAAACTTTATGTGGCAGGCCGAATTCCATAAGCTAGTGTCATAAGCTAGTGTTGTAATATTATTACAGTTGTAAATATCAATAAATTAATCTAAAAAAAATACATTATGGGCACATCAGAAGGATGACCTCAGGCAGAATCACAAAACAAATTGTCGAGTTTGCAGAAAAAAAAGAGTTAATCCAAAACAGAAACAATGAAATGGATTGGTAAAATCAAAAAAGCAGTAATCACTGCAGAGGATATACCAAATCGGATAATCTGCACATTAAAAATTCATAAATGCAAGTTGATAAAGAGGAGAGATTAAAGAAGACTGGAGCAATGTGGTCTGCAGAGAGGTAGGACTAAGTATGGGCATACAGACAGGCGAATGTACGCCTCTGAGTACTTTGCACAGTCTTAATGGGTTCATTTGTAAATGATAAAACCTAAGTATTTTAAAGTGAGTACACGAAAAATACAAATTGTCAGGGAGTTTAAGTATCTTGGAGAGTTGATCAGCTGGAATGCTCTCGATAAAACAAGCAAAAGAGGTCAGAATATATAAAATCGAATGAGCCTTCCAACTCACAAAAAACATCTCTTGGAATTAAAAAATATGACATGATACAGCGATTAAACCGGAAGTTATCTAAGCAGTAGAAACACATACGCACATGGAAATATGTAAATAGAGATTGGTGATAAGGCCTCATTATCAACTGTTGTTGAGGGGAAATAATTGACAGTATCTATAAACTGTCAAGTACTTAGCTGCTAGTCGTAAAATTACCAAGTTTATTTTTTCTGAGTAAAATTATTTCATTATTAAAACTACTGTGAAACTAAGAGAAAATTAGGCCTTGGCAAGTCCAATTACCTACATGCAACAACCTTATCCTGTTAAGATAAATATTTCCTGTTAAGATTGAAAATTCAATTAATTTCATTTACATATTATCGCCACAAAATATAGACCCTGACACTAATAGTTTATAATTTTGCAGTTTATAAGCAATTATCCGCTAATTAAAAAAACACTTAATTGTCACGCGTGATTCGGAACGGAGCTGACCTTTTAAAGCAGGTATCAGATTTTTGCACAAAAAAAAAACTAGAAATCTTTATAAAATGTTAATAACAAGGATTTCTCGTGTTTGTTTGGTTGTTATCGTTCAACGGAGTAAAACAAAATGTATTGGTCATCTACGCCAGTAATTTATTATTTTTCAATTCATTTTATTTTCACGAATTATATTTTTTCTTCTTTTTTATCACACGTTTTATATATATATATATATATATATATATATATATATATATATATATATATATATAATTTATTTATAAATTTATATATATATATATATATAATTTTAAAAAATTGATAACATTGCGAGAATACTAAATTATGTTTATCCGAGTACTAGCTGACCCGGCCACGCGTTGCTGTGGCTGTTGTGATCGTTTTAAAAAAATCTTACGTTAAAATAATGAATGAATGGAAAAGATTAATTAAATAGATTTTTGATTTTACATTTTATTCATCTATCTAAGTACAGTATATGATAAATAAATAATATACAAAAATCTTAACTGATAAGATATAAACATTAGATTAATGGATAAGGTATATCATGGTTGATTTTTAATTATCACTACTATTATTTTTTAAAATTATAGCTATATATTTCAATTTATTATACGCTAATCGATGCCCAATATTCTTTTTTAATCTATCCTTTGCTAATACAAATAGATTAGATGGTTTACTAACACGTGAGCATGCGACATATAATTGTCCATGGGAGGAAAATGGATGTTCTAGGTCCAAACCGGCAATGGACATTGACTGGCCTTGAGACTCGGTGGTGGTCATAGCAATAGCCAAGCGTATATCAAATTGAAGTATTTTGAACGGTATTATGGGTTCTGATTGTAATATTGGAATACATGGCTACAGGACGACTTCTCCTTTAAAGATTCCATTCAACATTGCTCCTTCAATAACATTCCCGGTGATATTCTTGATGACCAAGTCGTCATGTCGCTTCGGAGGAGTTCTGTTACAAACACTGTGACACGACGATTTTATATATTAGATAGAGCTACGATTCCGGTGAATTATTATATGATTGCAACTTAACTCAGGATTTGTTAAACCTAATGAGCTGCATTTGGGCTCAAATTGTAGAAATTTCAATCTTCTTCAAAAATTGTTATTTGTGTTTTTCCCTAAAACGCACAGATTAGGAGATAAAGGCCAAAAACTGAAAAAAAATCCGATCATTTCGAAGTTTTTCGGCCACCCGAAGTTATTCCCGTCCGTTTTTCGGTTGCAAACTTGGATTTACACTTACTTTTCAGACGTGTCCTTACAACATATCAAAAATGCAGCATCATCAAGCGTCACTGCTACGATCGACGCTTAATCGATAATAAAGGTCGACACGTATGAAAAATAGGGTTATGAAAAATAGTTTACATCCTATTCTCAGACCTACTGAATATGGACACAAAATTTCATAAGAATTGGTCAAGTCGTTTCGGAGGAGTTCTGTTACAAACACTGTGACACGACAATTTTATATATTAGATATTTTTTTTTTTAATCTAGGTACCAATAACAAATCTGTTTAACAGACCTATGCATAAAATTCCATATTCAGTAGTCAAAATGTTTGACAAATGGTGACATCATTTGTCAAAGGTGACTTTCTTTGGTTCCTTATTTATTATTACTGTTAACTGGGCAGTTATTATATCGAAAATTCTAATTAATCTTATGCAATCACAAAGAACATAATCATTCACAATGTGCACTTCATCAAACTGATAAATCATTTCAAAACAACGTATTAAATGCAATATTTGAAACTACAATTATTGTAAATAATAAATAAATAATTACCACACAAAATTATGAAACAGAATAGTATGCGATGAAAAGACTGAAAATGAATCAGCTGCCAAAAGTTGATGCCTTAGTACACAAATGTGTTATGTGCAAATTTTTTTTTGGGTTTTGTTAAGGTGCGTGTACACGTGCGAGTTTTTAACTATCGAGAGTAGCTAGTTTATTCTCGAGAGTAAAACGCGCAAGTGTAAAGGATCCTGAGAGTTTTCGCCGATAGTAGAGGGGGAACTCGCCGAGAGTTCCCCCTGTTTCGTCACAGTAGGAGGTCTAAATGCTTCAGAGAGTTACTCTCAGACTTTGAATTCCAGTTTGACTTCCCGAGAGTACTCTCAAGAATGTCTTTACCAAAAAAATGGACGCACGAGTAAGTTTGCAGGCTCATCGAAGCACAAGAGTCTCACCCAATCCTTTGGAACATTAAGCGAGATTACAAAAACAGAGTTAAAAAAACACAATTCTTGAACAAGTAGACACAAATTTTGATACAAATGCAATGGAAAGAAAAATCCACACTTTGAGAAACCAGGTAAGTTTATTTCAGATAAACAATAAAAATTGTACATTTTAAAATTCACAATATTTTAAATTGCTGGGCGTCTTCTAGTTCCAATACCCGAGTCAATATGTGGTAAGCGCCTAAAACTAAATCATTCTGTCTTTGGACCCAAGACCTGACCCTTTTTTTTTTCTTTTTGAATTTCACTCTCCCGTGTAAAGGGCTCTGCGACTTACTCTCGAGAGCACTCCCGGCGAGTTCCTCTCACGTGTAAACGCACCATTATATAAATAATATTGTAAGGCTGTGATCAGGAAGTCATAGATCATATGTTGATATAAAATTAATAGAGAAGCTGTAATGGTTACAAAAATATATTATGTGTATATAAATATAACTCAAGAACGCCAGGACCGATTTCGATTTTTGTTGGTTATTCTTCTTTTTTGGTTGAAGACCAGTCCTAAATGGTTCGAATCATCGAAATCGGTCCATGCGTTCTTGAGTTATTAGATCAGTAACTAACGCCACTCTCTTTTATATATATAGATGATTAAGATAGGGATAATTAACAAGTACCTGACACCACACAGCCTCTGGTCCGGCATTTTACGTCCCCTTTGAAGGACGTCTTAACCTAGGATTTTGTTCTCCCTTTAAAAAATACTATGACTAACTACCGGTTTCGTAAATTCATATAAAGATTACACGGGCGTTTATTTTCTCTTGTATTTCATTTTTCCAATTTTCGTACATCCTATGCTCTTAAGTGTCTCTACCTGTTGAAACTTATTAGCCAATGCCGGATCCAGGATTTTTTCTGGGGGGAGGGCACAACGAGCAGACTGGGAAAAAAATCAATAAAACTTACAAATTAACTTGTAGTATCTATAGAAAGATTTCTAAGGTTTATTAAAACATCAAAGCAATAGTTTCACTCATGTTCTTTCTGTTATTTACGATTACGATCATTTGATTTGCCTATAATTATGTACTGTAATGGATTCTCCACAGTACAGTAAAAACTATCTGTGGCACGTGCCCCTCCCCCCGGATTCGCCCTTGTTATTAGCTTATATATCGATTCGGCCAAAATCACCAGCGTTTCTGCTACCAGCTATGTATTTCGAGTTTCCTTCAAGCCTTATTTTTTTACCGACGTTGCTAAACGCCATTGTATTTAGCTTTATAGTTTCTGCATATCCAAGCAAGGATATTACCGAGCAAGGCAATATACTTTTCTAAAAACAAAAGAAGAACTGTTGAAATCGGATCAGTGCTATTAAAGATATTGGGTATAGAACTTTATATGCATATTATTTTGGAAGCCAGAGATTAAGTAAGGTTGAATGTTAAATCGGATAATGCGAAAGTACTTGGGGTCTATTACTTTAAAAAAACGAAATTCAAGAGAAAAAAGAAAGGTTTTCGGATTTCACCTTACATATCCAAACGTAATTTATAGGTCTATTATACTTCCAATTGTTCTATATAGACAATGTTGAAAAAATTAAATTACCACCAATTCACCTCTACCATCCTCATGTCGGATATGTAATGGACTAATTCCTCGTGTACTACCACGAATTAGTCCACGTAATGGTAAAGACATTACTTTTTTTAAGACAGCGGTTGTGTAAGGAGGTAATCTAAAACACTCAACTGTTTTTTTCAATGATTTTAAGGTACCCACTTTATAGATCCTGGATTAGCACCAGGAAGGTTTGCGGATTTTGGTGGCTTTTGGAGTGTAAATTTTATTATTTTTTTGCAAAATAAAACATGCTTCTTTTTTTTTTGTAAACACAATTGATTATTTATTTAAAAAATTGGTGAAGTGATCGTATATAAATTAAAAATGAGGTATAAAATAATTATTAGAATGCAATAGGAAATAAAAAAATAATAATGCCTTTTAATTTTGTTGATTTAAGCAGCCTCAATGATATACACAAAATACTCATGTCTATGATGATCAAATGCAACACATCTCAAATCAATATGAAACAAAATTATAAAAATATTATTTATTTTAACTACTTACTGTCAATAGATCCTAAGAGTAGTGTTCTGTAGAAGTGGTAGAGATTTCCTAAAATAGGAAAACCGAAATGTTGAGGATAAGAATATAACTTGCGTACTCGAAGCCAAAGTATGAGGCCCAGGACGAGGTGAGCCACAGCAATCATCAGGCCAATGTACATAATCATCATTAACATCCTATAAATATATATATGTACAATACTATAATTTTTTGAGTTTATTTTTAGATTAATGTATTGATATTTACAACTGTAATAATATTACAACAAGTAAATCTGCTAATATGAACAAATGACATGAAAAAAAAAAAACACTTGTGGAGAAACTACCCATTGGTAGCACTCCAATAAAGTTCTATAGTAGAAGGTTTCGAGGCCATCTTCTTTTCAGACGCCTCGGAGGGTTATCAGGAATAGTATGGGAAGCAAGTTGAGAGAATAGCGGATTCAAGTGTGTATGGAGCTTGTCATGGAAGAATAGGTATCTAGTTTGGGCCAAATCAGCAACATATGGGATATTAAGATCATGATGGATGAATTTATTTTTGATATAATAAGGAGCATTGAGGATTTTACGAAGGATTTTGGATTGTAAAGATTGGATACGAGATGAATTGGATGGTTTGGTAGAGCCCCAAAGCTCAACTCCGTATGCCCAAATAGGTCTGATAACTGTCATGTAAATGAGTCGTTTGTAATTAATTGGGAGCTTAGAGCGTTTGTCCAGTAAATGTTGAAGTAGGCGAAAACGTCGAGGGGTTTCTTGTCTTTTCAGTCATGTATGAAGACTTTGTTCGAGTTAAAATCTAAAAGACTAAAAAATATTCCAGCCATTGATGATTTGTAAGTAAATATACACACAATTGGTACACTCTGATCATCCCTAAATCCCTTTCGACCATATGTTTTTGTACAATAATCATAATCAACTCATTCAATGAAAACATAATTGTATATTGTTATTAAATAGTGGAATGAATAGTTTATTCTTCTTCTTCTTCTTCTTCTTTTAGTGGCGCGACAGATGCTTAAAGCGATCCTTGGCCTGCTCAATCTCCAAGCTCCAACTGCTTCGGTCCTGTGCATGCGAGGAACTTATTCTCAGTTTCTTGAGATCTCCCAGGATGCTATCCTTCCACCTGCCCCTGGGTCTCCCTCTACGCCTCACTCCATCAAGGCAGTTTTCGTACACACTTCAGCAGTTCTTTCTTCTCCCATTCTCAGCAAGTGGCCGAGTTACTCTAGTTAATTTAAATATATGAAGTTCATCCTCTGTAACCGGGCAAAAGAGAAGATCGTCATGTCATCATAGTGTTCATATAACTCTCTGTTTTTTCTTCTGCGCCATGCACCGATGCGTCTGAGGATACGCGTTTCGAATCTTCCCACCAGATGTGCATCCTTCTTCTTTAGGGTCCATGCCTCGCAAGCATATGTCACTATTGGCCGAATCAGCGATTTATAGAGAGTGATCTTAGTTTTGAGGTCGACATTTTTGCTTCTCAGCAAACTGACAATGGCAAAGTATGCCCGATTCCCAGCCAATACTCTTCTAGTAGCCAGTAGTTTATTATTGGTCTTGTTTATTATTGGTCTTGTTTATTATTGGTATCGTTTATGATTGGTATTGTTTATTATTGGTATTGTTTATTATTGGTCTTGTTTATTATTGGTCTTGCTTATTATTGGTATTGTTTATTATTGGTATTGTTTATTATCGGTCTTGTTTATTATTGGTATTGTTTATTGTTGGTATTGTTTATTATTGGTATTGTTTCCTAACATTTTCTCAACCCTACGAAACCGAATAAAATAAATAATGATTATGCTAACAACTTTTAACAATGAAATATTTTCATAAATTATATTTAAAATAGGCATCAGTTCCGCAGATTGTCGCTTGCAGTGTTTCGAGAATATTAAAATGTAAAAGAATGAATAATTAAAACTTGTGACAACTCGAGTCAGCAATTTGCGGAACTGAAAACAAAACAAAGAGTAAAGCGTCGATCACCCACCATCACCATCACCATCACATCACCATCTACTATCCGAACTGAATTGGCGGAAAAGAAACTAGGCGGGATCGAAATTGCCATTCTCTAAAATCTTATTTCCAGAAACTTTTTTTTTTTTTTTTTTTTTTTATATTAACACTTTATTGAAATATTACAATCTGCCACTTGTGGGCAATAAGTAATAGTGCTGTGTAGCTTACAGTCATTCCATAACAAAACAATAGATAATATAAACAAAATAAAATAAATAAATATATACATGCGGAAAAATATATACATAAGGTAACAGAAAGAAATTAATGTGGTAATAATAATAATAAAGTAAAATAAATAAAAATTTATTTTTATTCCCCCGAACTGAGCTTCTTCCCCAGGAATCAGGGCAAAGCAGGAGTCCGGGAAGCCCCAGCCCCCTTTCCCAGCCGCGTCACTGGCATTAAACCCCATTGGAAGCTGGTTAAGGGCGCTTCACACACACAGGCCGTGAGTGGAGAATCTGACCAGTGCCAGTACTCCAAATAACTTTATTACAACAGGTCTCGGGGCCATTGCCGGTTTAGACGGCGGGGTGGGTTATATGGATGTGTGGAACTGGATAATGACTGAGCCAGGGGGTTGGGATGACAGGCAAGGTTTTGGTGAAAGTTTGAAAATTTAGTAGGGATGAGGTCGAGGACGAAAGGGATGTTGAGATCATTATGGAGGGTTTTGTTGGAAACATAATAAGGAGCATTGACAATAGTTCTCAGGATTTTGGATTGAAAGGATTGAATGCGTCTGATATTCGATTGTTTTGCGGTCCCCCACAGTTTCAGTCCATAGGTCCAAATAGGTTTGATGATGGTCTTGTATATTAGTAATTTATTGTCTATTGAAAGATCGGAGGTCCGACATAGTAATCTGTATAGTTGGCTAAATCGTCTGTTAAGTTCTTGTCTTTTGAGTCTGGTTGAGGATTCCATGTAAGTCTTTTGTATAGGAGGAAGCCAAGGTATCGTACTGTGTCTGAAATAGGTAGGTTGGTTTCATTGAATTGGACAGAAGGATATGTTCCCCGGCGAAGGGTAAAAGTCACGTGTTTGCATTTTTCCTCGTTGACTTTGATTCGCCATTGGTTACACCAAATTTCAATGAGTGAAAGGTGACTTTGTAGGTTCGAGGAAGCCATTTCGGGATCTGGATGAGATGATAGGATAGCTGTGTCGTCTGCGAACGTTGCAAGGAAGGTTTCAGGGGTAGTTGGGATATCAGCGGTGTACAATATGTATAGGATAGGACCCAAGACGCTGCCTTGGGGAACTTCACCTTGAATTGGGTAAAGATTGGAGTATTCGTTACCACAGCGTACTTGGAAGTAGCGATCAGAGAGGTAGGATCGAAGAACTAGGAATAAGGATTGAGGTAACTGGGTTTTGAGCTTGAACAGCAAACCGGCATGCCGTACCCGGTCGAAAGCTTGTGCTACGTCCAGAAATGCGCCTGTGCAGTATTGTTTGCTTTCAAGAGCAGAGGATATGTGATCGATAACTCGGAGTCCCTGCTGGACCGTCGAGTGCCTGGGAAGGAATCCAAACTGATGTGAAGGAATATTATTGGATTCGATGATGGGTAGGATCCGTTTCAGAAGGATTTTTTCAAAAATTTTGGAAAGAATAGGGAACAGGCTGATGGGTCGGTATGATGAAGTGACAATGGGTGGTTTGCCAGGTTTAGGGAATAGGATGATGACGGAGTGTTTCCACAGCAAAGGGAAGTGAGTTGTACGAAGGATACAGTTGTATAGATAGGTAAGGAAAATAATCGGTTTTTGAGGAAGACATTGAAGGATCTGGGTGGTAAGAAGATCATGTCCAGGAGATTTGCGAACTTTTAACTTTTGTAAGAGAAATTTGACCTCAGAGGGATTTACAGCTTTAGGAGGTAAGGATAGAGGAATGGGTGAAGAAAGGAATTCAGTAATATTGGAAACGTGGTTAGGGTGGATTTCAGGATGTGGGATAAATGTATTTGAAAGGTGTTTGGCAAATTCCTCTGCTTTGTCCTCATCTGATGCAGCCCAAGAACCGTCTTCACGTCGGAGAGGATGGGAAATAGAGTGGTATTTGAGTATTTTTTTGGTGGCATTCCAAAGGGAATTATCTGAAGCAGATAGTGTGGAAAGGTAGGATTTGTACGATTCGGATCTATAGGTTGTCAGGTTCTTTTTGACTAATTTGGTGAAGTGGTTATACAGTCTCTGATCGTGAGGATGCCTGGTTCTTTGCCAAAGGGATCGGTAACGGCGTTTGGTAAGGATAAGACCCCTAAGATCTTCCGGTAATGGATTTTTCTTGCGGACTTTGAAGGAAGGACGGGGTGAAGATGCAGTCCAAACTGCTTGCTGGATCATATTGGTAAAGGAATTGACGGCATCATATAACTCCTGAGGTGTTTTTAGGGAAACTCTGAGGTCAATGGTGTCGGATACAAGCTGGTGAAATAGGTTCCAGTCAATTGGTCCCCTAATAAATGATGGCGGAGGAAGTTTGGATATTGGGACTATAGAAAGGGTAAGGATCAAAGGAGCTGATCTGAGGACAGTTCATCAAGGCGTTCTATGGAATAGTTTAAGGGACCTAAGCCAGCATGGATGAAGAAGTCAAGGAGATCAGGATTTCGGTTTGGGTCAGTGGGCCAATATGTAGGGGTGCCTGGAGAAATGAAACTGGAATTATGGGAGTTAAGTGCAGAGAGGAGGATGCGACCTCGGGTGTTAGTAGTTCTTGAGCCCCATTGTTGATGTTTCGCATTAAAGTCTGCACCTAAAAGGAAATGAATCCCTAAGGAGTTCAGGAGAGAGCTGAATTCGGAATGGGAAATGGATTTATTAGGAGGGCAGTACACCGATGCTAATGTGATGGGAAAGGAAAAGGTTTTGATTGTAACAGCTGTAGCCTGAAGGAAATCGTTTGACGAGAGTGGAAATGAGTGATGGGAGAGGAATTGATGGACTATGACAGCAGTACCACCGTGAGCTTTTCCATCAGGATGGTCGGTTCGGTAGTTTTGGTACTGTGTTATGTTAAGCTTCCGTTTACTGGTCAGTCGAGTTTCTGTAATTAAGGCTACATCAATTTTTTTATCATACAGTAAATATGTTAGTTCGTCAGTGTGGTTTCGAATACCATTCGCATTCCAAAGGAGAATGGATAAGCTAGATGTCATTTAAGGATTTTGTTGGACAGGAAAGAGATGGGAAACAAGATTTGTGAGGAGAGATATTAGTGGTGTGACCATGGATTTGAACTCGGAGAGGAATGATGTGAGGTAGTGTTGTGAGATCAGTAGCATTTGAAGGAGGGTCCCGAAACTATTACTTAAAACTTACTACTATGCTTAAAAGAATTAGAGACTTAGCTGCCACGAAGAAGTCAAAGTTAGAGCAAACTAACATATAACTTTATTATAGGTTATTTTATTGTTATTTGATATAATTTTTAAATATTTTATTTGAAAAGAAATGATATGACCAGAACCGGGACTTCAACCCGGGTCTCCCACCTGTCCGTGGTGGTGCTTTAACCATCTCAGCCATCCTGGTTCGCTTCTCGGTCAGTCATATCCCTTCTTTTCACCGATCCTATATCTCCGTGTTCTCGCAATTTGCGATGTATGCAGGGGGAGAATGTTAATTGAACATTAGTTTTATTTTTGGATCTTGTTTACTTAATTCACTAAATATTATTACAATTTATTTTATTGTTATATGATATAATTTTTTAAATATTTTATTTGAAAAGAAAATATATGACCAGGACCGGGACTCGAACCCGGGTCTCCCACCTCTCCGTCCCACATCCTTAACCATCTCAGCCATCCTGGTTCGCTTCTCGGTCAGTCATATCCCTTCTTTTCACCGATCCTATATCTCCGTGTTCTCGCAATTTGCGATGTATACAGGGGGAGAATGTTAATTGAACATTAGTTTTATTTTTGGATCTTGTTTACTTAATTCACTAAATATTATTACAATTTATTTTATTGTTATATGATATAATTTTTTAAATATTTTATTTGAAAAGAAAAGATATGACCAGGACCTGGACTCGAACCCGGGTCTCCCACCTGTCCGTGGTGGTGCTTTACCCATCTCAGCCATCCTGGTCATCGCTTCTCGCTTCCCGGTCCTGGTCATATCTTTTCTTTTCAAATAAAATATTTAAAAAATTATATCATATAACAATAAAATAAATTATAATAATATTTAGTGACTTATAAGTCAACAAGATCCAAAAATGAAAGTAATGTTCAATTAACATCCTTCCCGTGTATACATCGCAAATTGCGAGAATACGGAGATATAGGATCAGTGAAAAGAAAAGGCATGACTGACCGAGAAGCGAACCAGGATGGCTGAGATGGTTAAAGCATCACCACGGATAGGTGGGAGACACGGGTTCGAGTCCCGGTCCTGGTCATATCTTTTGTTTTCAAATAAAATATATAACATATAACTTTCTTTGTGTCACTACCATATGTCTTGCTAAATACGTGCAATTTTTATTTACCTACGTCTATTTTTTTAAACTTAAATACTACACAAAAAAATTAAGATTTTTTTAATAGAACAGTAGTGATTGTTTTTATTTGTCTATAAGCATTCTCCTTCCTTTAATTAAATGACAGTTATCCGAACGTTTGATAATCTGAACCACATTTGACCATATTAGTTCGGATAAGCGACGCTATATTGTACTATATGAGACTTACATTTACTTACTTGTAAATAATAAAAGAAAAATATTACAATCTCGAAAATTTTCCTTTTCTTATTTCAATAGGATAGCTCAGGGTGTAGAGCTGTGAGTTGCTGAGCTGTCCCGGTTTCGGTGTCCCGGTGGGTCCCGGGTTCGAATCCAGCAATGACAAACAAATTATTTAATCTTTTAAAAACAATAGTTCGACCCTGTGAGATCTGGAAAACCTCGCGGGGCTAATCCAATCTCGGTAAGTTGATATTTCGTATTTGGCGTTGGTTTAACATTTATTTTTTTAACCTCCCATTTTGATCACCACTAGAGGACTTTAAAAAAAGTAAAACTAATCAAAAATTATTATTATTATTATTTAATTTGCATTTGCACCTGCGCAATTGCGCATCCAGCAAATTTGATTGAAGTGTCTTTCTCTTCGCTTTTCTACCTGATCATCCAGTTATATTGGAAAAAAAAAATATATATATATATATATATATCAATTATATATATCAAACATTATATACATATATATGTATAAGTTAAGTATGTATCAATAGACTAAGAGGATTAAGTTTAGGTTAAGAATCAAGCTATTGTTTTCATTTCTGTATAAACATTAAATACTATATATAGAGCTGTAGAATAAATAAAGGTCAGTTGATATTCAAACGCGTACAGTTACTCTGCCCTAATTTTATCCTTTTTTTGTTTGTTATTTATTCAGTATTATTTTAAGTGGTGCCGAAACCCGGGAGTTCTGTTCGTGCGCGATTCCAAAGTTAATTACTTACTAAAGTTTTAAATACTCGTACCATGGGTGAAACAGACGAGTTAGCCCGAGAGCGTGCGAAGTTCGAATTTCAGTTGGCAAAGGCAGCAGAAGAGCATGCGCAATTAATGGCCCAACTAGAGGAGGCCAAGAAATCAGCACAAATCGAACTGGTGGAGGTACGAACTCAGAATGCGGCCTTTATTCACGAAGTCATCGGCCAGTTGGAACCGTTCACAGGTACAGTCGGGGACCTGGACCATTTCGTCAAAGGCGCTGATCGAATTATGGCCCTTATCGTGTCCCGACAAGAGAATGGAACCATTTTTGAGTCAGATGTGACGATGTTGGAAGCAGCACTGGTCAGCCGTATATCAAGGCGAGTCCTGAATGCTATACAAGGAGACACAACGGTTTCATGAGATACGTTGAAGAACCGATTAAAGGAGTTGTACGGCGGAGGACGTTGGACTCCGGAAGAAGATGTATTTTACCTGGTAAAAACAAAGCGTAATCAAGGTCAATCAGAGGGCGAGTTATCAGAAAAACTGTTATTCCTCTACAATAGAGTGGTGGAGAAAATGATCGAGACCTTCGGTCAGGAAGAAGGTGGCAAGCGATTAGAATTCGTACGCAGATTACTAAAAGTGCAGCTGAACCATTATTTGGACCGACCAGGGTCGCTACCACGGGACCGAGACTTCGTCGAATGTGCACACGAGCTGGTGGACGAGCACGACAGAAACAAAGCGCAGCGAGAGAAGTGCGAGGGCGAATGGATTGAAGTGAGGCCCTCTAGGAGACATCATAAGAGTCCCCTCCGACGCAGCAGTAGACCTTAAGAGAACCGACCTAGAAGAGGAATTGATGAGAGGAAAAAAAGACCAGAACGCCTGTGCTACGAATGTAATAGGCCCTGTCATAGGCCTGTAATAGGCCCGGTCATGTAGCAGCGCAGTGCAGTTTGACGCGGGCTACGAATGCGGCCGAAAAGGGCATGTGGCACGAGAATGCCCAAGGCTGAACTCCAGACCACACAAAAGAGAGTACCGGCCGGAACCTATGGAGGTGAACAACCAGGAGTGGCTAGAGAAGCGAATTCACCGGAGGAGCATCGATTTCAGCAGAGATCGAGTCGTCGGCAGAGGAGAGCGTCAGTTCCGACCGCAGCACGCGGACTGCGAGGTGGGAAACCCAGGGGGGGCGGTCCATCTGGTTCAGAGGCAGGGCCGCGACGACAATTAGAATGAGGAGACGATGCTGGGTGGGGCAACGGTTCCGGGGGGGGGGGGATAATTATTAATAACGAGACGAAAAAGGGGGAAAGAACACGATTGCCCGTTGCGAGAATGAGAGGAACGGGCGTTAGGTTCCTAATAGACACGGGGAGTACTAACTCACAAAGGGGCCGAGAAATTAGGAGTATGGGGGAAGCATGAGCAATGTCAATGCATTATCGCTACCGTTACCGTTATCGCTACCGTTCGCACGACCCTGGGTGAAGTATACGTCAATTGTAAAGAATTGGCAGGACGGGATAAGGAGGTTAAAGTCCACGTGGTGGAAACGATAATACTGGGGTATGACTTTATTGTAGGGGGGATATTCTGCGATCAGCGGGGTTAAGTTAGACAGTAGAACGGGGTAACTGGCATAATTTTAATTTGGGCAAACTACCATATCAGGTCAAGGTTATGAACGGTGTTGGTGGTATCGAAATTGGTGCGGTGAATTGTGACAATGCGCTATGTAAGGATATAGTGGAACGGAATAAAGATCTCTTCTATAGGGAAGATGAGGTTTTACCCACGACAGGGAGAACGGTCCACCGGATCCAATTAAAAACGGATGTACCAGTATATGTCATGGATAGACGTTACCCGCAGGCGCTGAGGGATATCATAAAGGGACAATTGGACGATCTCCTGCGTCAAGAAATCATAAGACCGAGTAGTTCCCCGTTTAACAGTCCGTTATGGGTAGTGTATGGGCGGTCGAATATTTCCGGCCTTATGTATATGGGCTCTAGCGACCCTTAAGGAATCTTCAGCGCGCGTCTCCCGATGGAAGGAGCGGTTAGCACCCTATAATTTTCAAGTCATTCACAAAAAGGGGGTAGAGAACGAGGTGGCGGATTGGTTGTCACGCGATCTAGTCATTAATGTGGTAGAGGAGGAAGGCACGTCGGCCGAACCATTCGCAGTACGCTATTTGCGAGACTGGGCGGATCACGGGCCGGAGATCCCTTTAGTTCGTCAACAATCAGAAGAAAGCGCGGCCTCACCGGACCGAGCTAGGGAACTTCCAGAAGTTGACGAAATTATCAACGATAAGAAGTTTCAGATGGTGATTCGGTCGAAACAAGGTGGAGTTACTGAGACGAGGGCATCGATGTACGAAGGGCTTTCAACGGTTACGGTCCATATTACACCGTCAGTAGATGACGTTGAGGTAGAACGACTATTTTCAGAGATTGTGGACGCCGGGGTCATATTTATGTCGGCAACAAGGTGCTTCTCGACAAAATTAAGCGGTTGTGGCGCCAAGAACGAATCGGGGTAGGTTGTTCTCTAGTGCGTTGCCTTCGGCAAGTCGAAACTGTACCTGACCCCACAGCACAGCAGCGGGTTATTAGGGATCACCACAGCGGCAAAACGAACCACAGGGGGACTGACGAGACTTTACGTGCACTGAAACGTCTCTACTTTTGGAAATCAATGGGTCATACGGTGAAAGAGTTTATAGACCAATGCACCGTATGTCAACGCGCAAAATATGACCGACAGCCGCCGGTGGCAGAACAAACCGTCACTCCCACTGCGATGGAACCTCTCAGATCGGTGCAAGTCGACATTTATTCTAATGAGGGACAGTCCTGGCTCACTATGCTAGACACTATTAGTAAACTTGCCATGACGTATCCTATCTCGGAAAAAAACCCGAAGGCCGTTTGGGAAGGCATCTCCTCCAGTGGTGTGCAACTTATGGGGTACCCGAGGACGTAACTTCCGATTGTGGTCGCGAGTTCGACAATTCATTGATTCGTGAAGTGTGCCCAGTTAGTATTTACGTGGCGGTTTAATACTCCTCACCACATTAAGGGCAGGGGGGCAGTAGAAAGATTACATAATACCCTGGGGGAACACCTCCGGTTACTGAAGTTGGGAAGAGATCTCGATCCCTACGACGCTATGCCGAGAGCGATAATTGCTTATAACCACACTATACATTCGGCAACAGGTTTGTCACCGATTGAAATTGTGTTCGGGCAGTCACGGAGGGATAGGGGCGACCTCATCACGGTTAACAACGATGAATTACTCCACCAATCACGAACCACTCGTAAATCTATATGGAGAACAGTGCGCGAAAAACTGATCCGAGAGAAGACTACCAGAGTGCACAAAGCTAACGGTCAGGCCGGAGTGTATACCAAGGGTCCCCTACCATTAGGCACGATCGTCTACCGACGATTACGAACGGCGAGTACTAAGTCCGCGGCTCGTTTTGAGGGGCCTTACAAGATCGTGACGATCCGCGAACACAACCTTTACACGATTCGGGATGAGCATCACCCATTTCCATGGACCGTCCACCTGGAAGAACTTCGAGTACCTCATGCTCTGTCACCTGTCCCGCCTGCGACGGATACACCTGAGCCCAGTTAATTCAAACATGTGACCAATAGTGCAAAGGAAGTTGTTTTGTTTTTCCTTTTGTGTTTTTGTTTTGTATGTTACTGTAAGTGCTTTTATTACTTTTGTTATAAGTGTTCTTTTCTTTATTTTTTCTATTGTAATAGTTCCTCCTGTGTAGGAACTGGAAGGGGGGAGTTAAGTATGTATCAATAGACTAATAGGATTAAGTTTAGGTTAAGAATCAAGCTATTGTTTTCATTTCTGTATAAACATTAAATACTATATATAGAGCTGTAGAATAAATAAAGGTCAGTTGATATTCAAACGCGTACAGTTACTCTGCCCTAATTTTATCCTTTTTTTTTATGTTATTTATTTAGTCTTATTTTAAGTTATATATATATATATATATATATATATATATATATATATATATATATATATATATATATATATCAAAAATAACCTCGAAAAATTAATTATTTAAAATTTTATTGAAATTTAAACTCCCTATCCTCCCTCACTTCACTAGATGGTTAAGAATGAATTATTTTTGATTATCAGGTTTCTACAAATACATCTATTTAGATCTTCCCTATTCTACTAATTATTCACCTGCTTATTTAATTGTACGACTTTACTCAAGAAATTGAAGTTCAGTTTAGTACTTATTCGATACCTCTCTACTGACCCTATTTTAAATATGAACATTTTGCATTTAATAAAATCTCGAAATGTTTTCATTTTTTTAAAAAAAGTTATAGTTTATGAGAAAAATGTCTACATTTCTCTGAATTCAAATAACAGTCCTTTTTTTTATATATTTATTTATTGATATTTACAACTGTATTACAATAATACAACAAGTAAATAGGCTAAGTGATACATAATGACAAGTAGAGAAACTGGTAGTACCCAAATCACAAGTTCAACTAAGAAGGTCACGTGGCCATCTTCTTTTCAGACGCCTTGGAGGATTATCGGGAATTGAAGAGGAAGGAAGGTTTGAAACTAGAGGATACGAGAGGAATTCAATGGCTTAGTGGAGCCTCAAACCTCTCCGTTAGTCCAAATAGGTCGTATGATGGTCATGTAGATCAGTCTTTTGTAGTTGATTGGGAGCGTAGAGCGTTTGTCTAGTAAGTGTTGAAGTAACCTGAAACGTCGAGGGGTTTCTTCGTCTCTTCGTCGTTTCAGTCTTGTATGAGGATTCCAGGTTAATCGTTCTTCGAAATGCAACTCTAAGTATCGGATCTGTTCTATAGGCACCAGTGGGATATTATTAAAGGATACTGAAGGGCAGGAAGTCATTGGTTTACGACGTAAGGTAAAAGTGATATGATGCGATTTTTGAGAATTTATTTTAATTCTCTAGTTTTGACACCATTCTTCAAGATCAGTGATATGGAATTGGAGGCTTTGGGATGCAATAATTTACATAATACACATGTATCTTCAGCATACGTGGTAAGGTTAGTATTAGGATGAGTTGGGATGTCAGCTGTATAAACTGAGTAGAAGATTGGGCCAAGGATATTACCTTGAGGAAGAAATAACAGTCCTAAAATCGAAATATTGTAATAAGATGTACTTAGCTTGTTTTATTTTTTAAATCGATGCATTCCATTTTTTCTATTTAAATTCAAGAACAATGCTAAATTGTGTGAAAAGGCTTAATGAAGTCAGGAACAGTGGAATTGTGATTTGCCAATTTTTAAAAATATTTATATGTAGCTGATAGAGCACGACAAAGACTAATTAGAGAGCAGTTCCTCGATACTTCACCAAAAAGCTTTCTTTATAACAGAGAAATTATTAAGTATTATATCTTTATTATTTATTAACTATTGTAATATATTATTATTGTACTTTGTAATAAATAATTACTTTTTATTTGATTCAGGACCTCTTTTTTGTTTCACTGAATTATAGTTTAGCAATAATAAAACGGTAGAAGGAAGTAGTGAGTTTTCCACAATACAACACTTTTTAAATATAAGTCAATTAATTATTTAACAAACTTTTTTTCTTTTTATATTTATAACTGCACCTATCAAGAACAAACAATTAACAAACAACAGCCTTTTCAACAACAATTAACAATAATTTTTTTCAAAAATTAACAGCTGATTTTCTGTCAACAAAATAAAACAAAATGATATGAAAGGCATGAAGAAGAACAGTAGCTAACAACTACCTCTCCCCTGGCTTGATTTTATTTCTTATGTTAACAGATCCCTCATCAATGTTCTTTTTAGTCTCCTCCTGCTGTTCTCAGGCATGAGAGTCGTGGTCATTTGTTGTATCAAGGGGTTTGGGTGTCCGTATAGTTTTACTTGAAAGCGTTTGTAGTATGATCGTATGTGCTCGTCGGCCGTTGGTATTTTTAAGTCAGTATGCAGAGCTTTCTTATTGACAGTACTATGGTGTTTTTGTGACGAGTCTAAGTATTTTTTATTAGAAGATTTATATTCGTTTAACAATTTTTAATTAATCAAACAAACAAATAATTTTAATTATTACACGAATGCAGAAAATTGATAGTAAACCTAAATCCAAATGATGGATATATTTTTTATATGTATTGTTAGATCAGTGAATTAAGGATATATGCTTTGTTTAAACATACCTCATTGCTGACAAAAGAATTTACTCTTGTTCTTCAATTGCTTGAATATTTTCGTTCTGGTTAGTTTGAATCAACAAAGATTCAGTTTTTCAGATATAATAAAAAGATTTTAGTTGAATACTTCTATTATATATGGAACACGAATAGAAAAATCACCGAATAGCGTTCTATGTACGACAATTTTATATGCAAACATATTACTACTGAGCCGATCCTTCAACATCTAGTTATATATAGGCATCCATTAGCACGCAATGGGTAGGCCATTCAAGATAAGTGGGCATACCTGAATTGGGGATGATGATCATAATAATGGTATAGGAGTCCTGCCAGATTTATGTCACGCATAAAAAATAAATATCGGAATTATTAAAAAATAAATAAATAAATACCCGTTATTATATTTATATCCGTTATTGAAAACGCACATTTAA
Organism: Arma custos; assembly: GCA_037127475.1. Taxonomy (NCBI): domain Eukaryota; kingdom Metazoa; phylum Arthropoda; class Insecta; order Hemiptera; family Pentatomidae; genus Arma; species Arma custos. Next base: position 132,015,752 of record CM073764.1, read on the forward strand.
GCATTAAAGGCTAATCAATATTATTAAAAAAAAAAAAATTGCTGGGTTCTTTATAATGAGGAAAAAAATGGTCCGATGTGGATCGATAAATAAAAGGAGAGTTCCTTCCTTCAAATGACTCAGAAATATCTAATACTATTCTCAGATTACCTTCTCGCAAAGCTCCTGGACACGACCTCATCACGATCTACATCTTAAAACATCTTCCGAGAAAAGCCATTCTATTCCTCACAGATATAAATACATACACATCCTACATATATAATGCTGTACTCCAAAAATTATCCGTCGTAAAAATGAGAACTAAACCAAAAACCGGAATACCCTATCTCTTACAGTCCTATCTCACTTTTACCATGTATTGGTAATATCCTGGAAATGCTCATCCTGAAATGATTGTATCTCATCCTGGATGCTAACCACATTTTCCCAGATCACCAGTTTGGATTCAGAACATTCCACTCCACTATCCAGCAATGTCATCGCGTGGTGGATGTTGTTTCCTCGGCTTTGGAACGTGGATTGTGTTGTCCGGCGGTCTTCCTTGATGTTGAACAGGCTTTCGACCGAGTCTGGCACCCGGGATTGCTTTGCTAACTCCGCCAATTCCTACCTCCTGCATAGAAACTTTTCGCCTACTTCAACATTTACTGGTCAAACGCTCTAATTAATTACAAAAGACTCATTTACATGACAATTATCAGGCCTATTTGGACATACGGATTTGAGCTTTAAGACTCTACTAAACCATCCAATCCTTACAATCCAAAATCCTTCGTAAAATCCTCAATGCTCCTGTCATAAAAAAACTCATCCATCATGATCTTAATATCCCATACGTTGCTGATTTGGCCCAAACGAAATACCTATTATTCCATGAAAAGCTCCATACACACATAATATTCCTGATAACCCTCCGAGGCTCTGAAAAGAAGATGACCTCGAGAACTTTATTGGAGTGCTATCAGTAGATAGTTTCTCCACAAGTGTTTGTTTTTCATGTCCTTTGTTCATACAGCAGATTTAATTGATGTAATATAATTACAGTTGTAAATATCAATAAATTATTCTATTCTAAAAAACAAAAAACATTAAGCTAAGTAAAAACTCACCCAGAAATACTATTTGGAACATAAGCAAATACACAGCAAAAAGAGAAGATATCCCACAAATCCAACAAATACATATATTTTAAATTTTTATAAATATCATATATTAACTAATGTTTTTCGCAGTAGAGCTTTGGGGTTCCACTAAGCCATCACAGTCCTCTTGTATCCAATCCTTACAATAGAAAATCTTTCGTAAAACCTCAATTCTCCTTAGTTTGTTTTCCGAATAAATTAATCAATAATGAACTCAATGTATCTAACATTCGTTTCTGATTTGGCCCGAACCCAATACCAATCATTTTTTTTTTAAACTTTATTTCCACTCAAACTTATCTTCTTCTTCAATCCCGATAATCCTCCTAGACGTCTGAAAAGAAGACGCCTCGTGAACTTCTAACAAAACAAGAAACTTATTTTGGACAAAGTTAGACTTAATAAGTTATTCATCGGGGCTGCAGATGTATCATTATATTTATTAATGTATACAAATAAATTTAAAAATTTATATATATTTTTTAGGTATTTACCTGATAAATCTGAGTGCCTTGTATTTCACCTGACAGGTGTGAAAGATTACACCTTTCTAATAAAGCCTCAATCATCTACTGTCATAATATTAAAGCGCATTAATGGTAATCAATGGGTCAAGATTCTCATACCTATCAAGAAAATCCTTTGTCCGGAAATAATTAAATCATGAATCGTGAAAAACAACGATTGTTGACAGAAATAATTTTAATTCTATGGATAAGACCTTGGTCTCTAGATAATGGACTAGGCAGGCGAAATTAATTTAAGTATCTCAAACTGTGATTGATTTTAGTCATGAAATGTATTACAGTCAATGAGTTTCGGTCTAATTTTAAGGCCATCGTAAGGGTTAAAATAAAACAATATGAACAGTGCAGTAACAAAGAAAATATTTCAGTTTTGTAGAACGAAATAATGGCGGAAAGAAAATAGTGAAATACAAAGTACAAAAAATGAGAAAGGACCAAAGAATGAGATTTTTTTAAATGACATAGCGAAATGAAATTTCTACCTCATGTGGTAGAGACAACAGTTGCCTGATGTTTCTTAGACAACAGTTGTGCAAAACCTGTGCCTTTGGGGCCGATTCACCGGCGTCCTTTCCACAGGGGTAACCTTGAGGTTCAAGGACAATGACAAGTCGGTCCAGATCCATGGATTTTGGGTGATATTTCTGTTCCCCCTGAAAGAAATCCTGGAAATCGCGATATCCGATAGAAGTGCATAGATCAAAGTCATTAACGTAACTAGAGTTGACTCATGGGGGGGGGTTAACCCCCACCAGTCAACCACATATACTCCCTTCAAGAAAGATGCCTCGTAATATAGGTATAATTTATATTATACTATAATCATGTAGCTTCAAATTAAATAAATAGATTATAATTTTCTATAAATGTTATTTTGGAAGTTATATATGTTATTTTCATGATAAATGTTATTTTTGGAAGGGCAATCAAGAAATAGCTTTTAAATACAAGTAACCTTATTTATTGGTCACAATAACTTACTATAGTTAATTGCATAGGGAACTTTCTAGACCCATCCAGACTTTACTTCTAGATTCTAAGAATTGTCTAAACTGTTCTCACATTTACGATCTTATTGTTGCCGCTAGATGCTACTACTGCCGCTATAATAATATAATTAATTGTAAATAAACAGTATTACGTTTTGGTTTGTCATTTTAGTGTACTTTTTATTCATTAAAATAATTGTGTTTGCACTTTCTTTGTTGTGTTATTGACCCTTAATTCTGTAATCCCACAATAATAACTTTGAAAAAGTAAAATCCTTCAAATTTTTATTTCTTTTAAATTGTTAATTACAATTTTTTTTAATTTCTTCTAAGCAATGGGAGGAGTAACATCCCCAACAACCCTCCCCCCTCGTCACTCCTGTGGTCAAGGTCACCGATCCTTGCCCCGATCGTTGTTAGTTTCCTCCATTAGGTTGAAGGGCATCACATACCTGAGAGGTGGGAGTTTTGAATACCGGCACCATTGGGTCTGTAAACTGGTGTACTTCAACAAACTGCTTTAACCCGAAACGATGAACAAACAATTTTTATATTTCTTTAGTACTTTGAGCTCAAAATTATTCAAAACGTGTAAACCGATAGAAACGTTCAATCAGTAAATTAATACTGAAAAGGAAAAGGTATAAAGAGACCTTGCATTAATGTTAAGACTGTGGAAAAATTCCAACGAAAAGCCCATAAATCTCCAAACTAAAACAGAAATTGAAAATATCTGTCCAATATTTCGCCTATTCAGGCATCCTCAGATTAGAAAGAGAATAACAGCAAAACAAAACATGAATAATGCACCCAAGAAACATCCCACCACCTGCAAGGCTCAAATGCAACTAATGAATCATAAGGAAGGTTGCTCGACCCCAGCTCTTTTCTCTTTTCTTTTCTGTTCTTTTTTTCTTACACTTTTACTTTCATTTTTTCATATTTACTTTTGTCTTATGTTTTTGTGTTATTTAGTATAATTTATTTTTTCCTGTTGTGCTTTTTGAAGTTTGGTGAGTGTATATTGAGTTTTCAATTTCTGAAGAATTTATCAGCTGTTTTTATCTAACCATATCCAGCTGGGGTCCAGTAACCTTCGATATGATTCATTAGTTGCATTTGAGCCGTGGAGGTAGTGGGATGGTTCTTGGGTGCATTATTTATGCTTTCTTTTGCTGTTATTCTCTTTCAACCCTAAGGATGCCTGAATAGGTGAGAAATATTGGACAGACATTTTCAATTTCTGTTTTAGTTTGGAGACTTGAGGGCTTTTCGTCGAAATTTTTCCACGGTCTTAATCAATTTTATTATTATTATTATTATTATGGCTCTACAATGCTGCAAGAGCCCGGGCCTCCACCATCACAGCCGACCGATCTCCGCGATCCTGTGCCACCTTCCTCCAGGTTTGTACACCCAGCAGTTCACCCAGCAGTCTCTGCTTCAAATTTGAGACAGCAGGCGGAGTTTCAGTAAATTATTACATAACTTCAAATGCTATGCTAAACACATTGCACTTCAATTGCAAGCAATAGTCGGGTAAAACAATTTATTAGCATAAAAATCTATCTTATCTCTACTACTCCCTCTCCTGGTTTATCTTTCTCCTCTATCAAATCTTCTTTTCCAAACCTAAAATCCCACATCAACCTTCTATGCTCCCTACACAAACATTAAGCCCATCATTTAGAACATCGTATTTTCCTCCTGAAATGCCGATCCAACTCCCTCTTTCCAAACTTTATAGCCAATGCCCTTAATCACATTACCACATCAAAATCCCTAAATTCCGCATTATGTTTCTTCTCATTAAAATTTAAAAAAATCTCTTCTTAACCTCAAAATACGTGAGAATATTCTACAGATCCATCGTATTTCTTCCCTCACCCAATTTTTAACCAGTCACCTTTCCCATGACCACATGAACAACCTTTCAATTCTTATTGCATCCACCTTCTCCACATCTAGGTCACGTAAAAAACTGCAACTTATCTCCAAATTTAAATCCCTTTACCAAAATTCCCTCATCTCCAAAATCTACCCTAAAGGAGATGACCACTGGGTTCACAATATCTCTTCCACTCACATCCCCACTCATGTTATTAATATTCTATCCTTAGGACCCAATTTTTCTGCACCCTCCTCCTCCTTCAAAAAAATTATACCCGATCTATTGACCGACTTAGAATATATCCATAATGACCCCCTCCTCTGCCTTTTTTTTTTTTTTCCCTACCTGCCATTGCTGGCATACGGGGTTCGGCAGTGGCGGGTTGATACGTTGGGTTACGCACGCCCACCACTGCCAAAAAACTACTCTTTATTCAACAAAATCTTATTATATAAAAAATTGGGGGGTACCATTTAATCTTCATGGGTACAAACAAAAATAAAATAAAATAAAAATCTGTGGTGCTGCCCGGTGCACAGATGTGCACCTTACTGATGGGGCAGCACCTTTTAGGCCTCCTGGCCGGTCTGCATCCGTCCGGTTGTCGTCCAGCCTCCCCGGTCCGCCGCATCCGTCCGGTCCGCATCCTTCAGTCCTGTCCTCCTCCTGTGGGCTCATCCTCCGGCGAATGCTCTGGTGGCTCGCCGGGTGGCCGTATCCTGCTGATGGTGAAGTGCGCAGGACCGACCACCTCCTTCCATCCGTAGACAAACTCCCTGAAATGAGGGTAGTTGTCCTCCTCCACTAGGCGGGGGAAGTCTTCCTCGGTGAGGGCGAAGATCCTGGTTTTCCTAGACAACCTGGCACGGTGTCCTTCCATCGCGGTGCAGGAGAACACCACGTGCTCTGCCGTTTCTGGGACTCCACAGGTGGGGCACCGGGGGTCGATTTCTCTTCTATGCTCACTGAGCTTTCCCCGGAACCCACCGTGTCCCGTCAGCATTTGCGAGACCCAGTAGTCCGGGAGGACCCATATGGCAGCCAATCTCGACTGGACGGTGGGAAAGAACTTCCTCAACGTAGAGCCCTTCTGGCTCGTCACCCACCGCCTGTTCCACTCCTCTCCTTGAGTCCTCCCTCACTATCTTCTTCCACAAGTTCGGGGTCTCGCCGATCCTCTGACGGAGTCCCTCCGGAAGCGTCCCCAGCCCCTGCCTCTTCGCCTCATACTTCAGGGCGTCCTCCTTCAGAACGAGGTCCAGGGGCATAGCTCCGGCAAGCACCTGCACTCCTCGTGTGACACCGTTCGATACGTCTTCGTGACCCGTAGCAGAGCCAGTCTCTGGATCGTCGCCAGTCTCCTCTTCTGCGGCTGCATGAGGTAGCGGCTCCACGCCGGGGATGCATACCTCAGGATACCCAAGACCACGCCTTTATAAATGGTCATCGTTGCTGGGTACCTGAAGCCCCAGAATGCACCCCCTATTCTTCCTAGTCCATTCAGTGAGAGGGTCACCCTATCCTTCAGGTATCCCAGGTGAGGAGTGGCGTCGAAGTTTCTCCTAAACTTCACGCCTAGATACGTCACCTCCTCACCTAGTCTGACTCTCTCTTCTTGGATCTCCAAAATGATAAGGTGAGCCCTGTCAGTGGAGCCTCTTAAGAGTATGGCCTGAGTCTTGGCAGCGGCCATACTCAACTTCCTCCTCACGCACCAATCCGCTACGAGACTGGCGCACCTCTCCGCTTGCGTCTTCAATCTGGCTCTGCTGTTCGCGGCCACGATGACTGCCAGATCGTCGACGTAGGCCGTGGCAAGGAACCCTTCCTCTTCTAGTTCCCTCAGCAACTGGTCGAACACGAGTTTCCACAGGGCCGGCCCAAGGACCGACCTCCCCCCCCCCTCCTCCTCTACCATTCACATGTTCAACCAGATCTTTCACGAGTCTCTGTAGCTAATATTATTTCCAATTTCCTTCAGCACCCCTTCAAATTTCTCCCCACAGTTTTTCAAAGACCTTTCTCTCACACGTTCTTTTCTTCAATCCCATGACGACTTAATTGTCACTAAAGCTGACAAAGGTAACTCAACAGTAATTATGGATCGTTCTGATTATAACCTCAAAATTAATTCCCTTCTTTCAGATACTTCCACCTATATACCAATACCTCGTGATCCTACTGCCACTCTCCAAAAACAATTCAACCTCCACCTAAAAAGCCTTGTCAATTCAAAATTAATTACTTACCCTGTGTACAGAAACCTCATTTCCTATAATGCCTTAGCCCCCGCTTTTATGGTCTTCCCAAAATCCACAAACCCAACAACCCCCTCCGTCCTATTACAGCCAACGTCAATTCACCATCTACAAAACTTAGCAAATTCTTACTTCCATCCTTACAAGTCCTCAGCCGTAACAACCCATATGATATTCAAAACTCCTTTTACCTACGTGATCTTTTAACATCCCTCACCATTCCTGATCATTACATCCCCATCTCCTTTGATGTTGAAAGCCTATTTACCAACATACCTTTAGATAAAGCCCTCTTCATAATAGATAACAGCTGGTCACTAATAGAACCCCATACCTCTCTCAACCGGTCCTCATTCCTCCAATCCTTAAAACTCTGTTGTGAATCCGGCTACCTTACCTTTCATGGACAGTTCTTTTCCCAAATTTCTGGACTTGCCATGGGAAATCCCCTCGCTCCTGACCTCTCTAATATTGTCATAAATGACCTTCTGGACTCCATTCTATCCCAGTTCCTTGACGATGTTTTTTTCATTAAAAAATATGTAGACGACCTCCTCCTTATCATAAATCCCAACATCATTACAGATTTATTATCTTCCTTCAATTCATACCATCCCCGCCTCCATTTCACCGTTGAACTCGAATCCAATAAGTCACTACCTTTTCTTGACCTCCTTATCATTAAAAATCCTGACCTGGCAGACTTCTTAATTATTACTCCCAACATCCGCACCACCTAAAAATTAACTTCGCTAAAAATATCATTCATCGTGGCCTATCCCTCTCTGACCCCTGCTTCCATAAAACCAACACCCACCGTATCAAGGAAATCCTTTTAAAAAACAATTTTCCTTCCCATATTGTTAAGAAACTCATCCATGACTACGTTCCCATTCTATCTATCGTATCCCCTGTTCTACATCTAATTGCAACTCTTCCTATATCGGTGAAACTAAAAACTTCCATAAAGATCGTATTAACCAACACAAATATGGCATTTCCTCCCATAACCATACCTCCTCTAAACTCTCCGAACATTCCCTTTCTTTAAACCACACTTTTGATTTTGATAATACGTCTATCCCAGCTACTGTTCCTAACCATGATAAACGCATCCTCTCTGAAACTATCCACATAAATTTAGATTCCTCCACTATCAATCTTAAGACTGACTCACATCACCTTTCCTCTACCTACTCCCAAATTTTTAATTTACTCAAAAAACCTTAAATTCTGTTACTTCGTTACTGATGTTTCCTTTGTTACCGCACTATTGACATTTATTTTATTTTATTGGTATTATCTTTCGACAATTTCTCAGTCATTATTACTGTTTACTATCTCTCTTTCATCATCATCTTTAATATTTTTACACATTTTTTGGCTTGTCGATATAATTTTACTCATTTATTCATTTTCCCTCATTTTCCTATACTCTTTCTCCTATACGCTTTCTAGTCCTATACTCTTTCTCTTAGTTACCTTTTTGGCCGCTAGATATCGCGGCTAGCTCTTCCGTCTTGCTCCGTAACGTATTTTTCATTGTTGGTTAGCCGTTTCATCCAGCCGCTTCTCCTAGTTGGTGCGTCTTTTCTTCATATTTTATATATTATATCCTTTTCTCTTTAGTCTTTCTCCAATCCTCACACTAAATATTTTCCTATTTCTCCCTTATCATTTTGGCACCCATCATATGTTGGTAATCAATTTATATTTATAAGCATTATTTTTAATTTTTCAAATTTATTAATCCAATCTACTATTTTTATATTACATCCCAATCATTTTTTTATATTACATCCCATACTTATATTTTCAAATTTTTATATTTCTAACTGTCATTCTACGAGATACCTATTCATTTCTGTCTACATATTCTTGTATTATTATGTTTCATACTTTTTACTTATGTGGCCTCTAGAAGTCCGTTATCATACATTTTATATCTTTAATTTACTATTTTTTTTCTAAATCCTTCATATCTAAATCCTTTTTTTATATGTTAATCTTCTCATTTTGTATCTTTCTGTTTACCTCCTCATTTTTCTTTCCCTTTATATTATGTTTACTTTTTTATCCTTTCTGTACATTTAGTTTCTTTATTTTATTTTATATTCGTTATCTTTAATAATTATATCAGTCACTATTTTATTTCTGTTCATTATCTTTAATTTTATTATTTCTGTCAATATATTTAAGAATATTCTGTCACTATTTTAATATTCGTTATCTTTAATTTTCATATCTGTCACTATTTTAATTTTCTACATTACATATCACTATATTCTTGTTACTGTAACGTTCTATATATTTTTGTTCTGTTTGTTTCTCTCTCATAGCCCTGAAGATGGCCTACATTGTAGGTCGAAACATCGGCAGTAACTAAATATAAGTCTGGTACTTATTTGGTGTTTTTTTGACAACTATCTCCGTTCTTCATATTAGCATAAAAGAATCACACTAATTTCAAGGAGCAACTCTTATTATTAACAAACAAAAAAATATCAATGACGTATCAAATATCATTGATTCTATACAATTATTATTGAAATTATAAATATTATTCATACTTAATCTTTATTTCGTGAGAATATTTAATTGATATGGCGTGTGATAGTTTATCTTCGTTGTAAGTGTCTTCACACGAACCACACCAATTCTATAAAAAAAAAATATATATATATATATATATATTTCAATCGCCTGGTTATGCGAGTTTATCTTGCACACAACTTTTAATAGTGATAAAAAGACGGTGAGACGCAGATTTTCATGATAAAATAATATGAAATTTGATTTTAACACAAAATTTTACTTGGAGTACTTTTAAAAGTGTGCAAATCCTTTAAAATACATATCAAATTAATCAATTATATCTGCACTTATACATATAATGATAATAATATGCATATGTGATAATATTGATAGTACTCCAATATTTTTTTTATTAATTATAAGAATATCTAGAATGATATTGCTAAAAATGAGATATGAGCTTCAATGTCTTGGAGTGAAATACGAAGTATACCACAATTAACTTACCGTTGATGCAAATGCAAAGTACCAAAAGTGAAAAACACCACACAAAATTATTTATTATTTTATAAATAATGATAAATATTTAATTAATTAATTAGATAAAAATAAATCCTGAGGTAACTTCTAATAATAATTTATAAAAAAAGTACGGGTATTTATTGAAACTTACATCTGTACTCTAATAATACAACAAGTAAATAGAATACACGATAAACAAGAAGTGAAACTACCACCTGGTTTTACTCGAATAAGAAATTGAACTTAGAAGGTCACGAGGCTACCTTCTTTTCGGACGACTCCGACGATTATTGGGAATTGAAGAGGAACGTAGGCTTAAATTGAGTGAGTTTGAGTGGGAATAAAGTTTCAAATGTTAGGGGTGATATAGGGATCTAGCCAAATTATCAACAAATCGGATATTGAGGTCGTTACGGATGATTTTCTTTGTAACAAAGTACCTAGTATTCAGGCATTTACGAATGAATTTAGATTTTAAGGATTGGATACGAGAGGAATTCGACGGCATAGCACCACCCCAAAGCACTATTGCGAATAACAAATTAAAAAATCAGAACAAAATCAGTTACAATATTTATATAGAGAAAAAGTATTTACATTTATACAGTTTTTATGAAGAAAAAAACGAAGAAAGATATAAATATCCATCAACTATGTTAATTATTTTTAAAACCGATACAACTAAATATTTGAAGTGCAACTAAAAAAAAACATCAGATCGTTTTTAATCTTGATCATAAAACTGAATGTCGGAATGTTATTTCAACGATGAATGGGATGAAGGTAAGAGGTTTTATGCAAATATGATATGTGTATAAATATATATATATATAAATATATATATATATATATATATATATATATATATATATATATATATAAGTTAAGTGCCATAGCCGGGTAATAGTGGAGCATAATCCTACTGAGAATATAAACAACTCCCAGATCTTATATAAGAAGGATTAGTTTATCAATAAAGTCAGTTGTAACCGATCTCTCTGTGCTTTATCATTTCTAAACCTTTCCTTTTTTTTAAGTTAATGTGTCTCGAACTCGTTAAGTGGTGCCGAAACCCGGGACACGGATTAAAAGCATAGGAAAGAAATTTGTTTCCGTTGTTTTGTTTTTGTCTGTGGTGTTATCTTTTCATTTCGTTGTGAATAGTACTAAAGTGCGCCAACATGAATGATCAGGCTCCGAGCATCCTGAGGCCTGCGACCTTGACGCTAGATCCACCACAGGCGGAACAGATGATCCCTGAACTCCAACCTCAGGTAACGTCCTCCCTAGCGTTAGCGCGGGTGGACCTAGCGAGACAGGAAGGTAACAGAATTGCGCAAGAGACTAATGAATTAGAAAAAATGAAATTGCGGAAGGCCAACGCGCAAGACATCAGGAGGGAAATTTCTGACTTGGATAGTTCAACGGCGATGTCGGGGAACTCAACCATTTTATCAAAGGTGGAGACGGAATCATGACAGGCATTCAATCCCAGGTGGCAGCGGATTTTCTAGAAGAACTGAATGCCAAAATGTTGCAAGTGGCCCTGGCATGTCGTGTCCGGAGAAGCATGTTGAATTTAATTTAATAAATGGAGGAAACCGAATGAGCAGTGATTAAAGAAAGGTTGAAGAAGGCGTATGGAGGAGGGAGATGGACGATCGAGGAGGACATTTTTCAAATGTTCTGTGAAAGGAGGCAGAGCCGGCAGACACCGGGTCAATACGCTGCAATCATGTTGGAGGGGTATCAAAAACTTAATGCGAAAATGAGAGAGATCGTATCAGCAGAAGAGACAGACACGCGAATGCTATTTCTGTCCACGATCTGGAAGGTGCAGTTGGCAAGGCAGTTGGGGAAAAAGGAAGGATTCCCTACCGAGATAAAGTTCCTTGAATGCACCCAGAACCTTGTGGATACAGAGGCCCGAGAAGAGGAGAGCTACAGGATGGAGGTAGATGAGCCTGAGTGGACAAGGGTCTCAGCGAATCGACCAAGAATCTCCGCTACTCCGGGTAGAAGAACAAGCGCCAGAGAAAAACCGTTCACGGCCGAAAAAAGAAATTGGCAGCCAAAGTCAAAGAATGGGCCCAGGAAGGATGAGAGGAAGTGCCACCTGGTAGCACCAGGCGGGCCATCTGGTAGCAAAATGCCCACGGTCCAGGTGTTACGAGTGCGGGATGGAAGGGCATTTTTCCAGGCAATGCCCGTACATCTTTCGCAAGGAGGAAGGACATCAAGCAGAACCGATGGAGGTAAATGCACAGGAGCTACGGAAAAGGAGGTACTCGGCCAGACGAGGTGGGTCCCCAAGGGACACATCTAGTGTCTCGGGATCATCAGAGGAAGAAACCAGGCAGCAGTGGCGAGGGCAGCGTGAGCAGCGGCTGGAATCGTCAACAAAAGGCGGGTCAGCGGCGGACGGCAACAACGAGACGGAAGCAAGCGGCCGTATGAGGAGGGTGCTCGCAGAGGGGCGACCTAGCTTGCGTCATAAATAACTTGGAAGGTAAGATGAAAAATTGGTTGCCTATTATTAAGACGTACGGTGAAGTGAAGTGCCTTGTAGACACAGGGAGCTCGAGTACCTTGTTGTCAAAAAATGCAGCGGAGAAGTTGTATGTATAGTTGTGGTAAGGGGGAGGCACTTCAGATCCGGAGATGCAAATGTAGGCTGTGGGGCCATGTAGAGTAATGGGCGAAACGGTTATGGGATTGAGCGAGTGGGGGAAAACGGGAGCGCCCCTGAAAGTGCATGTAGTAGAGAGTTTGCCCAGGGAGTCCCAGGCCATAGTTGGGTGCGACCTGTTAGAGAGGGTGGGCGCGAAGGTAGAAAATAAACGAGATAGGTGGTTCGTTACGCTAGGGAGTAAGTCATACGCGGAGCACCGGGCGGTGCGAGGTTCTCGGGTGGGGGCCATGACTAGGGTAGTTGAGTGGAGGAACCTATTACTAAAAGAATTCCGGGACATCTTTTAAAAGGAAGGGGGGGTATTAGGTGTCACGGGAAGGACGGTGCACGAAATTCCGCTAAAACAGGAGAAGACCACGTACGTGAAGGAGAAGCGGTACCCCCAGGCGCTGAGACAGCACATCCGGGAAGCATTAGATGACTTAAAGCGACAGGGAATCATCGTCGATAGTTCGTCCCCGTTCAATAGCCCTCTGTGGGCGGTAAGGAAGAAGAGTGTGACAGGGGACGAGAAATATAGGGTGGTCGTGGACTTCCGTCAGTTAAATGAAAATACAAAGGACGAAAATTATCCAATTCCCCGGTTCGACGATATCATAGATCGATTAAGCGGTGCTGTAATACTTAGCACGTTAGATTTGAAAGTGGGGTATCACCAAATCAGACTTCATCCCCGGTATCAGGCGAAAACAGCTTTCACATTCGAGCGGAGACATTACGAGTTTACGAGAATGCCGTTTGGACTAAAGAATGCGCCCCTCAAGTTCCAGCGGCTGATGGACGAATTCCTCAGGGGGGTAGATGAGGGGATTTGCCAGGTCTATATGGATGACCTTCTCGTGTTTAGTAAATCGGAGGACGAACATGTGCAACACCTTTGGCAGGTCTTCACGAGGGTTCGCGAATTCGGTCTGAAACTGTCTCCGGAGAAGTCCGTGTTGGGTAGAACTGAGAAAATAGAACACTGAATGAAATGACATAAAGGGCACACGGTGTCTCGGGAAGGAGTTAGGCCGGATAGGTTCAAGGTGGAAGCGATCACCAAGATGACGATACCCCGGGACGTGAAAGGCATTAGAAGACTTCTGGGGGCCTTTAATTACTATAGACGTTTTGTTCCGGACATGGCGCGGTACCTGGTACCCATTAATAACTTGTTAAAAAAGGGAGCGCGAGTAGTTGTCACACCGGTCATGGAGGACAACTTGAAGAAATGTCAGGAGCATCTGACGGGGAAACCGGTGCTAGCGTTCCCAGATTTCACTAAGCAGTTCATTGTGACTACCGATGCCAGCGAGTACGCCTTAGGGGCGGTGTTGTCTCAGGGACATGACCAGGGGGACCGGCCTATAGCATATGCGAGCAGGAGACTGTCCGATGCCGAAGCCAGATATAGCGCGTTGGAGAGGGAGCTACTTGGCATTGTCTGGGCGGTCGACCATTTCAGACCATATTTATTTGGCAGAAGATTCCGGGTCCAGACGGATCACCGGCCGCTACAGTGGGTGGGCCAGCTAAAAGAGTCGTCCGCTCGAGTGGCTCGCTGGAAAGAGAAGCTCAGCCAATAATCCATGGACGTCGTCTATAAACCTGGGAAGGAAAATGTAGTCGCCGATTGGTTGTCGCGGGCACTCATGGTGAATGCTATCGAAGAGGATGTCGCAGGACCATCGGGAGATATCCGGCAGTTTCTGCAGGATTGGTCGCCGGAGGGCGAAGGGGAACGGTCTACCACGAAAGCGGGAAGAGAAGAGGTATCGTCGGAAAGAGAGAGCTCTACGGACGAGAGACCGGGGGATTTAGAAGAAATTGACGAAATTGTTAACGACAAACCGAGGCAGATAATCTGGAAAACGAAGACGTCAGGCATGCTGTCAATAGAGTATCTGCGTTACGGGCGGTCGCGCATCAATGTCATCTCGTCGCAACCAGGGGTGCGATTGGACCTCGTCTGTAAAGCCCTCAAGGACGCTTCTAAGCCGGGACACACACACCATCTTTACGTGGGTAACGCAGTAATATGGGAAAAAATACGACAGGTGTGGAAAACGGACCAAATCCCTGATCGCGTTTTCATCCAGTGCAGGATCATGGTGGAGACTATCAGGGACGGCGGCCGAAAGAAGGAAGTGACCGGGGCATACCACGTGGGCAAAACCAACCATCGGGGGGTTAATGAGACTCTGCAGGCGCTGAGGAGGCGATATTATTGGTCGGGCATGCTGCGGACGATCCAAGAAGTTATAGGGGCATGCGAGGTCTGCATGATTACGAAGTATGACCGCCATCCACCGCAGGCCGAACAAGAAGAAACACCTACGGGGGATCGCCCACTCCGAGATCTGCAAGTGGACACGTTCACCTGGAAGGGTTTTACGTGGCTCACTACCATCGACGTTTTCAGTAAGATCGCCATGGCTCACCTGATTCACTCCAAGGAAGCAGAGTCGGTGTTATCAGCCCTCCGGACATGGTTTATGTTTTATGGGGTACCCGACACCATAACGTCCGATAAAGGGAGGGAATTCGACAACGCTGTGGTGAGCGAGGAAACGCGTAAGTTGGAGGTCGCGTGGCGTTTCAACACTCCGGGACACCCGAACGGTAGGGGAGGGGTAGAGCGGTTGCATAGCACGCTTAGCGACCACCTCAGGGTCTACCACGTCGAGCAGGGGTTGACGCCGGTCTTAGCGATGCGGAAAGCAGTTGCGACGTACAACCATTATATCCATTCCGTAACGGGGTTCTCTCCGTTTGAAGTGTTGTTTGGGGTTCGCGGGCCCAGTCGGGATCCCGAGGGTACGGTTGGAGGTAACGACGCAGCGCGTGACATTGTCGCGAACCACGTGCGGGTTCGAGAGGCGTGGGAAAAAGCGCGAAGAAAGATCGTGAGGGAAAAACGAACCAGAGTTACTAGGGAAAATGCGAGAGTCCGAGATTGCTCGGGAGAACTCAAAATTGGGGCCATCGTCTACAGGAGAATTGGGTCTAATAGGGGTAAGGAACCGCGGAGATACGAGGGGCCATTCCGTGTTTTAGTCATTCCGGAACACAACACAGTCACTATCGCAAGTGTAGGGGACCCCAGGAGGCGGCGGACGGTCCATATTGAAGAGCTGAAATTTCCTCTGGGGTCTGGAGTGCCTTCGCTTACTCCAGTGGAGTGATAAAATGTGCGGAACAAGAAAGCGTTCGTCTCTCTATAAGTGTAAAATTTTGTTTTCTTATTATTATTAGTAGCTATTTTTGTTTTTCTTTTTTCTCATATCTGTTATGGAGGACAACAATCAGTAGGGTGTGGTTTTGGTTGTTTATTATCCCTTGTTGCTGTATCTTACTTTTGTTTTATTGTACAATTGTATGGTATTTATTTGTATATACTGTAATTGTGTGTGTCTGAGAGCTGTAGTGTTGTACAGAAGCCAGCTCTGCTACTCGCCTGGACTGGTCCTTCCTTTAGTTTCCAAAAGTGTCTGGAAACTGGAGGGGGGGAATTAAGTGCCATAGCCGGGTAATAGTAGAGCTTAATCCTACTGAGAATATAAACAACTCCCAGATCTTATATAAGAAGGATTAGTTTATTAATAAAGTCAGTTGTAACCGATCTCTCTGTGCGTTATCATTTCTAAACCTTTCCTTTTTTTTTAGTTAATGTGTCTCGAACTCGTTAAGTTATATATATTTATACATACTAGCTAGGCTACAGAGATCTTCTCGTCCAGCCAAATGCATAGAAGTAGTTCCTGGATCCTTCTCCAGCTCCTTCCCACCATGTTTAAATAGCTCTGTGTTGAGATTGTCGTAGCCTGGGGCTTTGTTGTTCTTGAGCTTCTCTATGGCTGAGGAGATCTCATCCTCATCCGGAGACTCGAGGTTACCTCATCAACCTCATTCACAGTGGCTTCTTCTTCATCCCCTTGGAGATTAAGCAGCTGCTGGAAGTGCTGGCGCCATCTGCCCAGAATATCTCCTTTATCATTTACTAGCTTATGCCCGCGGCTTCGCTCGGGTGGAATCCGCTTTGCCACATAAAGTTTCGTGAAAGATCATTTAAAATAAATAATTTAATTATTTTTTAAAAATATAAGTTACTCGCACATCCACAATTTCAGATGTCTAACTTCAAAACTGACGGATTCTATACAACCTTTGAACCCCTATTATAATAAAGGGGAAACCCTTGGGGTGGAATTATCCAAATTTCTTTATTAAACTTATACAAATTTATACAAAGAACCTATCTACAAATTTCAAGATGCTAAATTCCTGATTTGCCTTTAATTATATACTATAACGGGGAGGGGGGACACATGCCCCGGTGCCCCCACATAAATCTGCCATTGCTGTAGCCTATGATGTATAACCTATTTTACTCAATAATTTTCATCCAAATCCGTTCAGTAGTTTTTGCGTGAAAGAGAGACAAACATACAAACTTTCACATTTATAATATTAGTAAGATTAGCAGGTTATCGAAACAAATAGTTTCGCTCATGTTCTTTCTGTTATTTTAACAACTATGATCATGAGATTTCCCTTTAATTATGTACTATAATGGATTCTCCACAGTACCTAAAAAATAGTCAGGGGGAGGGGGGAAGGGGCACGTGCCCCCGTGCGCTCCCCTCAAAATCCGCGCTTGCTATAGCCTATGTGTTGTTCTGATGTATAACCTATATTACTGTCAAGTTTCATCCAAATCCGTTCAGTAGTTTTTGCGTGAAAGCGTGACAAACATACAAACTTTCACATTTATAATATTAGTAAGATTAGCAGGTTATCGAAACAAATAGTTTCGCTCATGTTCTTTCTGTTATTTTAACAACTATGATCATGAGATTTCACTTTAATTATGTACTATAATGGATTCTCCACAGTACCTAAAAAACAGTCAGGGGGAGGGGGAAGGGAGCACGTGCCCCCGTGCGCCCCCCTCAAAATCCGCGCTTGCTATAGCCTATGTGTTGTTCTGATGTATAACCTGTATTACTGTCAAGTTTCATCCAAATCCGTCCAGTAGTTTTTGCGTGAAAGAGAGACAAACATACAAACTTTCACATTTATAATATTAGTAAGATAAGCTGCCCGTCTAGACTTTTGCATGCAGAAAGCTCAGGCTTAAAAGATTTCCTGCAGGCATTTATCCTCTTAAAGAAGTTTCTGGCATCGTTAGAGTTCCTGAGCTCTTGTATTGCCCACAGTTCGCCCTCCCTGAATGCCCGTTTCTTTCTTTCTTCGGTGGATTCTTCTTTCCTCTCAAAGGGGACTAAGGAGGAGAATCGTTCGAGAAGAAGAACGATTCTCCTTCATAGTCCCCCTTGTTCGCCTGTGAAGCATCTGTCTGTATGCTGCATTCTTCAAGGCAGTGGTAGCCCGGCACTCGTCATCAAACCATAATTTAGCTCTTGTTCTATCCTATCACTACTTCTGCACTCTGAGACACTGCGTCAGCTATGTAGCTCCACCTATCGTCCAGCGTACAGTCCTGTCGTCAAACAGTAGAATACAGTTTGATAATTTTTGGTCGAGCTGTGTAGAATAGTATATCTGGATACCCTCCTCCTTTACCTTCTCGATATTGAATTTCCTTACTCCTCTTGGTTGATGTGTCCTCATTAGGGAGATTTTATCACGAAGCAGGGCCACAACTAGATGATGATCAGAGTCCACGGTTGCTCCTCTTTAGGTTCGAACATCTAACATGTTAGACTTGCACTTTGAGCTGATGGTGAAGTGGTCTATCTGGTTGGCCAGTAATATTGTTCTTTGCCAACTTTGGCATTGAAGTCTCCCGTCACCACCATCACATCATGCTTGGATCATTGATCTATAGATCTGTCAAGAAGAGCGTAAAATCCATCTTTATCCTCCTTTGGGGCTGTTTCATTTGGGGCATGGACACTAAATGCAGAGTAATTTCTGAACTTACCTCTAAAGCATAGATAGCATATGCGTGGACTGATTGCCTTAAAATCTATGGCTAGGCTTCGAAAACTGTTGCCAACTACGAATCCTGCTCCGAACTGGTGGTATTTCTCATGGCAGCTATAATAAACTGTGTGCCCTCTCTTCTCTATAAAGATGTGCCCCACCATTGTCTGTCCAGCCTCCTGGATCCCAGCCAAGAATATTGCATAAATGTCCAGTTGTTCGAGGAGCACTTTCAATGCTACAGGTCGATAAAGGCTAAGTGTGTTCCACATTCCGAATCTAAAATCATTCCGGCGTCTGCTAATTCTCTTCCTTTTATTACAATTTATGTATGGCACATGAGCTGTAGAGACTGGAGCCCCCCCCCCGAATCCGATCGGACCCCTACGAGGACATTAATTTGGTCAATACCTTCCATGTTAACTACTGGAGTAACTGAAAAGCTTCTCCACGATTTAATTCACAGGCGATGGCTCGTGACACCTCCACCCAATCCCCTACCGGAAGTAGATATATACCTTCACCTCGACTAAGGAGCGTCTCCTGCCTCTTCGCAGTGGCCATCTGACTTGACCATGGGCGCAGTCGTTGACCTGCTACTAGATACCCAAGCCTTATCCATAAATTCAGAATTATTACTGTAAACAATCGCCGCTTTTCAAAATTCATGAAATCAGTATGGCATGACAAAAGTTATAGTTTAATCTATGCGAGACGTAGCCATGAGATTACCATTTACGCGGATTGATGTTATAGCTGTAGGAAATTGACACTTACGCAGAACCGTTTAATGTTTCACACGTGTAAGGTGAATCCTCAGGTGCTGATATTTATCAGGTGACTAACTACTTTCAGTGGTAGTTTTAATTTTAAAACTAACTTTTATTTATATAGTAAAAATGTATATTAACATCGATATTATTTTCATAACCAAAACCGTCGTTAACCAAATAATGGAACATAAAATAAGGCTTAAGTACTGTCCTAAATTGTCAGCTAACTACATTCAATATTCGTTTTAATTTTAAAGTAAAAGTAATTCCGAGTGCAATTATATGAAGTTAGATAAGACAATACATATATATATATATATATGTAAAGAAAACTGAAAACTAATTCATTATACAAAGTCATCAAAACAATAAAAATATCATTATATATATATATATATATATATATATATATATATATATATATATATATATATATATATATATAAATGAATGTATGTGTGTTTGTCCTTTAAGCATTACTACACCAATCATTCGATTGTCATGAAACTTTGGGAAGTAGTTCAGTACACTCAAGGGAAGGTTTCTACTAACTTTTTTTTCTTATTTTATTTTATTTTTTTGGATTTGAAAATTTTTTCAAAAATTTCTAGCACAAAAATAATTATTTCTCTAAAAAACGTAATCGACCTTTTTTAAAGAAGATTTAATTTTCTACAATTTGAGCCCAACTGCAGCTCTGTAGGTCTAATAGAACCTGAGTTCAGTCCTATCATGTTCGATTACGTTTTTTAGACAAATAATTTTTTTTTTTAGTAATTTTTGAAAAATTTTCAAATCCAAAAAAATAAAATAAAATAAAATAAGAAAAAAAGTTAGTAGAAACCTTCCCTAGAGTGTACTGAACTACTTCCCAAAGTTTCATGACAATCGGATGATTGGTGTAGTAATGCATAAAGGACAAACACACATACATTCATTTATATATATATATATAGATATGATAGGACTGAACTCAGGTTCTATTAGACCTACAGAACTGCGGTTGGGCTCAAATTGTAGAAAATTAAATCTTCTTTAAAAAAGGTCGATTACGTTTTTTAGACAAATAATTTTTTTTTTTCTAGAAAGTTTTGAAATTTTTTTCAAATCCAAAACAATAAAAAAATAAAATAAGAAAAAAAGTAAGTAGAAACCTTCCCTAGAGTGTACTGAACTACTTCCCAAAGTTTCATGACAATCGGATGATTGGTGTAGTAATGCATAAAGGACAAACACACATACATTCATTTTTATATATATAGATATGATAGGACTGGATTTCGAAAAAATTATTAATTATTTTAGGATTTCACTCACCTGTCAACACACCCCCGTTACAAACTAGTTCTTTTTTTTTCCAATGATTGGTACTCTAGTATGAGAAGTACGATTTGCTCATTATCAAATAATGACCCATATACATTATTTTTTATTATAAAAATGAATAAGGATACCACTACATTTGTTGTATCTACTTTGCCTAGCATTTTAATATTATTATTATTATAAAAATCATTAATATTTATTAGAAAATATACTTCATTAAAGCAGTTATTAAATGCGATTATATAATAATATAAATGCTAGGTGAAGTGTATATATCAAATATTGTATATATTCCTATTCATTTTTACACAAATATATTTTTCTAGTTTTGCTGACGTAATTAAACTATTTGCAATCGGCATTATGGCTTTGGTATAATAAGGTAATATAAGGATTTTGTGAAGTTAAAACCGACATGGAAAGAAGTGAATGAATACATTGGCTTGTTTCTTAATTTTTTACAGAAGCGAAAATATGATTTTGGAGTTCATCATAGTTCTGATCATCTCACAACTTCTTTTTGGCCTATACCTTTGGTACCAAGTCAAAGATTTGTACAGATATCCAAACATTTTTGGCTTTCCAATTTTTGGAAACTTATACTATTTCTACAAAGGATTCTGTTTTAGATCATTGCACGGTGAGTATATTATTTTTACATTCTGTACATTTTAGTTTATAGTATTGCAACCCATGAAGGGTTTAATAAATGTTTTGAGCCATGTTATTTCAAAGACAACGGTTGTGCAAGGGTTAAACTTTTCGAGAGCCCTCTCATCCTCTTCCATAGGTTTTTCCCTAATTTAATGTAGCTATTTTATAGAGACTGGGTGAGCAACAGTAAGATCTGCAGACGGGTTCTATAGGCCTAAAGTTTTGTAAACCTGAGTATTGAGTATCCCTAAAGTAGTGAGAATCCCTGCTTTGCTTTTGATTTTAACACGCTTTTAATATATTTTCTAGAGTGTTATGTAAAAATAAATTATAAAACAAAACTCATTTCATATTCAGTACAGCTTCGATGTTATTGATAGATATGTTTTATTGATATTGATTAAATTCCATTTCGATTAAAGATACAATAGAACTTTGATTATCCGAATGTCCAATATCCAAACTGGCGACCTGTGGTCTAGTGGTTAGCGTTACAAACTACTAAGACCAAGAGCGCGGGTTCGTAGCCCGGCCCGAGCCTGTACGATGTGTCAGGTACTCGTTAAAAATCCCTATCCTAATTTAACCTGGATTGGCAAAATTTAGAGCTCTCACTGTTGTAGCGTCGTCCATAGCCATAGCAGCATAAAGTGACGTTAAACAAACCCTTCATGACCATCATACGACATATTTGGACTTACGGAGTAGGGCTTTGGGGCTCCACTAAGCCATCCAATTCCTCTCGTATTCAATCCCTACAATGCAAAATCCTTCGTAAAATCCTCAATTCTCCTTATTTTGTTAAGAATAAAGTCATCCATAACGACCTTATTGTCCCATTTGTTGCTCAGTTGGCCCGAACCCGGTATCTATCCTTTCATAACAAACTTCATTCCCACTCAAACCCTCTAGTTTCAAACCTAGCTTCTTCAATTCCCGATAATCGTCCGAGGCGTCTGAAAAGAAGATTGCCACATTACCTTCTTAGTTGAACCTGTGATTTGAGTACTACCAGTGGGTAGTTTCTCTGCTTGTCATTATCTCATGTCATTATGTATCACTTAGCCTAGTTGTATTATTGTAATACAGTTGTAAATATCAATAAATAAATAAATAAAAAAAATTCAGTAGTAGTTACATAAGTTATATTGATTAACTGAGGCATGGCTATTGAAAAGGTAATAAAATTAAGATAAAGACAGATATAACAAAATTATTGATAATGAAAAGAAAATGAAAATAATGGCAGATATAATAAAGTAAGACAGATTTAATAAAATTAAAGAAAATGAGCAGAAATGATAAATTATAAATAACGCGTGTTCTTATTGACTGCACCCCCCAACTATCTCCTTTACACAGAAAAGGTAGTAATTAATCATGCCAATAGGACAAGAGGAGTAAGTCAAAACGGAATGGTTTTGTGATGGATTGAATTGGTGAGGGGGTGCAGTCAAAGAAGTGAAACTTATTTTGTGTTATCTTTGACTGCACCCCCTCACCAATTCAATCCATCATTAGAATTATCCAGTCAATTATTTTCCACTCGAACATCAATGGGAATGGTTTCGTTCCTATGAACGGTGGAAGTTAGTACTTTTCATTACGAAATTTTTACTTTTAGTTGCCAAAGCAGTTTTTGCTTTTCCTGTAAAATTATCTTTTCCATGTCAACGCTTCAAATGTGTATTTGTTTATATTAGGTATTGTGTAAAGAAATTTTAAAAAATGAAGACGGCCTCTATTTGACAAATCTCCTAGAAAGTTATAATTATTAATTACTATTTTTGTACACAATTTGCAATTTGCACACAATGTAAATATTTGCATTTTGAAATGGTAATTGTTATAACCTCATTGTAAGAAGTAAAGAAATTATGGTAATTGTGAAAATTTAAATTTTCAGATTTCATTTAATATAATGTATGTTGATTTTGAATCCTCTTTGACTAATTTCGATTTTGCTTATGCATGTACATCTTAGCATTTCAAAGAACGTATAGTCGTTGAAAATTTAAATTTCATATTTTGTGTTAGCATAATATTTAGTTGGGGACCTTCTTTCATGTTCACAACATGACCACCAGAAGTGAAACTTTTTTTTTCAAAATAATACCTCTTCTAGGTAAATGGATTATTATAAAATTGATCATCATCATCATAATAATCATCTTATCCCCGTTTGCCACTGCGCAGTCTGGGGTCACAATTTTTAGAATCTGGACCAGATGTCTCGTTCCTGGGCCAGATCTCTTCTCATTCTCCAGTCCATATCCTGCCTCCTGAACGCCTCTTTAACATTCTCCTCCCAAGAAATACGTGGTCTTCCTCTTCGCCTTCTTCCCTCCACGCGAGTTTCTTACGTCTTCCTTGCTGTTCTTTCCTGATCCATCTAGTCTGAGGAGGTGACCGAACTACCTTAGCTCATACTAAGTCAACAGTGCAGTTGTGCAGGGAGGTGACATCCGAAATGAAACTTGGATATTCCCCAATTAAGGGTACTCAATTCGCCAGGAGGATCTATAAATCCCGCAAGGTCTATTCCTTGATATAAACAGATTAAATAATTTATCTGTCACAGTTGGATTCGAAACTAGATTCTTCACCATAGCAACTCAGCACCCTGTACACTGGTCTACCTTGCCAACCTTAGGTAATAAACATTAATCAGCGCTATAGTCCTTGCAGGACCATGGCCTCCTCAGTGATCCCGACCTGTCTTCGGCTGTCCTTCTCCACCTGCCGACACCCAACGACCGAAGGTCCTCCTCCACCTCCTGCAGCCAACGAAGTCTAGGTCTCCCTCTGCTCCTCCTTCCACCAGGGTGTCCCTCCATAATCATTTTTGGTAATCTACTTCTTTCCATTCTTTGTACGTGTCCCAGCCATCTTATCCTGGCGCTCTTAATCGTGGCATCGATATCCGGTGTACCATATAAAAATGATTATCATTGAGTATTTTTTATAATAATTAAGATTTCTCCTTGCTACAGGTGCAAACAATTATTCATTATATGTTTCTGAACAAGCAGGAAATGGAATATGTTTTGGGTTTGTTAGAGGAAAGAGAACGGTGGTACTGTCCTGCCCTTACATCATTGAGGTAAGAATAGGTTAAATCAGTAATGATCAATTCAAATAGTTTAACGCAGTACTTCAATATAACGTACAATTGTTGTTTGCTTTTGCATGAATTTGTACAAGGGTTACTTTTTAGGAGGTTGAAACTATATTTTTTTGTCCATTGTATATAATAAATATTGTTTATTCAAAAATAGTCCTTTTTTACAATTTTTTTCATGAGGATTTCTTTTTCAATTTTGCCACTTTTTCCTTTCAATTTTTTCTCTCATCACTTCTCAACACATTTTCTCCAACAAAAGTCAATTTTATTGATGACAGTAATCTAAGTAATATATTTCGAAATAAGTAACATATTCATTGAAAAATTAACATTTTCTGAATGGAGATTAATTACAAAAATAAATGTTTCTGTAAATGTAAATTAATTATTTCGAAAACCGGCGTTTCGGCCGAAATATGATAGTCAACATCAGGGCTGAAATTGAATCATTGATATAAGATTTTATTTGCAATCCTAACTTCAACCGCTGTTTCATATAAAAATAAATAAACACAGTTCTCTTTGATTTACTTCATAAAATGTATATAACATTAATATTAAATAATATGGACTAACATAATCACTACTACTTATTATTAAATAATATGGACTAACATAGTCACTACTACATAATATTTAATAATATGGACTAACATAGTCACTACTGCATAATATTAAATAATATGGACTAACATAACCATGGTGTAAGGGGAATCCTAGGAATAAATACAGACGCTCTTCAAGAACAATGTAGTTGCCTCGATTACATTGCTATGCAACGTTTTCACTTGCAATTTGGTGTCATTGCATAATTTTGGTGGATTTATATTGCGCAGCAACATAATTGGCGCGCGCTCTCAATTTTAATATATGAGTCGGGTGACCGGGAAGCTTCAGTGTATTCGGGAACTCGAACGGTTAATGAATGGCATCATCGGGGTTTATCACTGAGTCGACGGATTTATAATGACATACTCCCCCTTCGAATGGTCTCAAAATTATTTCATTTATGACTGAGGCTTGTTCGTTTTTTGGTGCTAGAATGGCACACTCGCATAACAAAGTAGCTAATATTCAGGAATATACGAATGATTTTGGATTGTAAGGATTGGATACGAGAGGAATTCGACGGCATAGCACCACCCCAAACCACTATAGCGAATAACAATTTAAAAATCAGAACAAAACCAGTTACAATATTTATATAGAGAAAAAGTATTTACATGTATACAATTTTTATGAAGAAAAAAGCAAAAAAACAAAGAAAGATAGAAATATCCATCAACTGTGTTAACTCTTTTTAAAACCGACACAACTAAATATTTTAAGTGCAACTAAAAAAAAAAAATCAGATTGTTTTTAATGTTGATCATAAAACTGAATGTCGGAATGTTATTTCAACTATGATTGGAATCAAGGTTATAGCTTTCGAGCATATACGATATATTCATAACCATTTTGCAGGTTTATCGTGAAAATTATTAATGTAATAAAATTTAATTTAAATCAAAAGCTCTAAGGAGTATTGATATCAACTTCGAAGCAAATCACCGCCAAAATAACTTTCCACCCCTGTTTAACCCCGTTAGGGGAAGAATTTCAATAAAATACGAAACACGTCTTCCATCAATTCTGTTAAAAAAAGGTTTGCAAAATTTGAAGTTGACCAAGGAATCTCGTTGTCCCATACAAACTTTGCCCCATTTTTCACCCCCTTAAGGGTAGAATTTCGGAAAATCCTTTCTTATCGGATGCCTACGTCATACAAAGAACGCATCCTCCAAGTTTCAGGTCTATACGATAAGCGGTTTAGGCTGTGCGTTGATCCGTCAGTCAGTCATTCAGGACAAAGCATTTTATTTCTATAGATATGAAATAGGAGGAAACTTAAAGGGATTTTACGATGCTGACTTTAAGGAAACAATTTCATAATTTCCTGGGATATATACTCATATTGCAAGCATCATCTTAATATATCGGAGGCCATATTAACAAGAGGATTTTTTTAATAATTCAATAAAATATTTATTCTATATAAGAAAATCGTCTTTCAGTTTCTTAAAAAAAAAGTAATAAAGGAACGATGCAGGATGCGAAAAGGATCCATGTGGGAGAGGAATGGTATTTTAAACAATTACCTTTAATAGTAATAATAATAATAATATTTAATCCTGTTTTGCAGGAAATCTCTCATAAAATACATGCGTCTGAGAAGGCCCCAAACATTTATGGGTCAGTGAATCCACTTATTAGAGGAACATTTACTTATTGTCGTAAGTCATTAACTGTTATTCGTTAAATGTTATATTAACAACTTCATTATTATTATCATTATATACATAACAAAACAAATTTCCCATTTCAGCGATTGACAGCGAATGGAAATTGCGAAGAAAAGAAGTAAACAATAGCCTGACTAAAACTTTGATCGACGGTCCGTATTCGGAAACTTTTACAAAAATTGGACGAGAATTAGTGAGAGATTTCGAAGAGAATCGAGAAAATGTAGATCTCGTTTATCACTTCACTCTTAGTTCACTAAGAACTGTCCAGGGTAAATATTCAAAATATTATAATTCATAGTTTTAAAAATCTTAAATCTGCTTGAGTTACCATTAATATTGGGTTTCCTTAACCTAATTATTGGAAGGCCTTCCTTCCATAATGTCCTATGTAAGGTCCTTTCTACCTGTAAACCATGACCCATCGTGGATTCCTCCATTTCGTTATCTCAGGTCTTCCTTGGTCTTCCTCGTTTCTTCTTCCCCTAATTTTCCATTGGTGGACTACTTTGCGTAGTCTTCCTTCAGGCATTCTTTTCAAATGTCCATACCATTTCAGGCGTAAGTATTCTCAATATCTTCCGCCGCTCTTTTCCAGTAGTCCATTTCTGTAATTATGCGTTTTTTTCTGAAGTTGCTTTTCAACGTCTAAGTTTCTGATCCATATTTCAGAAGGATGAGTAATATACTATTGTATATATATATTTTTTGTTTTGTTTTGGAGATAATGCTTCTATTCCATGATATCGAGTTGATCATTGATATGGTCTTTTTACCATCTGAAATTCTTCCTTTTATTTCCATACCACATGCACCATCTATCTCATACTTCTGTACCGATCTTCCGCAGTATTCCTTTCTGGAATTCATAGATCTGAGTAGAATTCCCCTCAAATGCTTCATCTAAGTTTTCATCTAATCTTCTTCGTTACAATTCTCTGAATACTGTCATCTTGCAGTAACTGAATTTCCTCTATGTTTTCCTCATGACTGTTTGTCTTTAAAACATTTTTTTTTCTTTTTTCAAGGAAAGCATATTTTTGCTTTAAGGAAGTAATGATCGGTTCCACATTCTATTCCTCTATGGGTTCTTGCATCATGCACCATCATCGAGGTACTCTGCTTTGTTTGAACATAATCTATTATGGAATACAGGTTCTTTGTTGATTGGTGCCATGAATATTTATGGATATTCCGATGTTGGAAAAATGTGTTATTTATTTTTAGATCAAATTTTTGACATATTTGAATGAGTCTTTCCACATTATCATTGATGATTCAATAAACACTAGATACCTAGCGATAACCCCCGTACAGCCTCACACACACATATTTGTACATATATATACATATGATGATAAAAGTAACACATCAATAATAATAAGACTTAGCGAACCCGAAGGTTCGATGCCAACACCACCAATCTCTGCTTACAAACTTCTGTCCATACACGACCTCTCTCATCCTTTTTTGGACCGAATATTCTACGTAACACCTTATTTTCGAATACCTGAAAACGTTGTTCATCCTTAAGGATTAGCGGCCAAGTTTCACATTCGTAAAAAAGAGTTGGAAGGATGATGGTTTTATAAATTCTGATTTTTTTATTTCGGGACAAAAGATGCGAGCTTAGTAATGTCGAGACTGAATAATTACAAGCATTTCTCACCTTTAATCGCGACTTTATTCCCTCTTGAATTTTGTTCCTTCTAGTTACCATAGACCCTGCTAATTTACTTTAAACATTATCAAGAGTTTTAGACTCATGGCTTAGAAACCCAGTTAAATTACAATTGATTTACCTTATAATTAATATAAGATTAATAGAATGGACCTTTTTATGATATAAAAATGTTTTGTTTTTTCAGAGACACATTGTGGGGTAGAAAAACCAATGACTCAGAAACGTCGAGTTTATAAAAACTGGCTTTCGTAAGAGTTCCAACACACTTATTAACTATATGAATTTTAAAAATAATCTCAATCCGGTTCTTCTTCCTGTTTTAAGTGCATACTTTTTTATGTTTCAGGATTGTACACGGCGTATCTGTTATGTTTGCCAACCCCCTGGTATCTTTTGTTTTTGCTTTTACTTACAAGATTTTTGAAATAATTTTATTGAAAATGGCGGATATACTAGGTGATCAGGTATACAAAATTTCAACTATATTTTTATTATGAAATCGTAGAACATTATAATATTTATTTACTATTCAAAAACTGGGTTATATGATATGGTTATTGCTATGGTGCAATATTCTATTGGGACATGTTCTATTCACACATTAATTTGTTGTGGCTTCTGTTGCCGCAATGGAAATCCGGTACCTGCTACAAGTAGAAAGGAAAACTCGGAGAGATAAGATACGGAACACAACTATACAGGCTAATCTCTAATCTCATTATAAACACAAACTAAGGTGGTTCAGACACCTTAGAATAGTCCCGCCAGAGGAAGGCCTCGCATATCCTGGGAAGACAGCATAAGGGATGCTTTCAGGAGGAGAGGAATGAATTGGAACCGAAGGAGGAAGGTGGCCGAGGAAAGAGAGGCTTGGTCCAGGCCCTACAAGAAGGAGGATTACACAGAGCATACCGCTAGAAGAGGGAAAGAATACCATGATGATTATAATGTTATGGATTTTTTATTTTATTTTTAACAAAAAGTTATATATATTATTAAATTATTTTCATTTAGAAATAATATAACTTTCAAAATATCATTATTATTATTATTTAATTTTCATTTGCACCTGCGCAATTGCGCATCCAGCAAATTTGATCCAGATGTTTTTCTCTTTGCTATTGTACAGGAACATCGAGTTTTGGAATGAAATATCAATTTTTCAGTAGGTCTCTTGGCCAATGTCTTTTTAATCTTTTTTTATTAAGTCCAGGTAACAGGGAGTAGGAAAGCGGAAGAACGAGTGGGTTTGGGTGATATTGTGTCGATAAGTGGAATGTTATGTATTTGTTATGAATATATGATTTTATAGTAGGAATGTTCATGTCATTATGTATAGTGTGATTCGAAACATACCACGGTGCATTAAGAATTTTTCTGAGAATTTTGGATTGTGTTATTTGAATCTTGTGTATGTGAACTTAATATCATAACTATCATAACCAAAAATTTAATTTTAAAATTCTATTATAATTTACAATTAAAAACTAAAGCAAAATTTCTTTGATTTTTTATTTTTTTTAGGTCAGAACCGGTGTCAAAAAACACATGAACATCATTTCAAAAAATCCTTCCGAAGGTTTGCATACTTTTTTATTAAATTAATATTTAATATTTAATCCGAGTTAGTTTAAGAGCAGATAATTCGATAAACATTATGAAGGACTCACGTTATTCTGAGGTTCTGGTCCCCTCGTGGGGATTGCTAAATTGGTTAAAATTATTCGCTAAACGATGTACATTAGATTCCCTTGCCAGACGGAACTCAAATGTATATCGTTGACGGAAGGTGACTGCATTATTTGATATGGAGGTAGTAGTATTTATTTTTTAAATGCTGAGTTTCTGATTAGTGTATTTATCCTGTATCTTACGATAAGGTTTCTAAACCAGAAGTGTATCCAGAAGATCGGAAAAATGTTTCAAAATATAAAGCTTGAATTTTGAGCCATATAGAGAAATTGAAGAACCAAAAGAAGAAAAAATACTTGTTGATCTTAAATGATCATAACGTTTTTTGTTTTGTTTTTGCATCAATAATGCTATGTATTATGCGGGGGCGGCATCATGAAAGTAAATTTGTTTTGCACAAAGAACAATGTTATGTTTCGAGAAGTAGGTCACGCAGGTAGAAGGGTATCCCCTAAGGCCCCTTCACAGAGAAGATGGCTGAAAAGATAAGAAAAGGGGGGTCGAAGACTCCACTGAAAAAAGGACTCTCTGAACAGATCGCGAGGAGGTATGAGCTAGGAGGAAGCGGAAGACGGGGCCCGCGAACGATGCTGAGCGCGGAGTTTCCAAAGATGGCGGGACCCAAGACATCCTACCAAGAAGAACTCTAGATATACCCCTGTATCACATATAAGTAATTTAATTCCTGTAATGTATTTTATGGCAATCCACTATATCTGTGTGTGAATCATTAAGTG
The DNA here is from genome assembly GCA_037127475.1 of Arma custos. Classification (NCBI taxonomy): domain Eukaryota; kingdom Metazoa; phylum Arthropoda; class Insecta; order Hemiptera; family Pentatomidae; genus Arma; species Arma custos. Next base: position 132,046,514 of record CM073764.1, read on the forward strand.
TACCTCTAAAAATATATCTATTCAATCATTAATCTTGTTTAAAATTGAATAAATAAACTATACTTATTATAATTCCTATGGTGGTTACATACCCCGGGTACATTATTTATTTATGAATAATATATTAAAGGTATAATAGATAAGTAAATTGGTAAACACAAGAACAGACCTCTGGAAAAGAATCCAGTTAAGACTAAGGAATAGAAATAATAATTTGAGTAATCATTCTAAATGATACTCTGGCATCCCAAATATCAATCAGAATATTCGAAATAGATTTAAGAGTATAAACATAGCACATTATATAGGACTATAGGATACTTTTTTCTTGCATACCTTGCATACTTGCATACTTTTGTATTAAATTAATATTTAATATTTAATCCGAGTTAGTTTAAGAGCAGATAATTCAATAAACATTATGAAGGGATAATTAGCATGTTTAGTATAAAAATTAATTCCTGGTATACTCGCGTTATTCTGAGGTTCTGGTCCCCCCGTGGGGATTGCTAAATTGGTTAAAATCCTTCGCTAAACGAAGGGAACTGGTTAGTGTATTTATTTTTATTTTAGTTTGTATTAGTGTATTTATATTTATTTATTTATCTTCTGATTAGTGTATTTATCTGTATCCTACGATAAGGTTTATAAACCAGAAGTATATCCAGAAGATAGGAGGAAAGGGAGAAAAATGTTTCAAAATATGAAGCTTGAATTTTGATTAATCCCTCAAAGCCATATATAGTTAACTTTTTTTTCTCATCAATAAATTATCAGTTTCTTGATGACAGCTTTGATTAGGAAAATAACATTACATTATAGGTTCTTGTAATTACATTCCATAATATTTTGTATAATTTCTTTTTATATATTTCAGTTTCAGAACTGCAATTCATACCGTTATCAGCAACGATCACATTAAGAATTAAAAGCCGCAATTTAAGCAAGACTGATTTGAAAAAAGAACTCTATGAGTTGCTAATAGTTGTTAGTATGTTTTCCATCACAATATAACTTATGTTTATAACATATTAATTGTTAATTTTATATTTTATACTGAAGGGTTCACACACCGCTGCTGCGACATTCGTTGCTTCCTTTGCTATCTTGGCTACTCTCCCTGAAATACAGGAAAAGGTTTGGAAAGAACAATATGAAATATTTGCTAGTAGTAAGAGGGATCCAACTCCTGAAGATCTCAGAAAGATGTCTTATTTGGACAGGCATGTTACATAAACAATTTTGTTTGATCATCAAATGATATTTAATTTTCAAGAATAATTATTTTATTAAATGTTAGAGAAGAATTGGTTGACTGCACTCCCAACTATTTCTTCCTTACATTATATTTTATTAAATATTTATTTCTAAATTTTGTAGGTTTTTGAAAGAAATGTTGAGATTCTTCGGCCCAGCTATTGTAGCAAAGAACACAACTGCTGAAGTAAAATGTGGTAAGTATAAAGAGATTATGAATCTAATGAAATTATTTTGATTTCAAAAGAAGTCATATTATGGACTAATTTTGTTTCAAAATTAGGTTAAAAGTTGTTGATTTGTATTTTAATTTATACTTTTATATCACTACCTAATTACAAAAATTAAAATTACAATTATGTTAATGAATAAAAAAGTGAGCTTTAAACAATGCCCTCAAACCTCTGAATTTCCAATGCAAAAATGCAGTGGAAAAGACTAAAAACTACTAATTTTGTAACTTTCAAGTATGGCAGCACAGAATTGAAAAAAAAATATAATTAAAAATTACAGAAAAACATATGTAGATATTTTTTTAAATATTTAAAAAGATTTAACCACTACAACTCAGGAAGGGTCTTGAGTTCAGTGTTTGGTAGAGATTCTACTGTTTCTATAACAACAGTTGTGCAGGGAAGTTTTTTTTTATCACATTCTACCACCTGGTTTCCCCAATTTAGTGAACGCATTTTGAAGACGCTGGTTTGCCCCAGGAGGGCCTCTACATCTCACAGGGTCAATCTGTGGCTTTTACTGATTAAATAATCACACCGAAAGTGAGCCTTGAACTTCAAGCTCCACAAACTGTTTTACTATCCTCCCACTAATTCTCAGTTCTTTGAGATCTTCCAGATCAGATCTCTCCACTTGCCCTTTGGCCTTCCTATTCTCATTTCTATCAAAAACAAAAGTTATTTTACCGCGTACTCAAGAGGTTAGAAAAGAAAGACCCCCAACCTTGAAGTTCATAATACACAAGGATGTAAACATTCTCCAGCAGAGTGAAGAGATATTGGAAAGGTGGAGGGAAAGGTAGATCCTGGATGATCTACTGGAATGAAATGAACTATCATCCTGAACAGATAAAGAGCAGAGAGAGGAAGGCTCCTGGGAAGAGAACGAGTATATTGATGAAGGTGAACTAGAGCAGTGGTTCCCAACCTGGGGGGTGTGAACACAAGACAAGGGGGGGCACGAGACCAATTGAAAATAATAAAAAAATGCTCACTTAGTTTTAGTTCTCTTACCAATACTTCTTTAACTTTTTTTTTTTTTTTAATTTAATTTATTGATATTTACAACTATAATAATATTACAATAAGTAAATGTGCTATATGTACAATACGACTTAAAAGCACTTGTGGAGAAACTACTCATCGGTAGCACTCCAAAAACTTCTATAGTAGATGGTCTCGAGGCCATCTTCTTTTCAGACGCCTCGGAGGGTTATCAGGAATAGTATGGGAAGCAAGTTGAGAGACTAGCGGAATCAAGTGTGTATGGAGCTTGTCATGGAAGGATAGGTATCTAGTTTGGGCCAAATCAGTAACATATGGAATATTAAGATCATGATGGATGAGTTTTTCTTTAACTTAAATTGAAACTTACAATGTTGCATCTTGTGACAGCAAAACTAAATGTATTGTTTTCAAAGTAATACTTGTTTTTTTTTATCATTTGCTTCATCCACTAAAGTTAGTATGGAAGCAAAAGAATATCCCGAAAGATTAGTGACCCTAAATCTCACTTCTTTCTTATTTTTTTTTTATTAGAAAAAGACAAGGATGTGCTGGTGTGTTTTGCTGGTCTTGTAAAAGCTTTTGACCGAGAAAGGAAGACAGATATCTTGGATATCTTAGGAGAAAAAGGAATCGTTAAGGCCATATACTGTCGGTTGAAAGTTTATTTAAATTATGGACTCAGCTATTCAAAATCCTAAAGAGAAAATTCCTGATAGGATATGCCAATCGTAGACCAGTGATAAGAACAGTAGACCTCTAATTACTTGCATTAGCTGCAGACAGTTATTTTCTCAGAGGACAACTGGAATCTTTAGTACTACATAAACATATTAAAAAAAGAATTACTGAAGATATTGGTCTTTTTGGGGATATTGGGCCACAAACCCTATGAAGACGAAAGTAACGAAGGTTTGGAAGAAGCTAGGCAGAAGCCAATATGAAGTCAATGAACAAGTTCAAAACTTCCAACAGATGGTCCAAGAGATGGAAAAGTAAAGTGGCTCTATTTAGGTCAGCATTTATTTCCATTCTGACATACAATCGGAATCATGGACCTAGCAAAGAAACATGATTCGAGAATGGCCGCGTCAGAAATGAGACGTCTCCAAAAGATCGAGGGGAAAAACAAGAAGGGATCGAGTCCGTAGTTCCGCTATCAGGTCAAACCTCAATGTTAAACCTTCTGAAAATCAACTGAGATGCCTAGAGCATCATCTACGACCGGCATACCGCGCCAAAGTAGAGGGGGAACCGTGGAAGGACTTCAGACCAACACAGCAAGTGGAAGACCGGCAGAGGCGAGAAATCTATAGACTTCCTTCGCTTGGGTGGTTCGCAAAAGAACTGAATATGATCATGATGAAGATGAGCTCTTTACATTAAATTTTTACTTATCCCTTTGAAAACATAAACTTCAACACTTAAAAATTGTTCATTTTATTTTAAACTTCCACTTGTGTTACAAATCAAAGTTTTCAGCAAAACTTTGCCTTTATGAGATGGCTTTGTAATAATTTTTTAACTTTTGGTGGAACATTTTTCAATTAATTCAATTTTTTTTTATTTAATGATATGTTCTGAATTGAACATCACACTTAACACTTATTCTAATTCCGTTATTTTATTATATCCAAGGTGGAGTTACAATTCCAGTTGGAACAATGATTATCTTTTTATTGGGTAAACCCCGAATGGATCCAAAATTTTGGGAAAATCCTCAAGTGTTTAATCCAGATCGTGATTTTGACAGCAAGCCAAAATATGCAAATGAAGCATTTGGAGTTGGTATCAGAAATTGTCCAGGTATGAAAACTTAAATTAATTGTCAATAAAAATTAACAAAAATTCAAGAAAAAAAACATAAAATAGTTAATAGAATGTAATTTGTAAGCTCCGTAAAACAAAGCCCCTCCCTCTCTCTTGGAGTGAAGTATATAGAACAATCCAAATTCATGCTTATCTCAGCTACCATTATAAAATAAATCAAATCTCTTTCAGTCCATTTCACAACCTATTCCTTAAAAGTTGGTTCTTTAATTCTGAATAAGAAGCAAACATTGCATGTTCCAAATTTATAAACCTTTGTTCAAGTTCCGGGTCATTTAGCTGAGTAATATGTTCCTATATTAGAAATGTATAATTTCTAAGATTCTTTCTTTTAATTGTATTCTTTTCTTTTTCAGGTATGTACTATGCACGTCAAGAAATGAAAACTATTATTTCTATAATAATAAGGCATTACAAATTATTATCAAGTCAAAAATTTGAAGAATTCAGATATGTATCACACCTCATGCCGGAAATTGAAAACCTTTTGCCAATAAAAGTTGAGCCAAGAATTTTATAGCGCAATTTGGTCATTATTTTATTATTTAGTTATACTAAATATTATATTTTTCTTTTGTAATCATGCACCAAATTAAAAATAAAGAGAATTATTGGAACACAATATTGTCATAATTGCACTCAATAATAAAATATTACTGTATTTAGAATAAAAGTTACTTTCATTTCATTTAAAATATTTGTGCTTTTTCAAAACCTATCCTTTCATACCTATGAAAACCAAAATATTTATATTAATCGTACTAAATTAGAGAGAATGAGGAATAGCCAAGTCATTAGCATGAATATATTCGTTAAGCAAATTTATCATGAACATATGACTGATATCAGTCATACGTTCAAAAGATTACAGCTGTTCATCTTGAAATAGTAAAGTGACTTTATTGTGGGGTTAGATCCCTATAGAATGTGGACAGAAAAATAAATATAATATAAATCTGGACAGAAGGCTACATAATTCAAATCATAAGGTGTATTCAAAAATCCCAAAAAGTAAATAAAAACAGTATATTTCATGACTAAGTCTAAATAAAGTTCAAGACTAGTTTAGAAATATACAACTGCGGGACTAGGTTCTTTTATAATGTGAACAGAAAATTCTATATAATTTACATCTATCATCGACCAGAAGACTACATAATAAAAATTATTTACAAAAAAGTAAATAAATACAAATATAAAAAAATACATTTTGTGACAAAATAATGAACTGCTAAATAAATAAGTAACAGAGAGTAAAAACAAAAAAACCTATGCTCAGTATCATATGGGATTCACATATCTCAACTTCTTTTTAAAATATTTCTGTACGGTTGTAAATTTCAATGAATAAATTATTAAAAAAACAAAAAAACATTTCTGGTGGTTTTAATAAGAAAAGAACTTAAGTAAGGTATAAAGGGCGAAACCACCTGATGAAAAAAATTCTAATTTCTTTGTTGTTACGAAAGTGTGTTGTAAAATATTACTTTAAACAACTAAATGGTGATAAATTATTAATTCTGTTACCACTTATGAACTAAACCTGTGAAGCCAGGAGACCCAGGCTCTATAAAATATTATTTTTCAATTTAGAGTAGAAAAACCTATGAATTAAGAGCATGATTTCAGTAAAATTACTTTTCTGCACAACTGTTGGTTTAAGTAAGGAAAGGAAAGTAAACCCCTAATCATATGCTGAATTAAAGATCCTTTATGATTGCTAACACTTTTTATTTTTTAATGACAACCCAAATCCTATTCACCCACAGATCTGCATTCATGCATATAGGAATTTGCCATATATAATATAATATTGGAAGGTGATAAAACAAATAAATAAAAACATGAGTATGTAGGTCTAAAATGGTGGATGTACCTTTGTCCCGGCTCTGGAAATATTGGAAAGAACAAACTCGATTCAATTTTAATTATGGGCTGTTTGTATCCTTATGTCAGTATACTTGTACACATTAAGATTTATTATATGTTAATTAAATTGGTACAGCTTTATCGTTACAAAAAATTATATTTACATATCTACAAGAAAATATATGATTTTCGAAAATGTAACTAACATTAAATAAACTTAATAAACAATGTTATTGAATAAAGAAATGAATATCATGTTGAGAACTTGTAACCTTGTAGTGTATATATAAAGGATATAATTATAAACAACAACTTTAAATTGTTTAATTAAATTATGTATTTTATTCTTTGTTGATTTTGGCATGGCTCAAAACAACAACAAAAACAAATTATTAAATATTCTACCAGCTGTTAATTAATTGATTATGGCCAAAGAGGTATAGCCTCTTATGTTACAATAATATATAAAAAAATTAATCAGCTTTTGGTGCCATACTATTAATTTATTACATTGCCTCCACAAGCTGTTTGAGTTAATTTTTGTGAGTAATAGATTAATTATCACTGGTAAAATAGAACAATTCATAAGTATATCCTCTATCAGTTAGATCTCAGAAGGATTTAAATCTCTCCCCTGTAAGCTGATATAATGAGTATTTCACTGAAACTTCATACAAAGGTTGTAGCTAGAACTATAGTCATCACCCACACCTAGGTGTACAAAGTCGGTTTATGTACTCCTCTTCAGTCTTGTCGAATTTGAAGAATTTTCACTAATCCGTAAAGAAAAATGTGTACCTAAATGATTTAGGATCTGCAAAAGTATATCCTTGTGGTTCCTTTGTAGTGAGTATTCCTTTGTGGTGAGTAATCCACACAAGGAAGTAGTTTGTTTAATATATTAGTATTGATTAGTATTTAATATATTAGTATTGATATAAAAAACAAAAACAAATTATTATTATAAAATATGAGAAGCCAATGTATTAAATTATTAGTATGGCAACAACAGCTGATTAATTTTTATTCAAATATTATTGTAACATAAGAGGTTATACCTCTTTGGTCATAACCAATGAATTAACTGCTGCTAGATAGGCTTTAAAAAAATACTGTAAGAAACAAAAGTCTGATCTTTCAGTCTGTTTTCTTTTTATGGATCTATAAAATGGTAGTTAATTAGTGGCCCCACATTAAATGTTAGCAATAAAATATGGGCATATATATAATATGTACATAGTAAATATGCATGCTTTTGTAAAATAATATTTTGTATTTAATTGTTTAATTTCATTTTTAGTTACTTTACTTATCTTATTTATTTCTCTTGCATGTTTTAATTTTGATCGATAGTGCACTCATTAAATGTTAATAACTAGAAATAGAGCATTTGATAATTTGTATTTTTATTGTTTTGAACCATGCCAAAATCAACGAAGAGTAAAAATACATAATTTATCCTTCATATACACACCACGAGGTAACAGACATATTGATGTCTGTTGTCTTTCGATTTGTTCACCAAGGAGCACTACTTAGGTACCAAGTATTAAATTTTATTGTTGGACACAATTGAAGCATGGGCTCAAATGTAATATTAAAACAAAATATTCTTTTTTTTTAAATATTTTTAAAAAATAGGAAGGAAAATCCATCTTTAGAAATAAAGATAAAGTAATTTAAAGTCGAACTCTTATCTTGATAATTTTATTACATATTCAAGTAATATTGTGTCACAGCCTTGATAAATTTTTCTATAACCTAAATATTGTTTGTTTTCTTGGGTTTAGGGGCGTAAAACATCTACGTCATCAACGCCCGTTGGTTATTATATTTCACATCAAATGGTAGTCATCTAATCAAAATAACCTAAATATTTTTACTGACGTTAATTTTTTTTCTACTAATATGTATTGCTTTAACTTAAGCATCACACAATAAAATAACAAATACAAACATGGTTATTGTTGGGACATTTTTCAACTGATTTTAGATTATGTGAATCAATTGATTATCTGAATTTAGCTTGACAACATAAGTTCAGATAATTTAGACTGCACTGTAATTAGCTATATGAATAATGTTGCTTTCTAAGAAAGAATACCTGGATATTTTTTTAAAGCTTTAACCCTTATTTCTTTCTTAAATTAAAAAAAAAAATTAACGGTTTGAAGGTCTATAAAATGTTTTTAAAAAGTGTTTTGCATAAATAGACATAATTAAGCATTTGAAGCTTAAAATTGTTTAACAAAGACATATGAGGATAAATACCAATGTACCAAAAATGCTGATAGTTACTAGAACTTTATATTGAGAATTAGGCTATACAAAAAAACACATGTAGTTAATATGAATATTGAGTAATATAGGAATTCCAAAATACATGATTTGGCAAAATAAAAAGACGTACTGAAAAATAACTGAACATTTATCAACAACTTAATAAACATAAACAAATTTCTTGATTCACTAAGTTGATCATATAACAGATATACTTGATGTAATATAATTACAGTTGTAAATATCAATGAATTATTCTACTCTCTAAATTGATTCACTTAAATAAAAAGTGTGCCAATAAGTTTACCTGATCAAATATAAATAAATAATTAAATAGAGCTAGGAAGGAGCTGTTAGTTTGCTGAAAGATAGCTAGAGAGCAGCAGAGGCAAGCATCACCCTCAGTTAGTTCCTCTATACTTCAACAGGTGGCGCTCCTTAACTTTTCAAGAGAAGTATTTGAGGCGTTGAGATGCAAGGGGGTAAATCCAAATTTCAAACTTTTTCAGGAAACACAAACACATGCATAATTCAGATTATTATGAAATGATATTTATTTGAGACAATATTTTTTAGGAAATTTAGATTGGCTTTGGCTATATTTTGAATGGTGAACCATGTACCACCGCATAGAAGATGCTAAATTTGTGAAAAAAATTAAACAAATTAAAAATGATTAAATATTGATTTATCTCTTTTTGCACCTCCACTCCTCATTTCAACATTGGGTAAAGTTTTGTATTTCTTACGTCCAATGCGCTTAGTTTTATATCTTGAAACCTACTAAAATTTTAATAGATTTTATTTATTTACTATTAGTTCATGTCAAGGGTTTTATTTTTGATTGGCTGTTACATCGAATTTTAACTAAATTATCATGAAAAGTTTCTGCTTTTCTTTTCATATTTTAAAAAATAATTCAATTTTTACTGAGACAATGTAAACCCCCCTCCCCCAATTGCTTAGAAGAAATTTAAAAAAAAAATGTAACAATTTAAAGGAAATAAAAATGTGAAGGATTTTACTTTTTCAAAGTTATTATTATGGGATTACAGAAGTAAGGGTCAATAATGTCAAAAACACAACAACAAAAAGTGCAAACACAGTTATTTTAATGAATAAAAGGTACACTAAAATGACAAACCCAAACGTAATACTCTTTATTTACAATTAATTATATTATTATAGCGGCAGTAGTGGCTTCTAACGGCAACAATAAGATCGAAAATGTCAGAACAGTTTAGACAATTCTTAGAATCTAGTTATATGTTATAACATGCAGTTGTATGTTGAACGTCTTGGTGGTAGGGTGCTGTCTCATGTTTGGAGCCTGTTTGGGCTGTTGATCGTTGGGATGTATTGCACTTTTTTCTTCGAGATGCGATTCACATAACCCCTTTTTGATTTTGGTGTCTTGATAATGCCTGAATAGGCGAAACGTCGACTGGTAAGTAGGTGTATTTTTTGAAACATAAGGCTTTGCATTGTGGTTTTTCCCAATTGCATTATAATAAATAATAGTGTTTCTTTTTGAGTTTTTGGCTCTATTTTAGTGATTAGAATCTAGAAGTTAAGTCTGGATCATAGGCGAATCCAGGGGGGGACACGTGCTCCCCCCAGACAGTTTTTTGTGAACCGTGGAAAATCTATTACAGTAAATACTTATAGGCAAATCATGTGATGATAGTTGTTAAAATAACAGAAATAACATGAGTGAAACTATTGTTTAGATATTTTAATAAACCTTTCTCTAAATACTACAAGTTTATTTCTAAGTTATTGTTGATTTTTTGACCGTCTGCCTGTTGTGCCCCCCCCCAGAAAAAAAACCTGGACCCGCCCTTGGTCTGGATAGGTCTAGAAAGTTCCCTATGCAATTAACTATAGTAAGTTATTGTAACCTATAAATAAGATTACTTGTATTTAAAAGCTTGTTTAGTTCTGTATTTGATATTTAGGAAGTCTAATTTTTATTATATATATATATATACCCGGGTCAGTCTATTTGTTCACTGCCTACTAAATTAGTTTTTTTTTTTTTTGTTAACCGCTTCAAAAACAATTGTCATATGTTGTGAATTTAAAGAATTGAATTTGTTTTCCAGTTCGTTAGTTATCCCGCTTGTCCTATACCCCTTTATCTTCTTCTTATATCTTTCCGAATTGAGAGGACCGGCATTGACGTACGATACGGTGAGCTCACCTACGAGACGTCAGTGAAGAGAGGAAGGCAAGTGTTTCGGTAAGTTTTATTTCCTTTGATTTTATTTCCTTTCTTCATTGTCAAATTGTCCGAGGACGACTTATCGAGTAGTACCGTATCAGTGTAATAGTGTTGTTCATTAGAAAATTTAATTTCATTTTTTTTTAATTTTCAATTTTGTTTTATCATAATTTTTCCTAATTTTTTTCCCATTTTATTTTTCATTCGCGTTTCATACAAAGCTATTTCATGATTGCTCTTCCAAAAATAACATTTATAATGAAAATAACTTTTATAATTTCTAAAATAAAATTTATAAAAAATTATAATCTATTTATTTCATTTGAAGCTACATGATTATAGTAAAATATAAATTAAACCTATATTACGAGGCATCTTTTGTGAAGGGAGTAGTATATTGGAGTGGTTGACTGGTGGGGGTTATCTCCCCCATGAGTGAACTCTAGTTACGTTAATGATTATATTTATTGTACATTCTAATGTACAATATGTCCATTCTAATTTTTTCGAGAGTTAAAAAAATACATACTTAAAACATAAATAACTACTTTGCAACACTATTTTGGAAAATTGATAAAGGTTAGAGGGGTAGACAGAGGCCTAGGTGGGAGACATTCCTTGTCGTTTCAAAGGACATACACGTAAAAAAAATGAAGAGTATACTGGTGAAGAATTTTTATTTAAAAGAGATATTTAGTGAGGAAAGAAAAAGAGATAGGAACCAGGAGGAAGGTGATGATGGACCAAAAGAAGAATGAAGAAGAATAAAAAAGGAATCTGAAAGTATCGATAACTGCGATGATGATGTAGGCCTGTAATGATGACAAGATTGTACACAAAGTTCAATACGTTACCATAGCAATGGTTCAATATTGGTCGCATTATCATGATCCCCTCGCACAGCTGTTGGCCAGGAAGCAGTACTGTCCCTACCGTCTAAGATCAACTTCATAGATTTTAGATATGCAGTTTTTTTTTTTCTATTCAATAAACTTGTCTATAGAATGTAAGTCGTTCATTAAAATTTTACATGTCGTGGATGGGAGCCTCTAGGTCGGACTTTTTTTACACTCTTCCCTCAAGAAACACTTTTGATTTTTAAATGATCAGTATTCCACTATAACCTTCATAGCTATCATTATACTCTTGTTATTTTTTGCTTTATCATAAATTATTCTGGTTACAGTCCTGGGTTCAAATCCTCCTTGCTGGCAGACTTTTATTTAATCTATTAGCGGCCAGAAATGGATCCTATGGGTATCTATGACCATCTTGGGGCTCACCCAGCTTCTATAAAAGTGGGAACCCCAAATAAGGGTTGAGCGTGATCTTGGACAAATTACCTCCCTGCACAACCGTTGTCCAAGAAACAGTGCAGTCTCTGCCAAGTACTGTGTATGGTTGTAGTGGTACAGATTTTTTTATCATAAATGTTTTGTTCAATATATTGAGTCGTAACGGATGAAATGTCAGTTTCGTTTGTGTCGTTTATTTCCAGTTTTCTTTTAATTAGGGATTAGATTATTTTTACACTAACAATTATGTTATGTATACCGATTGAAAGATCATTTAATCCTTTTTCATTATGAGTCTTACTTTTCCTTTTGAAAGTGAAGCAACGTTTTAAAATTAAGTAAGAATATAATTATTTCTTGCGCGGAAATTCTTATAATTTTTCTCAACAAATTTAGACTTGGCCATAGCGTCACGCAGGCGTTCGGAAACATAAGATAATATTGTTTACGGTGAAGATACAGTGAGCGAAGGAACAATCTTCCATTGGTTTCAAAAAGTTCGGTCTGAAGATTATGACTTCACCAACAAAGAATGTGGCAGGCCGAAGACTAAGTTGGACAACAAAAAGTCGAAAGAGCTGGTCGAAGCCCTTCCCAAACTCGTGAATTAGATTCACAACTTGGAACAAGTGCCATTACTGTTTCCAGGCACTTTAAAGAGCCTGGTAAGACAAAAATGCTGGAAATATGGACGTGAATTAACCGAGGCCCTTTTTATTTTTTCAGGAGCTGAAGAGGTCCTTCCTCACCCACCATATTATCCCACTGATTTTTACTTTTTCCGTTGTTTGGATATTTTTTTTAAGAAAAAAAAAATTGACAACGAAAATGCCCTGAAATCGACCTTCCAAGACTTCGCTTCTTCCTTGACATCTAATTTCTACAGAGCGGGGATAGAAATGCTTGTTTCACGTTGGGAGAATTGTATTGAAAATGAAGGATTCTATTGTGATTACCCTGTACTCTTCTTCCTTCCGTTTATTTCTTTCCCGTCTGCAGCTTTGGTTTCTCTTGAAAACCCACACGAGTATGCAATTTCATCCTAAGAAGAGAACAGATGTTATTTTATTGTTGTTTTTCTTTTCAGATTTGGTGACCGCCGAATAGTCCACACGGACTATTTTCTTCCCTTTATCCAGTATAATTTGGTCGATATAGTATTCTAAGATCGACTAAGAGTCCCAGCAAAATAACAGTTCCTAGCGAGCGAGGGATACATATCCGTTATTTCTTCCGATAAGATATTAATAATAACCTATTCCTAGTGATCCATCTTAATCCTCAACAAAATGGCGTGGATGAAAACACGTGTTGCAGCTAGACGTGACCCCGGTACTAATATTTCCTGATACTTGCAAGTCAGCGATGGCGGGTGATTAATTGATTCTGATTGGCCAATACAAAGTCGGCAGGATGAAAGTGGGACCATTAGGTGCGTACGACTATGTCGGTACCTTCTGTCCAATGTAGCCTAGGTATCTTGGAAAGATTTCCATGTATGGATACATTGTTTGAAAAATTTATCGATATTGATTGATATTATACTTGTTTTTTAGTTACATCGTAATATCGATATTTAATTTTAATATATTACCTTACTTTAAAGTAACCGGTAATGCAATAAATATATAACAGAAAAAATCGTAAGAGAGAGAAAAATTATAGGGAATACAATCTCTATTCTGCGGAGCAAACAAGTTAACCTCAAAACAAAAAAAATGGACTTCTGGAGACGTTGTTGTTCCATGTTCCATCCAGAATTCAACACCTCGTGGGGTTGACTTGAGCTTGTTAAGATTGCCAAGAGAAACCCTACGATTCCTGTCAACTTGAGGTGAGGGATTTAAAGTAATTTCCATTATTTCGACATTAATCAGATGACACTTCTCAATTTCTATAATGTACGCTCGCTCAAAAGATTTAGCGAAAAAGAACCCTACTTAATAGAGGTCCTTGATTAAGTTATAACTTTGGAATATGGACAATAACGAAAAAGAAGGAAAGAAAGTTGTAGACCATGGAGCAGGACTTCTAGGGACCTTATTGTTCCATTTCTAGAATTCAACACGTCCCTAACAGTACAGTCTGGCAACTGGTATTGAAAAAACAACAACTATCCTACACAAAATAGAGCAAGGAGACTAAAATGATAAGGTAACTTAAAACAATGTGAGAGGAACGATGACTAGAACAATCTTTGAATTCCAACAGAAAGGAGGAAAAGAGGGCGAACCAGGAAGAGATGGTTGCAGGATGTGGAGGAGAGCATGGCAGCGAGAGGACTTGGGAGAAGAACTTTGGCGAAAATAAATAAATAAAGCTATATTTATTAATGATATATTCCTATGTTTATATGTAGGTACTCTTAAATAAATTTTGAATATACTGATTGATATTTGGGATGCCAGAGTATCATTTAGGATGATTACTCATTATTATTTATATGCCTTAATCTTAATTGGATTCTTTTCCAGAGGTCTGTTCTTGTGTTTACCAATTTAATCATCTAATATACCTACAACATATTATTCATAAATAAATAGTGCATTTGGGGTAAGTAAGTACAGATAATGATTCAGATATAGATATATATAGAGGATTGCCATGAAATACATTACAGAAATTAAAATACGACTTAACAGTGAAACAGGGGTACATCTGGAGTTCTTCTTGGTCCTGTGTGTCTTAATTAATTTCCGGGTCTCACTGTCTTCGAATACTCCTCTGCGTTATTAAATTGTTTTCTGTGTTATTTTCTAATTTTTATGTCTTGTAATTTTGTTTATTGACTATTTCTATTTCCATATTGTTTATTAGTTATTTGTTTTTGTCTTATTCCTTTTTGTTATTGCCTATTTAAAATGAGCACAGCAACACTTCAGGGATAGCCTTCTTTAAAAGAAGTAGCTTTGAAACACTTCCAGAAGTATGGAATAATTTCGAAGGTGAAATTATGTGAAAAAGGCCATCAAATAGATTTTGACAAGGTTAGAAATGAAAATTTTTTCGAAAGCGTAGGGAAAACATTTATATAAGAAGAGGAACGTGGCTAGAGGGATCTAGGATTAGTGTTTTATTATTAAGTTTTGTATATTACAATTTCCACTAATATGAATAAAAAAGTAGGTGTTATCAGTGTCAGAATTAACAGTCCTCGCAGACTGGTTAATACACAAGTATCCTTACTCATTAAACAATCTTAGACTTAGATGCAATAAAGAGGAAGTCGAGATTGAAGCAATCTTCTCCTGAAGAGTTTAATGACCTTTCGTCTTCCATCACTAGCGATCTTTTCTTAAAGGTAGATTTTTTCGACTGCTTCCTCGGTGTTTTCCGATAATACCCCAATGTCGATATATCGATAGATCAAGTCTATCTATGGTCACTATCGATAGTGTTGACTACCGATGGATCTTTTTTACCCTCCAGTTTTGAAAATTGGAGTTATGCTAATCTGTCCCTGTACGGTGTCGAGTTCTTTTGAAATTGAACTCGGAATTTCTAGAGCTCAAGTATTGAGCATTGGCTCTTCTAGCTTTTTATAACCTTATCTTCCTCTTTAATTAGGAATCTTTTTCTACAATTCTTAAATGTTCAACTAGAAATGCTTGTTTTTCTTTCGGGAAATATATGGTTCAAGGATCACACTTGACTCTTTGAAATTAACTATTTCGTTATTTTTCTTTTCTGAAGATTTGATTTGACATTGTCACTGTAAACATGTAAATTGTGAATAAATTTTTTAAAAATTTAAATAAATTAGTTTTTTTCATCTTTATGATATAATCTTATAATTTATAACCCTGCAAATTTCAAATATTAGGTAGGTAATTGAATTTAATTAAATTAGTTGAAATTCTGTATTGAATAGATTCGGTAAAAAAAGAAGTAGCTATCGAAAAACTATCGATAGCATTCGATAGTTTTCTGTCGATAGTATTGATCTATCGATAAGGCTAACTATCGACTATTGCCTAACCCTATATGCAAGTTACATCAGCACATTAGTAAATAATCATTTTTTTTTTTTTTTGTGAAGAGGATTATTCTGTAAGGTATAAGTGAATAAAGACAATAACTATTATAGGACTATATTGCACTTGTAAACAAACATCTCAAGATGCTGCTAAGACTTCCGACAGATCGTGTAATCATATACACTCTTTATACACTCGATATACTTACATAACTGAAAATATTTACAATTTATAGTTAATTTACATATAGTATACAATGTTTACAATAGCTAGATTACATTTACAAATGTATATACAATATGATTTATACAGGATACACTTTGCTAACATCACTACTCTCCTTGAAAATAAACTGAAACAATGTATGGTGAATCATATTATAGTACGGTCTTAAAAACATAGAAAACTTTTTTAAGCAAAATTATTAATGTAATTCATTTTATCGTTTATATTTATAAACGTCCAAAACTACAAGAAATTCTAAAGATTTCAAATTAATGTTACAGTTTATTTCCAAATTATTCGACTATCGCCTTTATAAGCATGTTAAATATGTATTATTTGACAATAACGTCCTAAAGTCTATAAATATTCAATAAATAAGGTTCGCATAATAAAACTCTTTCTGGTACAACTACAGATTCGTGCTGCCTTATCAGTTCATGCCTCCATCTGGTGAAATTCGAGGCAACTATCTACTTTGAATTCAAGTGAAAATTCGTAATTTTAATATTATTAAAATTACATCTTTAAATATATATTATTATTGTTGAGTCCTTTGAGTTTGACTTGATCGCGTTTTTAATTCTGTAGCCAGGGTGAATAAGTGGTAAAGTTGAATGTTGTCCGCAATGAGTTGATTGTACGTAGTGAAGCGGAGTCATGCCATTCTCGTAGTGTTCGGCTTGAAATTTAGTAATAATATAAGAAATAACTCCATTCCAAGCCAAAGCCTGACTACACATGTACTTCCAGCATTCCAGGTCCAGGGGGGGAGGGCACAAGGGCACGTGCCCCCCCCCCAGACTGTCTACTACGAGAATGATACGATTCCGCTTCTCTACAGCGAAACTCTACAACTAACTCATTTTGGACCAAATTCGACTTAATCACTTCACCGGGGCTGCAGAACTATTGCTGGCTTGGCTCCTAATAAGTATAGCTAAAATCCTGCTGTAATTCAAATTATTACTGCTTTAAGTAAAACTTCTCCAAACCAGCAGAATCCTACAGCAATAACAATTTTAAAATATATATAAAATATTAGGGGAATGGAGATAGTTGGGGGGTGCAGTAAAAAAAAAAAAAACACCAAATAAGTACAAGACTTATATTTAATATGTGCCGACGTTTCGACCTACCATGTAGGCCATCTTCAGGGCACATGGGAGAGGCGGCTGGGTGGACCGAGTAACCAACACTGGTTATTTTCCTCTCATACTTAAAGTATATTAAATTAAGACTAATAAATTTTAATGATTCTTATAATTAAGAATTTTACAATTGAATACTCAGCATTAAGTGATCATGAATTTCGTTAGACTGTACAAAAGCAATGGAATGCGTGGTCACTATTTATATTCAACTTCAAAATTCGTATTCATTAGGATTATTAATCGATTAATTGATATGATTTAAAATCCTAAATGTACTTGGACGTTGCAGGTTGGTTTAAAAAATATTGGTACTGTGAATTGATAAAGTAGCACTATTCTGAAGTTGTACACGATTTTGATTCAAAACTTAACACATTAAAATCATTTTCTTGTTCTGTCTTGTATTGTACAATTTATTTTCGACAAAACCAAATAACATTTTATATCAATATATATTTATACAGCACTAAGCATTACACTAATATTTAAAATACTTCTCAGTTCTCGACCCGGATCGGGAAGGCAGCGACTCAGCCTAGATGATATCTAGGAGGCGGTGGCGCTCAGTGACGTGACCCCGGCGACTCACCGCCTTCTTGATTTCATAATCCACCCTCTCCTCGCATTGGGCACATCAACATCGACTCCTGCGAGAGCTCGTCCAGCGAAGATGTCTCTGACACTAAAACAGTGTTAAAAATATATTTCAAAATGTCACAACCACCTAAAATAAACTATGTTTATATTTATTATTTTTTAAATTTGAAATGAAGCATCTGTCTCTCATAAGCAACAAACCTACAGGTTCGGACAACACACACAGAGAAATAATAATACTCTAATGCTGATAATCGATTCCTTGACTTACTTACAGCTCTATTTAATAAAATATATGACTGGGGTATAATCGACATACTGGCTGCAATCTACTTTCACGCCGGGTATCATGAAACCAAAAGAAAAAACCTCCCATCAGTTCCCACCTAATAATTCCAATTAATCAAATAACTTCACCAAAATAATTAACAACAGAATACATCTCAAGTTCCAAACAAAGATTAGTGAATTCGGTTTTTGAAATGTATTTGGTACACGAGAAGCCATCGTTGGCTTGAATGTATTAGTTCAGCGCTGTAGAGGTGTGAACAAAGATCTATCAGAGAAAAGTTTATCTGTGTTTTCTTCACTCTGCTAAGGCTTTTGATAATGTCAACAATGTAATGCAAATCAAAATCTTTAGAAAGCAGAAATTGATAATAATTTATGCCAAAGAACTCCCATCCAAGTCTATGTTAAGGACAGACAGAAAATATTTATTTTATTTATTAAATATGAGGAAATCATCGACAGTATCTCTTATGCTGATGGCACCGTCTTGATTGCTAGCAATATCGGAGAACAGTTACGTCTAGTTGAAAGAGTATAGAATGTTAACGAAGAATATGGACTACACATAAATATAGGCAAAGCAAAATGGATGCCAATATGTAAACAGCAGCTAAGAGCTTGAAGAAACTTCCCACTTGCAATGACTTGCCTATTGCTCTGAAAATAAGACTGGCGAAATTCTGTGTATTCCCTGTGCACTGCAGTATGGAGCGGAAGCGTGGACAATGACCTGTAACACTCATGAAGAAAGTAGAAGCTACACTCCAACTACTAAACTACCCCAAATCTCATGGGCTAATAGAGAACTGCTTAGTCGGATTGGAAATGATAATAAATCGCATTTATTTTATACCTTATTTTGAAAATAATCCCTTAGGGTTTCATCTGGAAGCTTGGATGTAGAAACCTTCCGTAGGGGGTAATTCTAGCGTGTTTGATTTCGCTATAGAAGCTACTTTATTCTGTATTGCAACAAGCATATACTCACATGTATGTTGCGGCTGGTAGGCTGGAGAAGACTTGGCTGACTGTTGCTGGAAAGAGTACGTCAGGTGCAAGTTGATGTGTCGGCCGAATGGGGAGCTGTCTCCTAGGTCTCGGCCGCCTCCTATCCCCTGAGCCCCGCCACCTATGCGAGGATAACATATTGAAAATTGACACCAAGGTTGCTTAATACAACTGTATACAATATTCAATAATCAATATTATAATAATACATTTGTTGATTACTTTTTTTTATATCTTCAAATCTCTCTATATTCTGTTTAGGCTTAAAGGACGGTCACTATAGGCAACCGACTTTCCTAACAAGACTGGGAAGATGGAGATTCATTCCATAGGTCCTCAATGAAATAAATTTCAACCCGCGATGGCCGGATTCCAACTGAAGCCATTGCACCAGCTGCGGCTTGCAATAACAATTTCGCCTTTCAGTTGGGACTGTTGTTTCTAAGCCAACGGATGTGCCGGGAGTTGGTTTGACAAAAATCACGCTCAGTCATCCGATTTTTCCCCATCATGAGATAAGTGACACGTTGAATAACTACAAAGATAAGATGTCAAAATTTAAATTTAAAAAAAGTGATTACTGTTACAACTACAATATAAATAAATATTTATATTGTAACTACTAAGACTAACTCGTTAATAAAGCGTTACGTACTAATAAACATTTTACAAACTACAACCTCATCTTTACAAAATAAAATCATTTTCATTTTAAGGAGTCTTTCCTGAAACAGATGTTGAATAGTAACACTCTTGAAATTTGTAGTATATTTCTGAGGACCGAGAATGGAAGTTACGGGAGTGGGCTGAGGGTTTGAATCGAAGGATAATTGTGGGCCTGATGGATTGTGGGGTTGGGTAACTTGGAACAGGGATGATACGAGGAAGTACTTAGGTCGGTACGAACAGTAAAGCCCTTCAATAGTCCATAAAGGGAATCTCTGTAATCTTGGGATCCCAATGTTGAAACGTACCGAATAATAGATCGACCGTTTTAGTTCTTTTCGCGTAGCGTTTAATGACTTAGTTCTCTTACTGGCTATTACAAACAGACTCAAAACCCCCTCAAAGCTCAGAGATATCTTAACCTTGGACATTCTTAGGCACTACAATAGATATAATGGCTCACATTGGCTCCCCTTCAGCTTGCCGGTGTGCATGTGCTTCTTCTGGCGCGCCCTCGAGTTCTGGAACCAGACCTGGGTGACCCTCTTGGAGAGACCGGTGATCTGGGCGATCCTCTCGAGGTCCTGCCCGTCCGGGTTCGAGTCCAGCTGGAAGTTGGCCTGGAGGACCTGGAGCTGCTCCTCCGTGAAGGTCGTCCTTACCCGCTTCGCCTTGCTCTTGTTGTGGTAGGACTCGCTGTCACCTCCTTCTGCAACAGAATCTTTCTTCCATCAGGAACATTCGGAGATCGATTATTCATCATCAATATACAAAGTTCTTACAAGGAGGTGAGTATTAATAACAATAACAGCACAATCACAAAACCATATTGTTAATACACTTTTTATTAAAAATCACACAACAGTTCCAGGTTCATGAAAGCGGATTTAAACAATAATAGTTTACATCAGTGGAAAAAAAATAAGATTCTGTAAAACCAAGGTCTATGATACCTTCTCGCTATTTACAAGCATCTGCCCATGGACAAACCCCGAACCTGGGTCACTGAGATCACCTTCAATTTATTCCTCCCACACACGTCTCAGTCTACCCCTGGGATGTTTGCAACTCAGCTCATCTATTATTAATTTTTTAAGGAATTGGTTAGTTACGAAGACTGAAATACGGAATACTGAAAAAGCTTTGACCATTGTCTGTTTCAAATTTTGAAATATTTAGAGAAATCTTTTTCCTATTATTATATAAATTGTAATAACTCAATATAAGGATTAATATATACTTATTAATAAATAAACTAAATCTCTAAAAAACGGAATTAATAGATTAGTGAAAACGATGCAGATATCACAAAGTGCGTCTTAAAAATTTTGGACGGTAATCAGTCGTTTCGTTTGTAACCGAGTTTAACAGCTTTAAAACTAGGTTTTTCAATCCTTAATTTTCAAAAAATACATAAATTATAATGCAATAGGACAAATTTCAAAGCAAAGCCTTAAATCTTCATGCACCAAGTGTTTCCACAAACAACTGACTATACCTGAACTGGCTTAACGTCAACTAGTCAGTTTTTCAAGCATTTTAGAGAGTTAAGGATTTGCTTTGTAAGATTTTTCCTATCGCATTGTAATTCATGTTTTTTTTTTTTAGTTTTTGATCGTTTTTATTGATGCATACATAAATTGATTATGAAATTAATTAATACATCAAGCTCATATAGTGTTTTCATATATCCGGTATGGAGCGGAAGTCACTCATTCATCACTATTTTAGAAGATTGATTAGGATTAAATCGGAAAAGAGATCAAAAGTGAACGAAACGATATCCACCGCTCAATTATCCACTACACCCAAAGGCAAAGATTTAATGGACAAACCTTTCGAGTTAAACTTAGCTTTTAGTCGACGAGTTCGACTTAAGTGGTAGCAGAAGCGGATAATTGTCAGCAGAGATTTCGAAAAAATATTTGCCATTGTTTTGTAAAGGGACAAAATGGGAAGGGGGAGGGTACACTTTAGACAGGAAGTGCTAGAGTAATCGCGAGGAAGGGTGGCAGCACTGTGCCGGCTTCCGGAATCCATTAGGCTCTGCAGTCCTGTCCTTGCGGAAGGCAAGCAACAAGTCCTAATTAAGCAATGTCAAAATGTCAACTCAGCCTTTATATAATAAACATATATATTATAGAAAACAACACTTCGAGAGTTTATTGTTCTCGTTTTCATGGTCTAGCAGGGAAAAAACAGGCTTTAAGATGAATCTCATTAAATAGTTATGGACAATATGAAAAAATTAACACTCGTTTACACTTGTAATTATGCAAAATTAAAATAAATCATTAATGCATGCGAATTGTACTCACAAATTCTCACAAACTAGGTCTAAGTTATTCTGCATAATTATGACGATTGACCTGACATGTTGACCTTCATCAGGGTATTTTGGAGGAATTTTCTAGATGGGTGTATTAAGATCATCAGGTATATAGTTTTGTGAATGTTTATATATATCATTATCATTTATTTAATGGTGCATGCTATTTGTATATTGTTATTTTTCAATAAGAGTTTATTAATGTTAGAGAAGAATTGGTCGACTGTATCTTCTAATGTAAGGAAGAAATAGTTGGGGGTGCAGTCAATCAAAACACCTAAATAAGCGTAACTTATTTATTATGTGCCGACGTTTGTTTCTCTCTCTTAGCCCTGAAGATGGCCTACATTGTAGGCCGAAACGTCGGCACATAATAAATAAGTTACGCTTATTTAGGTGTTTTGATTGACTGCACCTCCAACTATTTCTTCCTTACATTACAAGAGTTTATTAAATTTGAATAGCATGAATTTAGATTTCTTACATCTTTTTTTTTATAACGCGATTCTGCTAATTTTCTTAAGTAATCATATTTTTTAACAACACGCAGTGCTGTGTGTTCCGGATTATTTGTTTGTTATGTTTTTTGTAATAGAATTGCAACTGTATTTGGGCGGATACACTTTTCGCTTTAAATATTTTTTAGATGTTTCAAAGTAGGATTTATGGCGATTTTTTTTTAGATTAATTTATTGTTATTTACCACTGTAATAATATTACAAGTAAATTTGCTAAAATGAACAAATGGCATGAAAACAAAAAGCACTTGTGGAGAAATTACCCATCGGTAGCATTCCAATAAAGTTCTATAGTAGAAGGCCATCTTCTTTTCAGGCCTCGGAGGGGTATCAGGAATAGTATGGGAAGCAAGTTGAGAGACTAGCGGATTCAAGTGTGTATGAAGCTTTTCATGGAAGGATAGGTATCTAGTTGGGGCCTAATCAGCAACATTTGCGATGGGTTTGTTTGTGACATAATAAAGAGCATTGAGGATTTTACAAAGGATTTTGGATTGTAAGGATTGGATACGAGGTGAATTGGATAGTTTAGTAGAGCCCCAAAGCTCAACTCCGTATGTCGAACTAGGTCTGATAACTGTCATGTAAATGAGTCTTTTGTAATTAATTGGGAGCTTAGAGCGTTTGTCCAGTTTGTTTGTTCATTTAACGTCACTTTTTGCTGCTATGGCTACTCGGACGATACTACATTGGGAGCTCTACATTTTGCCTATCCAGGTTTAATTAGAATAGGGATTTTTAACGAGTACCTGAAATCGTACAGGCTCGGGACCCCCGTTTAACGTCCCTTCCGAAGGACGGCGTAACTAAGGATTTTTTACTCCCTTTAAAAAATCCTAGGGTCACCTGCCGGGCTACGAACCCGCGATCTTGGGCTTAGTAGTTTGGTACGCTAACCACAGGTGACCTTGCGTTTGTCCAGTAAATGTTGAAGTAGGCGAAAACGTTTAGCAGTTTCTTGTCTTTTCAGTCTTGTATAGCGATTTAAATCTAATTATCACGGACCTTTGGTTTTTCTAAAATATCTAGAGACGGTAGCAATGTTTTAAAAATTGTTTGCGGAGTCATTATTGCTTTTCTCTTAGAAAGTATTATATATGGTTTTGTGTAGTATCTTTATAAAACTTCATTTGATGTTTTTTGTAGTAAAAGTTGTTTGTGTTTCTTTAAGTAAATTGCAGAGAGGTCTGTTTGGGTCGCCAATTTTTAAAAGGATGTCAACAACGTTGTTTTAGATGCTTGTTATGAATGACGATAATTTTCTTGCACTATTTACTCAAGTTTTAGCAGTGTTTATTTTACATATTTTGGGACATGGGCTTTTATAAAGAATGTATCTACCATAATGATTAAAATAAAGATAAATATGACATAGTGTAAAGTCAATGCATTTATAGTTTATGATGTAGAAAAACTTTGAGATCAATTCGTAAGAATAATTTATGCATTAACAATGTTTTTTAATTGTGTATTAGTACAAAAATTAAAAGAAGATTCCATGTGTTTATAACCACGCGATTGATTGTCAAATGTTATTTTCTGATTTTTTATTTTCTTTTATTTCTTGTATAATTTGCTACAATTCACAAAATAAAAATGCTGTACCAATAGACCAGTCTCAAATTAAAAACAATTGTACAATTTTAATCATAATTTACTGTGGAGAATCATAATTTACAATGAAAGAAAAAATGTATAAAAAACTTCCAACATTTTCTGATAGTGGCAGTAAATTATATTCAGGATTAGAAAAGGACTGTTAATCAATTATTTTCTGTCTAAGTTTGCTTGACTCTATATTTATCATTTGATCCTGTATATTTTATCAAAAGTAATAAAGTTGTATTTTGTTTCAAGCAATTGATTTGACATTTATTTACCGTAATTTTTAAGCACTAGTTAATTTTTTCCACCCAAAGACTATAATAAAAACGCATAATGAATATAAAAAATACAAGCCTTCAGCAATTAAACATCGATTTTTTAATTTATTGAGCACACAATTTTAAATGGTTGTAATGACATTCAATTTGACGAAATTAAAATCCGTACCAGCGCCGAATGAATATTCAAACCGAGGTTAATCACCAAGTCTTCAAATTGCGCTTGAGGGATTTCGTCATTAACTGATTGATTGATTATATGAATGTTAAACATTAAAGAAAAAAATGAAATTAACTTTTTCAAATGAAAGGAAATAATTCTTTCTAGCTGATTCATCTTCGATATAAAATAAAAAAGTTTTTTTAATGTATTTATTGAAATTTACAACTGCATTATGAATACATCAAGTAAATATAATGAAAGATAAATCATATTCAGAGTCAAAGGCAAATAGAGAAACTGCCCAGCGGTAGTACTCAAATAAAAAGTTAAATTTAGAAGTTCACGAGGCCATCTTCTTTTCAGACCCCTCGGAGGATTATCAGGAAGAAAGAGGTAGCGAGGTTTGAAACTAGTGGGTTTGAGTGGAAATAAGTTTTGTCATGAAAAGATTGATATCGGATTCGTACCAAATCAGCAATAAACGGGACATTTATTAGGAATCCATAAGGACATTAAGGTCATTATGGATTACTTTGTCCTTAGCAAAGTAAGGAGTATTGAGGATTTTACGAAGGATTTTGGATTGTAAGGATTGAATACGAGAGAAATTCGATGGCTTAGTGGAGCCCCAAAACTCTAAGCCAAAGCTTAGATGGGTCTAATGATTGTCATTTATATGAGTCTTTTGTAATTAATTGGGAGAGCTTCGAGAGTTTGTCCAGTAAGTGTTGAAGTAGCCTGAAACGACAAAAATAATGAAAACGGCCTAACAAATAAATATCTGTCAAGTTAAATAGAAATATATAAATACTATCTACAGCGGAATTTGTAACTAACTGTTTCGAATCCAACGGAATCCTTACTAATTATATGTAATAATAATTGTATTACTGCGTTAACTTAATATTATTAAAATAATTTTAATTATATAGATTTCTGTTATTATCTTTAATTATTATTATCTATAATTTAATAACTATAGATTTATACAAGTCTAGGGAAGTATTTCATCCATAAAACAACAGCGTTAATAAAGTAATCTGTATATTTAAATAGCAGACATTTAATTATATCTAAAAAAGGGCATTTTTTTCCCTTCAATATCATGTCTTGAACAAATCCCTTACTAATAAAATAAAGATTCGACAAAAGTAATATAGGACGCTGAAACAAACTAAATTGTTGAGAAAAAAAAGGTATTTAGTTAGCTAAGGTGGAAGGATTGAAACTAGGACTCGAACAAAGAAGACCCGACGAGAATACTTAAATAGCTCTGTCAATAGAAGTTGGTTTCAGGGTTTCGAATATTTAGTTGCTAGGAATAGTTAAAATAATGCTCTTTTTTTTATATTAGTTATTGTATATTTACATACATTATTGTATATATATAATATTTCTGTAATAGGATTAATATACAAATATGGGATTAGAATAATTAAAATAAAGCTTTAAAAAATGTATAATAGGCTTAACTAAACCGATTCGATGCCAATATCCACAATTTAAAAATCACAAGTTTTCTATAAGGCCAGAGGTTATTAAATGTTTGGATATTCTTCTCTATTAAGCCCTACAGCTATACAAATACTTCCTCTTTATGGTAGATAAGTCTCTAGTTTTTTAAGCGTAGTTGTAAGTTTAAGTAATAGTTGTATGAGATCTAAATAAAATACGTTAGAGAAGAGTTGGTCGACTGTATCTTCTAATTTAAGGAAGAAATAGTTGGGGGTGCAGTCAATGAAAACACCAAAATAAGCATAACTTATTTATTATGTGCCGACGTTTCGGCCTACAATGTAGGCCATCTTCAGGGCTAAGAGAGAGAAACAAACAGAAATATATAAAAACGTAGCAGCAACAAGAATATATAAAGTGGTACAGGAGTGGAAATAATAATAAATAAGTTATGCTTATTTTGGTGTTTTCATTGAATGCACCCCCAACTATTTCTTCCTTAAATAAAATACGCTTCTAACATATTTTCTAGAAATGATCCTCGCATTTCTTTTAGGCAAGCCTTGTTTGAATGATTGAATGTTGGGGTAATAGACGTTTGGACAATCGATGCTCTTCTCTATTTGAAAACATAATAGTTTTATAAATTTATTTCAGAAAAAAAAAAAGCGTGAAATAAATGATGTTGAGACCATAAAATGAGAAACTTTCTCTTAGTGTCTTAAAGTGATTAAACGTACTTACTACCAGTTATTATCTACATCAACAAATTCACCGCATTGTTTTGTTTTAACTATATGATTCACCTGTGTCAACTTTTTTCCCTGGCTTCTGCGATTTTATTTTATTTATCTATATCTTACAATACCAAATCATGTGCAAACCCGAATTGACATTTTATCACCAAGATTTAAACCTTATTGGTAACCTCCCAAAAGACATAGAGCATATTTATTATTGTAATATGGTACAAGCAATACAAGATGACGAACAGCTACTATCGTTGTTCTTCGCTGACGACCAGGTCGTGTTTGCGAGAAGGAAGGTCTACCTTGAAATGATGGTGTATGCCCTAAAGATGTGCTACGAAACGGCGGGCTTAAGAATTAACTTCGAGAAGACAGAGTATATGGCCGTTGGAGATCCTGATACAATTGTGCTCCTGGTGGACAGGGAGGCTTGTAAGAAAGTAAATATATTTAAGTACTTGGATACTACCGGGTCGTCTGAGTATGAAGTCAGGAAAAAGGTGGAGCAAGCCCGAAAAGCTAGAATGCTACATCCGGTCCTATCGAATACAGAGATATCCACAGAAAATAAACGCCGTATTTTCACAACAATTGTCGAATCTTATTCTTCGGAAACCTGGACTATGAGCTCTCGTCTGTACTCAAAGGTGCAGGCGGTTGAAATGGACTTCTGGAGGAGGTGTCTCCGTGTCACTAGGCTGGATAGACTAAGAAACGAAGCAATATGATGTAATAAATTATGATGACATAAGGATGGATGTGAGTATATCAACAAATTAAAGGATCAGAGCACGCCGCCTAAGATGGTACAGCCATGTGAAGGGAATGGCGTTTGAATGTTGGCTGAACAGAGTGCTGGATTGGGTTCCATCAGGGAGGAGAAGACGCGGACGGCCCAGAAGCAGGTGGATGGAGGGAGTCCAGGAAGAGATGGCAGGTAGGGGTCTCCAGGAAGGGGGATTGGATGGACCGAGAGGACAGGTTGAGGCAACCCATGTTGGAACGCCTACAGAAATAAATAATAATAATATAAAATCTTGAGCAGTTCCTTACTAATGCCACGTCATATGAATGTTAATGGGTGGAGAAAGAAATAACGAACGGATATTAATCGAAATTACTTCGATATTAAATTATAAATACTTAAATTTATTTATATAAATATATAAATTTATATATTTATCTTTATTTATTTATATATTATATCGAATATATTTAATTTATTTTCGAATATTATATTAAATAGATTGTTGCAACTTGTTATATTTGTTAAAATCGTAACTTTCAGGCAACAAGCATTGGCGATGATTCCCAACCTCGAGAGTGAATAATAGGACAAATGAATAAACAATCAATATGACTTAATAAAATCTTCCTAAATGA
Organism: Arma custos; assembly: GCA_037127475.1. NCBI lineage: Eukaryota > Metazoa > Arthropoda > Insecta > Hemiptera > Pentatomidae > Arma > Arma custos. The sequence continues at coordinate 132,074,902 of CM073764.1, forward strand.
TAAATATCTCTCAATATTTAATGTGTAGAATATGTACAAATGTATACATCCAAAACAGTGTATAGCCTAATGATGTGGTTTAGGTTCGAACTGGAGACCAACCTGTGGCTCATCCCACTTCTATAAAGTGGGTTCAATTAATAAGAGGAAAACCTTGCGGTTTTGCAAATTGCTTGCAAATTGCAAATTCCTTGCACAACCGTTGGCTTAGAAACAGTCCATTACCATTTACTGAACACGTCGTGGTTGATTATAGGTTTAAGATGACAGCGCAAGGGCGAACTCAAGCCACATTCAGTTGAAACTAACTCATTTTCTTTTCCTACATTCGGATTCTCTTACAGAACAGAGTAAGTACCTACCATCGGAAGAAGTGGTGGCGCCATCGACGGTCTCCATGTAGTGGGCCTTGCAGAGGACCCTGTCTTCGTGGAGGGCGAACTCTTCGCCTGTGGAAAGCTGTCTCTTGCAGGCCTCGCAGGCGAAGCAGGCCAGGTGGTACACGTGCTCTCTCGCCTTGCGGACCCAGTCCCTCGAGGATATACTCCGCGAACACTTCGAGCATTTCGCTCCAAAACTCCTGAAAAAAAAAGTTTTATGAGTTGAATAATAAAACATACATAGCTACATAAAAGTATTACAAATGACACGTTACAACCTTATCCATATATAAATAATGGGAATATCTGCGGGCTTAAGCTTGATTTCGATTTAACCACCTCTCTGCGTAACCGTTGTCTACAAGGGCAGCACAATCTTTAGTATAAACTGTTCACAGTGTAGTAGAACATGGTTAAAGTTGTGAGATCAGATTTTTCAAAATAAATACTCAGATAATTTTAATGGTTGGTAAATAGTTAATAGATGATTCAGGCCCAAGCTGTGATGGCTGGATGGCTGGAAGTGAGGACTCCACGAGCCTGCTAAATGTTGGGAACTGGAAGGCCGCTGCCATGGAATTCCGCTGAATGTCTTAACTTTATTTCAATGCATTCTCTCTGTTGGAATAATAATCATATTATGTTAGAATAAAATGTAGCGTGTTTTATTTTTAAATCAATATCTTTTTTGTAACGGCTTAAAGAAGACAGGAACACAGGCTTTGTGATTCACCAATTCAAAAAAATATTTATAATTTAACTGATCGAGTAGGACAAAAGACTAAACAAAAATCAGTTGCTATGGAACTATCAGTTGCTACGCAAATCCGATACAATATTACATTACTTTTTTTTTATATCGCTCCTTCAAAAGATCAATGTCTTAAATAAATTCTAAGTGAGTTAAACAAATAAAAATTGGGGTATTGATAAAGCCAACTATTCTTATTTTGTAATGATGGTTTTAAAATTATTTATTAACCATTTTATTTTAACTTATATTATTATTCCCATAAAACTTCAGTAAATTTCAGATATGATACAACTCAAAATATAACTTTATTTAAAAAAAACATGTCGGAAATGAAATATTAGACATCTCGTTATTCAACCAATCAACATTGGCTCTACAACCCAGTACGGGTCTTGGTCTCATCAAGGCGTCGCCTCCATTCTTTTATGTTCAGTGCCAAGGTCCTCCAAGATCTGAATCCAACAATGCTACCTGTATCCTTCTCGACCTCGTCTGCCCTTCTTAATCGTGGGCGTCCACGTTTCCTTTTTCCGTCAACGTACCCAAACAGCAGTCCCTTATGAGCAGCGTTGTCCTCCATTCTAGCCACATGTCCAGCCCATCTAAGACTATCTATTCTCTTATATACTGAACCAGGTCTCTAGCTGCTGATACATCCGATATATCTCTACATTCTGCCTGAGTCTAAATTGATCGCCAGCTCTTACCACTCCAAACATCCTTCTTAATATTTTACTTTAGTAAATTGTTGGCATCTGCCCAGGACAGAAGCCATGTTCCCGATCCTTAAGTTAAAACAGGCCTGATAATTGTCTTGTAAAGTATCATGTTGGCTCTTCTTGATATCAGATGACTTCTTAAAATTGTTGCCATCTCAAAATAACACTTATTAGCGGTCAAAATTCTTCTTTGAACTTCTGCACCAGTTGAGTTATCCGCTTTGACCAAAGAGCCAAGATAGACAAAACTGTCGACACTTTCAAGCGTGTAGGTGCCAAATGTGATAGAGGGTATTGATATATTTGGTCTTTGCCTGATTCACTTGAAGACCGATTCGCCGTCCAGCATTCTCCAAAGCAAGAAACGCTTGCTGTAAATCCCTCTGCGTTCTTCCAACTATATCTATGCCATCTGCATGGGCCATTATTTGGATGGACTTAGTCAGAATCGTACAAGTGACTTGTAATCCTGAGTCTCTTATGACCTTTTCAAGTGCAAATTGAATAACAGGCACGAGAGTCCATCCCCATGTCTCAGACTCTGTACCAAATGTACCAAAAACTGTACCACTACAGCCCGTGAACGGGTCTGGGGTTCGGTACATGGTAGAGACTGAACTGTTCCATGAACAACGGGCAAGGAGGCAGTAAAATATTTAACGAACATTTCTTTTATTTTCCTCCAAATTGAATCTTTTTTTCTCGTCCCTAATCGTCATTTTAAAGATTTCCGCACCTCTAGAACTTCTTCATATTTAGTTGAACTGTTGAAATAATTGACACGCTTTCAATAGCATCTTTTGTGACAAATCAGTCAATTTTCGGCTTAGGGAATTGAAATAACTTAAAATATAATTAAACAAAGTTCATTAGGAGTAAACATAGGAGTAAACGTGTACCACTACAAGCCGTGAACGGGTCTGGGGTGAACCCCATACATGGTAGAGACTGTACTGTTTCATGTACAACAGTTCTGCAAGGATGTGATTTGTCCTAGGTCACGCTCAACCGCCAGATTTTCCCCTTATTTTGGGTATCCTATTTTTTAATATTTTATAGAGGCTGGGTGAGCCCCCAGAGGGTCCTAGATACCATTTGATCCATCTCCAGCTGCAAACAGACTAAATAAAAGTACTGCCTACAGCGGGATTTGAACCATAATTTCCGGCAAGGCAACTCAGTGCTCAACCACTGAGCCACTCCGCTCCCTAATGTTCTTTTGAATAGGCGATATAATAGAGAGATAAAATAATGTTATTTACAATCTATCGATATGCCGTTGAAACCTAACTGTAAAAATAAAAATAAATATATAGATAACGTATTTTCTCTCGAGATATTGCATGAAATGTTGGAAAAATAAACAAAAAGAAAGACTGAGGGAAGCTACGGGACTGGTATACTAATTATTCCAGATAATTAATTATATCTGTTGACCATTAATTTATTGGACCAGTTTGCTGGGAAGTTTTTAATTGGAGGATTTACATTTCCAATCTGTGAGGTCCTTATCTGGGACTAGTGCGCTATGTCAGTCAAGTGGGCGCTCGCATCCGCTGTCTTCTGTATCTCGTCTCGCCGGTAAATCGATAGCTAGATCGATAAGACGGTATTTTTAATCGAAATGGATTTAAACCGATATCGATTAAATACGCATAATATTAAATATGAGGCGTTTGGATAAAAATCAGTTTACATCCATTTTCAAGAATGTTTAAAGACTGATAAAAAAAGACAGATAAATTTACAAATTGTTTTTATTATTTCCCTTTATTTGCTAACAATTCACTTCAAGCAATAATTTTTTATGATCTTTTTTTTTTTTAATTTCATTTAATATAAAATATATGTTAGATATGCCTGACTTTGATCAGAAAATATCGATATCTGGTTTGTTTGTGGTTGATAACAAATAAATAAATAAAATAGACATTTTTACAAACAAATCCCTTCAAATCAATATTAAACAATACCGAATGACAGATTTAGGGAAGCAGTAAACAGACCACTTAGCATCATGTACTCAGTTGAAATGAAAAAACTGAGTTGATTTGGTCACGTTATTTTGAGCTGACGACTGATGGCCTTAAAGGATACTGAAACATGTACCATCGGAAAGGAGGAAGAGAGGTCGGTCAGAGAAGAGGTGGATGGAAGGGATCCCGGAGGCAAAGCGGCATGAGGACTTGGAGAGGAAGACTGCTATAATAAAAAGAAATGGCGGCAGGGCTTGTATCAATTATACTACGACTTACGAGGGGTGATCAAAAAGTTCCAGGACTGATTTTTTATTAATTTATTTAAAAAATCTACAGGCTATTGGACGTCGTCCCCTTCAAAGTACTCTCCTTGGGAAGCTATACATTTTTCCCAACGATGTTTCCACTGTGTGAAGGACTTTGAGAAATCATCTTGTGAAATGGTGTGTAGCTGCTCCAGCGATTTTTTTTTAATGTCATCTACGGACTCAAATCTCTTTCCCTTCATGGGTCTCTTAGGTTTTGGAAACAAGAAAAAGTCTGCAGGGGCAAGGTCAGGTGAATATGGAGGCTGGGGAATGACCGTCATTCCATTTTTGGTGCAGTAGTCGCGAATGAGCAGTGCGGAATGAACAGGCGCATTGTCATGATGCAGCACCCACTCACCGCTCCGCCACAACTCTGGTCTCTTCCTCCTTATTGCCTCGCGCAAATTTCTCAGGGTTTGAAGATAACGAAAGCGGTTAATGGTCTCACCTCGTGGAAGAAATTCATGGTAAACAACACCCTTCCAGTCGAAAAAAACAGTAAGCATGACCTTGACGTTTGATTTGACCTGACGTGCTTTTTTGGGGGTTGGGGAGGATTTTGTCTTCCATTGTGATGACTGGACCTTCGTTTCCACGTCGTAGCCATAAACCCACGTTTCATCTCCAGTAATGACTTGTTTTAAGAAGTTTTCATTGGCATTTGCCATTTCAAGAAGTTCCTGACAAACTTGAACTCTGTGTTCTTTCTGCTGCTCAGTCAACAGTCTCGGAACAAACTTTGCAGCCACCCTTCTCATCTGCAAATTTTCTGTTAAAATCTGTTGACACGAACCAAATGAAATGTTCAATTCTTCAGCCATCTCACGAATGGTTAGTCGACGATTAGAACGCACGAGACTGTTCAATCTTGCAACATGATCGTCGTCAGTCGAAGTTGATGGGCGCCCTGAACGAGAATCATCTTCACACGATGTCCGGCCTTCCTTGAACCTTTTGTACCACTCATGACACCTTGACCGACTCAGACATTCATCACCGAAAGCCACTTGCAACATTTGAAAAGTTTCAGTAAACATTTTACCCAACTTCACACAAAACTTTACGCAAACGCGTTGCTCTTCCTTTACATTCATTTCACAAAATCGCCGAACACAAAAAACTTTTTTTTACGAAAACAGCAGTAACTTTGCAATGAAGAAGGTTATCAACAAACTGAATAAACAGCTGAGCTCAGGAAGAGTCACGCTAAACAATGCTGCCAACCGCACTGCTCTATGACACTCCATTGCCGCGCAATCTCAACAGTCCTGGAACTTTTTGATCACCCCTCATATGACGCATTGTTGTAAAAAAAATTCGTTTATATATATTATTAAACAATAACTACAAAGTTTTGATTTTTCTTGCATCAAAAATTTTCAATTTTTTACTTTATTGTGATTATTTATATATTTTTATTGTGAAGAGAACAAATTTGTAATTAGGATCTGGTTGACGTACGTCAATTTTATATTTATATTTTTTATTTTATTGTGATTATTTAAATATTTATATTTCGTAGAGAAAATATTTGTCCTGGCCGGGATTCGAAACCGGGTCTTCCGCAACACTAGCGCGGTTTTACCAGCTTTACCATCTATGCTATGTTCAATGAACATTCTTCCCCATATATAAATCGCAAAAATTGCGGGTACTGGGGATACAGGATCGGTGAAGAGAATGGATTTGTCAGGCCTGGTTACGAGCCTGGTAGCTTAGTTGGTAAAGTAAAAACAACTCATTTTCGTATGCCTAAAACGTTTTTTGTGAAATTTGGTTACTACTGTAATTTTTGCTATTCTGGTTGTTCATTATTTTTGGCCAACAATTTTACATATCTAACGATTACATGATCGCATGTAATGTATTATATGTGTGTGTGTATATATATATATATATATATATATATATACATATATATATATATAACAGTATGCTAATGTAAGAGCTAGGCGATAGGGAAGACAGAAGCAGGACTGATGAGTGAGATTTAGTGGAGCCGCCGTTAGGTGTTGTTGCCTCCAGAGGTCGCTATAAATCTCTTGAGTTGATAATGAACCTCGAGTTTCTTCTTATCTTATCCTCTTCTACCATCGCGGCTAATTGCTCTTCCTCCTTCCAAGGTACTTCCTCTTGAGGGGTGGCAGGCTCTGGGATGGGGTTCTAGGTCTTCAAGGATATCCTCCGGGCTGGACAGTATTATTGGCCATTCCGATCCAGGCATCATCAGTACATTGTACGTATTGGCATGTTGGATTAGTTTACCTTATTTACATGAGGAAGAAAATGGTCCGGGTGGAAGTTAAAAAAATTCTCTTATATTGGGAGAACTGTTTATTGGAAAGCCGACGTTTCGACCCACACTGCAGGTCTTCTTCAGGATTAGCAAAGCGGGTCAATAGGCTTTCCAATAAGTAAGTCTTCCTAATTAAGAAAATTTGTTTTTACCTCCACTGGGACCATTTTCTTCCTCGTTTTCTTGGTCGTTTCATATGTAACGTCCGTTTTCAAAGGAAGTGTTATCTAGAAAAACTTGATTTCAAAACATTTCATTCAAAATATTTACCCTCTATTTCTGTATATTTTCCCTGAGGTCTTATCAAATCTGTAATCCCAGAATTTAATATTCAGGATTTGTGATGAAATAAAATCTGAAAATGCGTTTTATACTTGAGAACTATTTTCAAAAAAGTTGTCCAAGTTTCTGAGCACGTGGAAATCTGTTAAAGGTATGTCAGGTGGGTGTGAGAGGACTTCGTAACCCATCTCGTTAAGTTTTGCGCTGCCTGACATTGTCGTGTAAGAGTATAGGTCCCTTCCGATTAACCAATGTAGGTTATTTTTGATAAGTTTTTGTTTTTAATGTGAACATTCCAACCAACAGTACGATGTGGATGTGATGGTTTTCCCTCTGGGTAAAAAAGAGAAATAAAGCATTTAGATATTAATTATCTATTTATGAGGTTTCTCAAACCAACCACGCATGTTCCGTTCGCAACAATTCTCTGAACACTGTAGTAAAATTTGCAGATTGGGCTTCCTAGTGTCCAAGTTTAAACTCAAATTATAAATTCCATGAAAATCGAGTGTCCTAGGTTCACATTTAACGGCTTACGAAAAAGCATGTCCGTTCAAACTGAAATGCATTCTAGAAAAGCATACAGGAGACGTCATTGCCATTACTAGAAAATTATTTTGAAGAGAATTTTCTCTAAAGTTTGATTTTCTGATTATTAAATTATTATTCAATAATTACTACTTTACTAGAAGCAATTAGGGGTTGGAAGTAATTAGACTTAGCTGCCATGAAGAGTAAGTCAAGATTAAAGAAAACTAATGTACCAACTTAAGAACATCCTGCTATGTACGCACTTATTTTTATTGATCAATAAAAGTGAACAAAAATCCAAAAAGAGATTTAAATAATAAAAACGAATATGCAATAGGGAAAATCCCCAAAACACAGCCTTAAGTCTCTAAATTACTAGAGAAACTTAGAACCTTAAGGCTCTGTTTTTGGATTTTTGTTTTCTACTGCATCCTATTTTTATTGATGTTTATTTTTATAACATGCGTACTAACTGCGTTGACTGTTTCACCGATTCCTCCACATCCGGCACAATCAAATAAAAGAGGATTTGTTTTTAAATCTTCGAGTAATGCTCTATTTGGTTCGTTGATGTGTCATGTGTTGCACTTAGGTCTTTATTGATGCGATTTTTTTTTTGGTGTATGTCCTTGATGATGTCTGGCAAAACTTTGAATTTACTTTCTTATGACATTTTTGTAATTATACAAATACTTTAATAAAAGTTATTTATATATCTAATAACTATTGGGTTGTCATACATCAAATGACCGTTTTTAGAACCAGGAAGAAGAAAAATTTGAGATCAAATCTAACATATTTTTTATTCAAAGTATTTACCATAATTTTCGATACACTTCTGCCAACGGCTTACCATGTCTTCTATCCCAGATTTGAAAAACGTTGACTCATGTGATAAAAGGAACTCAGAAAATACATTTTTAAAGTCTAAATCATTGGTAAACCATTTTCCTCCCAAAAAGTTGTCCAAACTCTGAAAACAGTGGTAGTCTGTAGGGGATAGATCAGGGGAATATGGGGATGTGGTAAGACTTCACAGCCCAAATCCTTTAATTTATTCACTGTCTGTATCGAAACATGAGGTCGGCCGTTATCATGAAGGAGAATAGGTCCTTTCCTGTTTACCAGTAGCGCCTGTTGCTTGATCAAATTTTGATTCAGTTGGTCAATTTCTTGGCATTATGATGTTGAATCCATTGTTTTTCCCTTTGTTAGAAAAGAAAAATGAATGACCCCAGCTATAGACCACCATTAACCTTAATCAAGTAACCATTAACTTTTTCGGATGGAGATTCTGTTTTGGCATGTGCCCAGGAGGCTGATCGGCATCTAACCATTGACCAGATCCGCGTCGATTGTCATACAGATCCACTTTTCGTCACAAGTAATTAAGCGGCCGAGAAATGGTTCGTTTCTTTGACGTGCAAGCAAAGAAACACACGTCTCTAGAAGTTTCAACTGCTGACGTTCGTTGAGCTCGAGACCCAGGAATCGAGCTTTTTTGCCTTTCCCATCAATTTTAAATGCCTGGAAACTGTCGTATTCTCTGACTGTTTTATGAGGGTCTTCTTCCACAGCATTCTTAAGATCTTCGTCCTCTATTGATGTTTGAGGCCGTCCGTAGGGCAGATTTGCTAATGTATCTCCTGAGGAAAATTTTTTAAACCAACGACGGATGGTTCTTTCATTAGCACTTCCTTCACCAAACGCATTATAAATATTTCTTGCTGCTTGGGCAGCGGAATGACTGAGTTTGTACTCATAAAAATAAATCTTTCGAAAATCGCGTGTTTCCATGGTCACGGTTAAAATTATGCTAAAATCTGTATGCCTGCTTTAAAAAAAAAAAAAACACAGTTTGCAAATAGAGGATTAAAAAGTGCTTATTATAGATATCTAGTAAATATTTTGTTAGGAATTAACAGGCAACGCTTTAATCCTCTATAAAGATTAAGATTTAAAAAATCGGACGTTTCATGTGTGACAACCCATATTATTAATATAATGTTTCAACTGCAAAGTGTTTTTAAAGTCTTCTTTCTTCCTCAACCGCCATCCCCAAATATAAATGACAATCGAATCACTTCGAAATCGACTCTCGGCAATTCTTTTTCCACTGATCGAGGGCAACTCGATTTCTAAATTTGCTGAAGCATTCAAAAAAGCGCTCCTTAATTCTTCCACAAAAGAGCCCTCAATTCTCACTGGTACATTTTAAGTTAACGATGAATTCCAATACAATACATAATTTCCTTGTATATTTGTAAAGTTACTGGGGGAGTACCCGCTGCAAGTCAAACGGCGGACCGACCCCATTTTAGGAATTATACACCTGTTCATTTAATTATACAACAGCAAGTAGTTAACTTTTTAGTAGAGCTATCCCGTTATTATTATACAAATTCAATTTCAGTTTAAGTACTTACTGAATTGTATTGTATATACTCTCTATTTCTGATTGTATATAGATTAAAGAACCGACTTACACAAACTGCTTAGGTTATATCATCATCTCTACTTCCAAATGTTTTCTTGATGAAATTATTACCGAAATATTAGTTATTATTTTACCACCCTAAATATTCATCAATATATATTATAATATCATTAAATATCAATAAATATCATAATGTCATTAATACTATATCCTTGCCGTTTTTTTTGTTTTGTTTTTATATTTATTTTAGTCCAATATAGCCTGATTGTATTATCACTTACTTTACTTAAAACATACCTACTTTTATACAATTGATATTTTATACTTATATAAACTCTCTTCTTACATTCTCTTATGCAATTAATATTCTTTACACTAGTATAAAGTATTTTCTACCTATCAATATTAATACTGTATTTTCTAAAATATTTTTTATTTTCATTTTTATTTTATTTTATATAATTCGTTTCTAGACTTTTATAATTTTACAATTTTTATTTCTTCTTTTTTTTTTTTATTACCTATAATTTTTAGTGCGTAATTCTTATCACTTTCTAATTTACCCATATCATTTCACATTCCTTTGTATATAGCCCTGAAGAAGACCTACAGCATAGTTCGAAACGTTGGCTATCAATAAAGATCTTCTGAAATTACTTGAGAATTTCATTCACTGACCTCTACCCGGACCAATTTCTTCAACATAAATTATCATAGGTCAACAATTATCATCAATTTAAAAAGAATCGAATGAAAAGTTGTGAGTTGACCTTGTTGTGACTTAACCCGAAAGTTGTGACTTAACCCGAAGCGACAATCCGCGGATACCAAAAAAATTCTCCTTAATCGGTGTGGCGTTTCGTATGATATACACATAACAGTGATTCGTCCACTAAAGGTTGTTCAGTGCAGGCCCTTCGTTTTTCACGCTAGCCACAGTTCACAAAGGACCCTGCAGTAGACTAATACGATAGTGCGAGTTAAAAAGCGGACGTGTGCTAGTTATGCAGATTACTACAAGGAAACAAAATAACGTTAGAGGCTGCGAGAGTTAGATAAGTGAGTTAGCTAGGAGCGCAGGAACCCACCGCTCTAATCACTTGTAGCCATTGATCACAATTCAGCTCACACTTTGCACGAATCTCTTTGCTCGTATTCTTTCGCCCTAGCTGATTGGGCCAAATCCAATCAGCGAGCAAACAATATCTGCGCATGCGCGGCCCGCAATCAATCGCAGCCATCTCCGCCTACCTCTCCCCTCAGGTGCTGCGCTCTACCGGGCGTATCCCAAACCAAGGCCGGCGATTTTATTTGCCAGTATATAATAAAAAACAATAGCATTATAAAACCAAATTCGCAAAACTGAAAAATTCAAATATGAAGGTGAAATATGGAACAGAAAAAGAAAAAGAGGCCATTAAATCAAGAGATAAATGAAGACAACAGCCTTTCCTTACTAGCACCTTACGAAAGATATTTACAACAAGAAGTCCACATCCATTAATGCTAAACTTAGACACTACTCAACAGTAATCAGTCCAATGGCAATGCATGCAGTAGAATGTTTAATCCTGAACAAAAAAAATGTTGATGCATAATATTGAGAAAAATTGGGACGGATTAAAGAATCAGACCATTATAGTCAACTCCACAACCTGTAACTCGCAAATAGAGGAAATTACAGATGCAATGATAAAATGCAGAATTCAATTCACTATGGCTACCAACAAGGAATGGATCCGAGCAGAATGACAAAAGAAGTATTAACGTTTCTTAAAAAGCTGAAAATGCCCAACCATTGATTGAGAAAAGTATATCGAGGAGCTCCAGGTCTCTCCGGATGACATTGAAGAACGTTCGCTTTAGCTGGAAATTCAAAATGCTCCGGGTTTTCAAGAAAGACCAAAGAGGAAAACGGGCGAAATTTGGAAGCTGAAGAGACATCAAAAACACTGGTAGAGACTGAAAGATGTATGGAAGAAAAGAAAAGAAGAGTTAAAACAGACGTAGTCCATAATTTTTTTAATATTTTTTAACGAGAGTTTTAAGTACTTTGGACCTATGTTAATTTGATAAAAACGAAATTAAAAGGAAATAAAGGGACAGGGGAATTCTTTTTATTTTCAGTCTCGAAATTCCTTTGCATCTTAGCCCAGAAACTTGGAAATTAGAATATCTAAAAATATTATCCCCCCAACTGTTATTTGATGGCACTAATTTTAAGGAAGAAATTCGGTTTTCACGAAGGAAATTGTTAGTAGTTGTAGTCATAGAAACGGCAGCCATTTTAATGTTATTGATACAGAAGATAATAAAAGGAAGAAATAGTTGGGGGTGCAGTCAATAAAAACACTTGGCGACTTGGGTCGTTGATCGCCTAGCCGCCGCGTGGTTTATTCGCCCTGAAGATGGCCTACATTGTAGGCCGAAACGTCGGCACACAATAAATAAGTTAAACTTATTAAGGTTTTTTTCAGAAGATAATAAGTTTGAATACATCGGAAATTTTAATTTCTAAACAGAAACTTCATAATTAGAATTCATAATTGTGGTGTTGTAGATAAAGAAGGAATAATTTCGAACATATTGAGAGGTTTAAGCATGGTTATGGTTCGTGGTGAGCAGAAACAAACAAAATTCAAGAGGAACTAAAGGCGCGGTTGTAGGCATTCTTTAGCTCCTTCCTGTCTTTCCTCCCAATACTTAAATTTTTAAAAATGTTTAATTATTACTTATTTTATAAAAAAATATTGTTCATTCAACTGTTCTCTGTATGAAAAATGGCACCTAAATTTGAACGAAGCACATCTTGATAAAGTCTTCGAAAGTTACCTATCGGTCACCAACGTGAACAGGTATTAGTTGGTCAATTTTTTATTTTACTCATAATCAGAAATATTCTTGTTATAAAATTGTAAAACCTTGGAACTTATATTTTTTTATTTATTGTTTTATATTACATTTGTACCTGCGTAATATCGCATCCAGAAAAATTTGGTGCCAATTTTTTTCCTCCATGATTTACAGGAATATGGAATTTTCGATAACTTTTTGAAGGACAGGTCTCTGTGTCATTGCCTTTTAATCTTCTCATTCAAAGTCCAGGTAACAGACAGTTGGAAAAAGTAATGAAGAGAGGATTTTGCTGATGTTCGATGAGTGAAATGTTGTGGATATGATTTTACAGTGGGGATGTTCACATGGTTGAGTATAGTTTAGCGATCCAAAAAAACCCAAAGGGCAAATACAGTTTACCTTCGAAATTTTAATGGTGTTGTTTGCAGCTTGTACATGGACGTGTTTTTGCACCATAGGGTCAAATACGTCTTAGTTTATTAATGTAAATAAATCGTATGTTTCATAAGTAGTGGATATTATTACTCCAAAAAATGTGATGTTTGAAGGGTGTTGTATGTTCTTGTCCATTTAATTGTGTATGTTCAGTGTAAGCCAGTACAGTCCGAGTTAGCGTATATAGTTTTTATATAGTCGTGGTCAATTTCGATTATGGAACTTAGATTACAAAAACGTATACATGAAGCTAACAAGAATACATAAACATAGGAACGAATCCCTACATGCAATATGTGCACAATCGATTCACACACGGATAAGGGAAGCCTACACCGGCTTTGATGTGTGTACAAAACTCCAATTCGACATCTAATAATACTTCTAAGGTAAACTTTAAATGTCTTTTGGTTTATTTAGAATCACTATGCACAACAATTTGAACATCCCCACTGTAAAATTAAATATTCACATCATATACACAACATTCCACTCATCGAAACATCGCCAAAATCCTCTCTTCATTTCTTTTTCCAACTTGGACTTTGTATGAGAAGATTAAAAGACAATGACATAGATAACTGTCCATCAAAAAGCTATCGAAAATTCCATATTCCAGCATATCATGGCAATCATTGGCAATAAATCTTGTTGGATGCGATACTAAGCAGGTACAAATGTAATATAAAACAATAACTTAAAAAATCTAAGTTAGATTAAGTTAGTTAAAGTTTTTACAATTTTATAAAAATAATATCTCAAATTAAAGATTAAAAATTTAAAAATCGAGTCAAAAATGAAACAGAAAAAATAAGTTTTGCCTATTAGAGTTCGGATTGTTCTTTGACGAGGCAGTAAAATATCACAAATATTTTTTTTATTTTCCTCCAAATTGAATCTTTTTTCTCCCTAATCGTCATTTTAAAGATTTCCACACCTCTAGAACTTCTTCATATATAGTTGAACTGTTGAAATAATTAACACGCTTCCAATGGCATCTTTGGTGGCAAATCAGTCAATTTTGGGCTTAGGGAGTTGAAATAAGTTAAAATATAATTACACAAAGTTCAGAAGAAGTAAACTTGAAAAAACCCTGTACCACTACAACCCGTGAATGGGTCTGGGGTGAACAGAGACTATACTGTTTCATGGACAAAGGTTCTGCAAGGAGGTGATTTGTCCTAGGTCACGCTCAACCGCCAGATTTTTCCCCTTTCTTTTGGGTACCCTATTTTTATAATATTTTATAGAGGCTGGTGATCCGCAGAACGGTCCTAGATCCTATATGATCCATCTCCGGCTGCAAACAGACAAAATAAAAGACTTGCCTGCAGCGGGATTCGAACCAGGATTTCCGTCATGGCAAGTCAGTGCTCTATCTATGAACCACTCCGCTCCCTATTAGGAGTACAATGATATAATATATAGTAGATGTATAAAATGATATAGTATTAATATAAGTACATAAAATTAGGATTTTAGTAAATTTGGAAGATGGGCTAGATTTAAATTTTGATACGACGAACAAGAAACAGCGTGATTTTGGTGATATAGAAATAGATCGTGACATAGGTGTGAGGATTACGAAAAGGATGATCATTGAGCATTCAATGACAGATATAAGTTTTAATATTGGAGTTTGCAAAAGGGGTTAGAAAGCCTTTTCTTTATTTATAATTTACATAACCTTTAAATTTCATAAAGGTAATATACTAATATTAAATCCCATCAAGATTTACTACATCGACATGTAATAAATCGGGTACCCTTGGCCTTAAGAACAGCAGCCGCTCCAGAAGATCTGGAAGAGATATCCATACACCATCGATGGACGGTCTTCAGAAGGGATCTCCCATGGGCCATATCTCACCCGTGACAGCTGTCAGCCAGCGGGCTCACTGTCTTATGGACTCTCATATATCAGTCCATCCTTCTCTACATCTCGATCCATCGATATCTTTCTTCTCTGGGCGAGTATAGAGATCTCCCTATGTCAAAGAATGTATAATTCTTGGTGATTTCAATGCCGATCCTCCGACACTGGTCGGATAGCGGCTAGGAAATGGTGTATGAGCTTGAGGGTTTATTCTTTAATCAATTAGTGATTCTATGAGTCTCATTCATTCAATGATTATATTAAAAATAATAATAAGGCTTAGGAAACCGGAAGGTTCGATGCAGATACTACCAATATCTGCTTACATACTTCTGTCCACGGACTTGTACCCAAACGAAATACCGCATAATCTTCGCAATCTTCCTACCAACGTTTAGGTCTACCCATCAGACGCTTCCTTTTTTTTTTTTGTTTTTTTTTGGTGTTATAGGAAGGACTATTTTTGAACATTACAAGATGAAGTACTCAAGGCCGATACGAGTAATATATATGTTACTCTATATTATTTATTGTCATTTTTTTTTGGTACTGTAATGTAATTTTAAAGTTATTTTGTTTTGTCTGTTTTCTCTCACAGCCCTGAAGATGACCTACAATGTAGGTCGAACGTCGGCACACAATAAATAAGTATGCACATATTATGGTGTTTTAATTGACTGCACCCCCCAACTATCTCTATCCTCACATAAAATTTTATATATTTCCATTTCCATAATTATAAATAAATAAGTGGGTGTTAGATTTATGAGCATTCAAGTTCTAAACAATGGTGAATAGTAGAGTCTGGAGACTGGAGACCGCTAAATTAACAAGTACCAAGGTTTAGGTTACCAGAACAATTGAATTTTATTTATTGGCATAATATATGTAAAACGAATAAAAAATTTATCTGCCAGAACCGGTTTCGGGCAAGAGATCAATGCTTTCCCCAGTGATTTTGCTGGTTTAATGGTATAAAAAATAAATTACTAATGTATTATCCGACTAATTCATTGATTCGGCATTTAGCCTCCAAAATATTAAGCCCTAAAGTGAAGGATTAAAGGTATTGGCATCGATTAAAGTCAGTTTTCGCCAACATTAAAACGGGCATTTAAATAATAAAGTTTAATAATTATATATTTTTCATTATTTATTATTATACGATGAATCCTTTTAGCGATCAAGTGGCTATGTCAATTCGTATTTCTTTCTCCTTTTTTCTTCGTTCCTTCCTCCGCACATTTTCCTGTTTTCCTTTACATTTTAATTTATATATATATATAAATTAAAATAAAAAAAAAGGGCTAATCTTATATTATTATATTTTTCTATATTATTTTTTATAACATTTGAAATTAGTTCTTTCCTAACTTATTTTTTTGCGTTTATTACATTCTAATATATGTTTTGTTACATCCTTGTTTAGGATAGATGATATATTTCCTATTAGCTTACTCTCATAGATATACATTTATTTATTTATCTATATAATAAAATATGATAAGTATTTTTATTACTGACTGAGGTTTTTTATTACGTTTCATTATAAAATAACCCTCCCCTCCCAAAAAAACAGCATTGCTACTTCATTTTTTACGTTTACTGTTAATTTTTATTGTGATAATTTTTCTAACTTTCATAATTTTTTTTATTGATCATTATCAGTTTTATTGAACAATACTGTATTTTTACCATTTTTTTTTGCATGTTATTACCTTATTTTTCTGTGAACATAATCAATTTCTGTTGTTTTATTTTTTGTATATTAGTAATTTGAGACACTTACTACACTTACTATACATAACAAAAGAAGTACCTTTTTTTGTATAAACATTTGTAATATATGTTATTTTGGGTCTGTTTCGGAAAACGCATGCAGATTCTATTTAATAAAATACTCATAACAAATTAAAGTTCTGGATAAAAATCAGCAGTGCTTTCTCAAATCTTAGTAAACAAACATTCTTTCTCGTACCTTCTCCTCCATATGAAATCGCATAAATATGAATCCAACGTATTTCAACTCGTTCCACATTCTTTTTTTTTTTTTTCTTTGAATGAAGACCAAAGTGATTCCACCCTCTGGGTATGAGCAACTGAGTTTAAGTCAACTACGTAGCATTAACAACGAAATGTTTATATCTCATGCTTTCAATATCGTTTATACCCTTATAGGCCTTCCAGCAATCAGAATATATTGTCCCAGGTCGTATTGCAGCTTTTATGCATGAAGTCAGCATTTCAGCTGTTCTACATCGGACAGAATATAGGAAATACTCCCTAATTTCCCTGCGGGTATATCCTTCCCACATTACATTAGGATTTATAATTAGGTTGTATGTAAAATTTCTCAAGCATATGGAGTTATTTCATATAAGTAATCATAATTATCGAATTATGCGTAACAGAACCGTTATTTCTCTTATTTGTTATTTGTATTTATTTTTTTTCCTTTATTTTATCTACAAACAATTAGTTATTTCCTAATCTGCTATTAAGTTGTATAAGTCTGTATACGCATTAAACATTAAATGCAAACAGTAAGCTCTTTGCTTGGGTTACCCACAGTTTAAAATAAAGTACTTAATAGTTTACTTGAGAGGAGAAAATAAATATAATTATTATATTCACTTGCTGTCAGTGACTAAGGTTTGTATTATGACGTTTACATATAAAAAAATAGTGTTGCTGAATTACAAGATTTTTTAAGGTCGACGATAACTGTTATCTTACTATCATGCATATCCATATAATATATATAATTATCATATATTATGGCGATAGGATATGGTAGCGGGAGAAGACTGTCGTCATCGCCTGACAAACGACTCCGGCCTCGAAGAAAAAACTCCAAAGCCTCCTGAATCGGCCCGAAAGAGCTCAGTGAATCATTTCTGTCGCGGGGAGATACTTCATGGTCACACTTCCCTTTATTTATTTTATCTTGTCCTTTTTTATCATCTCTACCTCTTCCAGGACCATTCACGAGCCTCCACAACCGAGAGAAAAAATAACTAATATCTATAGAAACCAGCGGTCTCTAGCGCTACAAAAAAACTATATATATAAATACAATAAAAAAAAAGAAAAAGAAAGGCGAGCCGAACTGTGACACAGGTGCTAGGTGATATGCAGATTCAGGTTCGTTTCTCACACCTTGTCTCGGTAGCAAAACCGCCTCCCTCTCCTAACACTTTGTAACAGCAAATAAATATCTCTGTCATCTCAGATTTATTCCATTCAATTCATCACGGATTTTTTAGTCTGTTCCATGATCAAATCCTGCCTATAAAAATGGTGCCCCAGATAACCTGCCTCAATCATAGAAATTCTGGAATGTTAAAAATGACGAAATGAAATTTGGAAGATCTGAAGTACACTTAGATTTAAATAATTTCAACAAATAATTTGACGAAAAAAAAATCTGTACCACTACAATCCAGTAAGATCAAGGCTCTGCTTCTAATCCAACCGTCATGCAAGGAGCTAATTTGAATGGGATCACATTCAACCGCTAGGCTTTTCGCCTAATTAAAGTTACCCATTCTAAAGAGGTGATTCGATACACTGATGTCGTAAGCAAAACCTCCCTCCATCTGCATCACTCTTCCAATTCCTTGTAAGAGCAAATGAATACCTTTTTCATCTCAGAATTATTTCACTTAATGCTGATAGCTGACAGAGTACATAGAAGGCTTTTATGACAACTCTACACCACAAGTGACCCATGGTACAGACTTACAAATTTTAAACCCAAGAGTCTTCTTGATTTGCTGTCATAGAAGATTTTTTCCTTTTATTATGCGTGGTATAAGAAGAGAAATCTTGATTAGCAGTACAAGTATTAATTAATTTTAAAAAATTACCTAGGACTCCATCTGGACAAACGCCTCACTTGGAATCCTCACACAAAATTGAAAAGACAAGAAACTGCTCGACGTTTACTACTTCAACATTTACTGGACAAACGTTCCAAACTCCCAATTAATTACAAAAGACTCATTTACATGACAGTTATCAGACCTATTTGGACATACGGAGTTGAGCTTCGGGGCTCTACTAAACCATCCAATTCATCTCGTATCCAATCCTTACAATCCCAAATCCTTCCTAAAATCCTCAATGCTCCTTATTATGTCACAAACAAACTCATTCATCTTAATATCCCATATGTTGCTGATTTGGGCCAAACTAGATACCTATCCTTCCATGACAAGCTCCATGCACACTTGAATCCGCTAACCTCTCAACTTGCTTCCCGTACTATTCTTGATAACCCTCCGAGGCGTCTGAAAAGAGAGATGGCCTCGAGATCTTTTACTATAGAACTTTATTGGAGTGCTATCAATGGATAGTTTCTCCACAAGTGTTATTTTTTGCTCATCTCCTTTGTTCATACAGCAGATTTACTTGATGTAATATAATTACAGTTGTAAATATCAATAAATTATCCTATTATCTCTCCCAAAATTTAAAAAATACACCGCAAACAAAGATTTGATTCAATAAAAACAATGATACAAACAACCAATCTTAGTTTAGAGGACAGAGGTGTACATGAAGATGGCTGTCACTTCAGTTGAGAGGCCCTTGAGCTGGTATGATAACCTGCACAGTTTAAGGGCAGTTAATTGAGAACTCTTCACCTCGTAAAGAAGCCTAGAAACTTCGTGGGTCATAGTGATAAAGTTTTTCTTTTGTTTAGTTAGTTATGTCGAGTGAAAAGGTATGTAAAAAGGAAATAATGTAGAAGAAAACCATATTTGTAAAAATTAATGTAACTAGAGTTGACTCATGAGGGGGTTAACCCCCACCAGTCAACCACTCCAACATATAACTCCCTTCAAAAAAGATGCCTAGTAATATAGGTATAATTTATATTATACCATAATCATGTAGTTTCAAATTAAATAAATAGATTATATTTTTTTATAAATGTTATTTTGGAAGTTATAAATATTATTTTCATTATAAACGTTATTTTTGGAAGGACAATCAAGAAATAACTTTTAAATACAAATAACCTTATTTAACTTAATATAGTAACTTTAGTAACTTACTATAGTTAATTGCATAGGGAACTTTCTAGGCCCTTCCAGACTTTACTTCTAGATTCTCAGAATTGTCTAAACTGTTCTTCTCATATTTGCGATCTTATTGTTGCCGCTAGATGCTACTACTGCCGCTATAATAATATAATTAATTGTAAATAAACAGTATTACGTTTTGGTTTGTCATTTTCGTGTACCTTTTATTCATTAAAATAACTGTGTTTGCACTTTCTTTGTTGTGTTTTTGACATTATTGACCCATACTTCTGTAATCCCGCAATAATAGCTTTGAAAAGGTAAAATACTTCACATTTTTATTTCTTTTAAATTTTTACAATGTTTTTTTTAATTTCTTCTAAGCAATGCAGGGTTTACATCTCCAATAACCCCCTCCCCCTCGTTACGCCTATGTTTGTAACAGTAATAACACAGAGGGCACAAGTAAAAGTTATCATTAGTAGAAACAGTGGTATGTTTGAGATGTATTTTGACTTCCTAAAACGGAGCTGTGGAAATTCCAGATTAGATAAAAGTAGAAACGAGCCAATTAGAAACATAAATAAAACAAGCAAACGTTAATAAAAAAGAATACAGCAAAAACAGCTCATATGGTTTTAGACACACAAAAAGAATGGGAGAACATGGATGGTGGCCTTGACGAATACTGGAACGGAAAGTCGGCCAATACCGTTTTAAAAATAATCCGTGATATATAAGTGTATATATATATATATATATATATATATATATTCGACAAAACGATTATTGGGACGTAGCAAGAGTACAACCAGCCATAAAAGCGATTGGAGTTGGAGGAAGACAGCACTCGCTTGCAGATTGTAACGTCAACTTAATAATAATAATAATATATATTATTAACTAGCTGTTTATTATTAATTATTTGTCATTATTTCAAGATTAACAACATTAAATTAAAATGCAAAGATAATTAAATCCAATAAAACGGTACGGTCGGTTAAACATAAAACACGATCCTAATCATAGTAAAGATACGGCAAGACGACAGAAGAGGACTAGCAGGCATTTGTCATAGTATTTAAAGAGCCCCAATGACCTGCACAACCGTTGGCTGAGATAATCTTAGCTACACTCATCACCAAGGCCTCTTATGAGTTCATTTTTTTTAATGGTTTTATAAATACTACATCCTAAATATGGTATCTGGTGGTCACACTTCAAATATAAATGGATATTTCTATAGATTTAAGACAAATAGACTCTAGAGGATATGGAACTATTGACTGTTGTCCTTAGAGCTACAAGTAGGAGTCATTGTACCCCAGATTAGTCGGAGCGCATAGGAAGGAGTGTGGGTCCGATCCCACTCTCCTGAGGAACACCTCATAATTTATCTCCACAAACACAATGAAAAATAGTAAGCGAATAAAAAATAAAAAAAAACATCGAAGCGCTAGATGACTAACTGATGGAGGTATTATAAAATAAGATATAAATTGGAGAGAGGAGGAGAGCGGACGGACTGACAGAAAGAGTAGCCCCGTCATCTCTCGGCCAAGAATGTGAGTGACTAGGCATGTCCCCATCACCATTTGTCATTCTACTCTGCCAGGTGTCCTCGGCGGCCGTGAAGTAGGCGGGAGGATTTCGTTCAAAGGGGTAGGAAAAGCAGCGAGCTACTTCAGTGGCGTGATACTCAATACAACCAAAAACAAAAACAAGTGATACTTTTTCAGCTTATATCTCTCTCTCTCTCTCTCTGAAATGGCGTGAGTAAGAATACCCCCTTCTTGGAGGCTGGTGAGAACCCGGAAGGTCTGTTAGGCTCATCCGAATCTTTTATCGGATTAAATAATTTATCTACCACAGAACCTTTTTGTTTGAAACGGATTTTAACCTAGAACCTTCAGCACAGCAACTGAGCACACTACAGACTGAGCCCCTTCCCCATAAATATATGTCATACTAATATCCAGGATAAAATAAAAAAACCAGTACTTCTACAAGCAAAGAAGGTTATTGGATTTAAGGCATGGTTATGATTATACTATTTAGACATCACACTAAACCTCCAGGCTTTTCCACCAATTAACGGAAATCTCCACCTCCACTTTATAGAGGCTGGGTGAGCCTAAAGATTACTACTGTAGCCTTAAGCAGATTACTACAGTTACTACAGTAACTACTTAAACTATTAGCTAATTAAACTGGCACATACTGATTTTAATGCCCAGCTCCCCAATAATATTGACAATAATAACTTCAGTATTTATTCAGGGATATGTTTCTTTGGTACAATATTACATGAAATGAAAAAAAGATTTCAGTGACTTGGAATACATTTTTTTTCCAATCAAAACCATGGATAATTATAACAGGTATCTTTAAGGAGTACCTGTTGTAATTAACAGTAACGAGTACCTTTAACGAGGTCCAAGGAAGGTTCAACCAAGGATTTTTAGAAATGCCGGGCTGCGAACCTTAGATCTTGGACTTCAAGTGTGTTAACCAGGCTCTTGCTTTGCAATTCAGGTTTTTTGTAATCTCCTCAATTCTCCTAAAAAATCAAACATGCCATCTCTAATCTCAACACACATCTACCCGCAGTTTATTCAATCCATTGTTGAATCCCATCGATGGTGTTTATGTTGAGGATAGAAGCTTTCCCAACAAGTTCTCTCTATGATGTCATTTATAATAAAACATTCATCTATATCTTGATTAAATCAATTTTCCAAGATGGCTACTCACTTGGCGTAGTCCTGCTTGCAGTAGACAGAGTGGTCGCGGACGAAGCAGGAGGCCTCCCGGTCGAGGGCCAGCTGACAGACGGAGCAGCGGAGGCAGCCAGTGTGCCACGGCCTTCCCGAGACCTGGAGGAGGTACTTGTCGGTGATTGGTTCACAGCATCCCACGCAGATGCAGCTCTCCGTCTGTGGAAGTAGAGGAAACATTATAATTTATCAAAATATAATAGATAATAGAATAGGAGAAAAAACTTTATTCTGGAACAATATCTCTTAAGAATAACAAAGTTGTATAAATATTAGAACACTAAAATAAAATAAAAAAAGGGGGGCACATCAGTTGGGCAGGACCCTTCAAGTATTTTAGTAATAACAATATATAAACAATGAACCGCTGTTTGCGAACTTCCATCCACAGTTTCTTAAGGTGCCGACTTCTGTCGAAGGTTGGCGATCATCAAGATCGTTTGAATCACACTGAATGCAGCTCTGAAGATGTGATTTGACAAACGGATGCATAATATTCGTCATCTCCTTGCAGCAAGTCTTCTCCTATCATTTTCCCTGCCTGACTACCATTATTTGTACCCATTTATTTTAGCTTACTGATAGTTAATTCTATCTTCAATAATTTGCTTAAGTCTTAGTAAAACTTCTTCGGTCATAGCTCTTGAAAGCTTCTATCTTTCAATCTCAAATCCAAATGCGAGAAATCACTCTTACCACGCCTCGGTTCACACTTCGGGCCCTTGCCAATCGGCTTAGTCATAATGATCTTTCTAGAAATTATTTCGTTGCTAAGCCCAGCAACTTTACAAGCCCTTTTCAATCTTCGCGATTCTGACAATAGCAACCGGGTTATGCTCCGCATAGTGCAGGCCTAGAGGATCTTATTTTCTAATTCTTTAAAACTGTATGCAACATTCAAAGTTCGTTTCGTTTCCAAGGACGTTTCAAACCAACACAGCAATTTGGAGGATGATCGTTTTAAATTTCGATACATAAGGCGCGGGCTTATGTCTTGCCGAACAACAACAAGTACATAGGGTGTATACAAAAAAAATGACAGTTCTATCAAATTCCAGATTTCAAAAGTCTGTTAATATTTTAATGGTATTTATTGTTTACCAACACTTAATAATCCCTTTAGAGCATTCTCTAAGCTTGTTTACTAAAACTGGACTTCTTCAAAAAAATCCTCAGTTTAGTTATTTAATTCAGAGAAGAAACATGACAGTGTCCAACGAAATTCTCGTAATTTTATGACATTACTGGAAAAAAAAATTCACAGCCGCTGAAGCAACTCGTGAAATTATTAAATATGAAGGGGAAGGTGCCCTTGACCAGCGCATTGAGTGGTGTTGGTTTAAAAATTTAACAGTTGAGATACGGCGTTGGATAGGAAGAAGGGCTCCGGGGGACCATTAATGGATATTGATGAGATTCTGAAGGAAGCTGCTGAGTCAAATACCTCCACAAGTACTCGCAAACTTGCCAGGGAGTGTGGTGTATCGAATCATCGATCAAAGAAATAATAACACAAATATTTGGTTAAAATAGGTCCATTTTTTTTTAATACACCCCGTTACTTATAACAACTGCAACAAGAGCTTTAGTATTACAGGTTTATAGTTGCGTCCGTTAGTCCGTTAGTGATTACTCTTCAGGATATGCCGGTTGTAAAAATAATTATTCAGCTCTCTGAGATTCACAGGTTTACATTAATGAAGACACTGTAAACATAGAGGATGAGATTGAATAAAGACAAGGATACGGACAACTAAGAAGACTCAGAAGAACTTGAAGACATCCGTCATATCAGTTGAGGGGCCATTAAAATGTGAGCCTCTAGGCCCCCTGGACCGGGCGGTCATTTAGTTGCTCTATTAGCATCCAGATGGCACCCTATGTCTCTGTCCACTCGCTAATGTTCTATATCTCACTCTTTTTTACCTCGCTGCCTTCCTCCAATTTGTTCTTCTATGTTATTCTCTATCCTCTTTCTTTTCGAGGAGCACAGGTTATACATTTAGCTGAATGAGAGGAATCATTAATTCTTGGAAAAATATTTTGGTTATAAAAGAAATTCCATTAAAACTAGATTGAATCGATAGCTCTGCAAGAAAAAATATGGACGAAAAATACATCATTTTAATGCAAGGTTATTATGTTCGATATTAACAATGGTACAACTCCAGAGTACTGTTGCTTATCAGTACCGCGCCAGGTCTACCTAGCAGATTTTTTAGTAATTTTTTCAATAAGCATTTAACGTAGTGTGGACTAGCTAATGATCTATATCTCATTCTATTACCTCGCTGCCTTCCTCCAATTTTTTTTTGTTTGTTTGCTCATTTAACGTCGCTTTATGCTGCTATGGCTAATCGGACGATGCTACAGTGGGAGCTATAAATTCTGCTTACCCAGGTTTAATTAGGATAGGGATTTTTAACGAGTACCTGACATCGCACAGGCTCGGGACCCCCGTTTAACGTCCCTTCCGAAGGACGGCGTAACTAAAGATCTTTTACTCCCTTAAAAAAATCCTAGGGCCACCAGCCGGGCTACGAACCCGCGATCTTGGGTTTAGTAGTTTGTTACGCTAACCACTAGACCACAGGTGACCGTTAAATTTGTTCTTCTATGTTATTCTCTATCTTCCATTAAAATTAGATTGAATCAATAGCTCTGCTCTTAAAATATCATGTTGATATATGATTATTATTATTATATTATAAATAATGAGACAATTCAAAAGTGCTATCACCTTATAAGTATTAGCTGAATTCGCCGGATTACTCATTTTGTATTAAATTCTAAAATTCGTAATTATAATTACGGCTTTATATTTTATAGATAACAAACAATTTTTATATTTATTATAAAACTAGCACCCCACCTTAGCTTTGCTAGTATTTACATTTTTATGTGTACCTAATGTATTGTTTTTTATCAAGTAGCGGCCACTAAGGACCACGCGAATATCATTGGCTAGGCTTCTTTGGGAGTCTTGATTTTCTTTCATCCCATCTCAGCTAATGTACTTTTTTTTATAGAAATTATAAAAATAAAAAAAATAAAAACATTTCTTTATATACGAATTTATTATCTTGCACGTTAGATAATTTCAGAGAATTAGGCAGCGTCTTCGGTGAAACCCATCTATATTTCAACCCATTTACACAAAACCTCGACAAATCATATACCTAAACATTCCTGGTGCATCACTCTATTGGTGAAAACCACATGAAAATCCGTGCAGTAGTTATTAAGTTTACCGCGAGCAAACGCGGCCGAGGACTTGGTTTTGTAGATATAAAGTATTATTGTTATTTCACTTTATTTTAATATCAATCTTGCAGTCATATAGTTAATCGTAGATTTATTGACCTATTTGATTATTATAGGATAAAATAAAATAATGAAAGTCGAATTTAGTTATTCATAATGGAAACTGAATTAAACAGATACTAATATTACTTATTAGACTTTTTTAAATGATTATTGTAAGAAACAAAAGCCTTGAGGATCTCAAATAAATGTTAATAATCGATTCCCTTCTTTCAGAAAATCGCAATCGATAACCCACCCACCCTATGAATAGATCGTTTGTAGCGACGAACGTGAACTAAGTAACCGCTAGAGGGCGAAGGGCGGAGGTGCTAACTATATAGCCCTGGGGGATTCCTGATCCCCCTGGGGAAACTTCTGTTTGTGAGCAACATATCCTTAGATGCTACAACTCTCTGTTTACAAACCTGACTGTCTAAACTTCTACTATGGCAAAATTATAGCTTTTCCGCGTTTATAACACCCCGAATGAATGAAACAACAAAGAAAAGCCATCATTTCGCAATAGAAGAAGTTTTAATATTAATTTAGTGTTACTTTTGGTACATTTTTTCATACATACTAAAAGGCACCCACTATCCCCTTAACCTACTCCTGTTAAGGAAAATTTCTTAATCTTGCATCACTTCATTCTCCGGTATTCATATAACAGTCCTAAAATTATAACATTGGTGGCTTATTTTATTTTTTTAATGGAAACATTCCATTTTTCCATTTAAAATCAAAAACAGTGATGTATGTCGTTTAATAAGTCAGGGACAGTGGCTTTGTGAGAGAAGTATTAAAATATTTATTATTAAACAGATCGTATACAACACAAGACTGAAAAAAAATAGTTTCTGGAACCATTGCTACGCAATACTGACGAACTTACCTCAGTATTTTATCAAATTCCAGAGTTCAAAAGTCTGTAAATATTTTAATGCTATTTATTATTTACCAACACTTAATAATCCCTTAAGAGCATTCTCTAAGCTTGTTTACTAACACTGGAATTCTTCAAAAAATTACAAAAAAAATAATTTCAAAATATATTACCTCACTAAAAACCATTTTATATTAAAATGAGATTGCCGTGACCAGTCTACAAGATAAAAACTAACAATACTAATATAATTTATTTGCATCGTTATTCATCCTACGTCTTAATAATATTAACAATATTGGTATCTGTTCCGCAGGTTGTCGCTTCGAGTTGAGTTATGACAAGTTTTAACTGTTTATTATTTTCATTTTTAATAAAATAATAAAATAGTATGTAATTATGGGTAGTGAGTAGGGTTCGGTAATCATTTCATCAAGGAATATAAGTTTCAACTAACATTTCGATGTATAGATGACTTATGTGGAAGAAAATGTGTACTTAATGTACTTAAGATACATACATTAAGGTACAAATGTATCTTAAGTAAGGAGAAATGTTCATCAAAGAGCCAATTTTTCGACCCACATTTCCATTTTCTTCCACATACATTTACGGGGTCAACTTTTATCATTCAAGATATAGATGATTTATGTTTGTTGAACTTTTATTTCTTGATGAAATGTTTACTGAAATCTAAACTTTACCCATAATTACATTCTCTTTTTCATATTAAAGCTTATGATAACTAGTACATATTTTGGAAAATATTAAAAGGGAAACGAATGTAAAGTTAAAACGTATTGTGCCTCTAATCGAAGCAATGAACTGTGGAATAATTACCAAAATATTTATAAATATCAATCACATAATTTAATGAGAATTTGATCTCAGGAGATCTGAAAGCGTGTATTTCAGTTGGAAACTCGAATTTGATCTCTATGCTTTCTATATTATGACAAACATATATATTTAAGATAAGTGGATGTAAAAAAAAGAGATGAATAAAAACATTTGGTTGTAAATTAATTTTAATATAACCACTTATGGAATATTTTATGATAAAGAACAACAAAAGTTACGTAACTCTGAAAGAATGAAGAAATTCCTTAAGAGATTCATGGACGACGAGGTCCAAACAGACCAGATTCGAGCCCCGTTATCAGCGGAGATCTGAGTGACAGTAACTTGTAAGGAAGAGAAAAACGTTAAATATAACGTTAAACGTTAGCGGGCTGGCAGCGATAACGTAACGCTACAGCGGGCAATAACGCGGCAGGACGCCCGCCCGTTGAAGTCTTCCCCTGACAGGACCTCTCCGCAGGACCTCTTGGACAAGCGCCTCCTCTTCTAATAAACTAACAGAATTGTAAACAGCCTGGCCACTTCTCGAAGATGCTTCATTGCTTTCTTTTTCAGCAAATAATATCGCTAATATGGAAAAAAACTTGCGTGAATACAATAAGTAATAAGAAAATTTTAATTTAGTTATTAAAATGTGTGCAAAAAAACCTTCAGCATATCAACTAAGCGCTCCTAGCTCCTTGTTCTTCCTATAGGCTGTCATTCTTGCCAAAAAGGCTTGTTTACGCTCTTTCGAACACTTTAGACTGTAAAATATAAATATATATTGTTTAGATATATTAACATTTGAGCTATATATATCATTAGTAGAGAGTGGTGGTGTAAGGACTGAAGAAAGAAGTCGATAATATGCTACACATAGAGCCGTACTCGAGAGACAACGACTTTTGTTAGAAGTTCCTTCTTTGTTCTTCTTCTTCTATTGTTTCATCCTCACTGTCTCCAGTTCTTCGGCGACCAGTTCTCTTTCCTATTTATCTCTTTTTTTTCTATTTCTCTTCCAGAGCACCGCCGGTGACAGACATTATGTCCTGAAGGCTTCTGGTTTCTGTTCATGGTCTCAATAGGAGCAGATCCTACTGTATCTAGAAGAAGTTATTGTTTTGACTGCATCATTGTACTCTATTTCGAAAATAAATTATTATATTATTATTAATATTTATTGTCTATATAGATTGCCTATACAGGCAAAACAAAAATATGGAATCACTGTTAAAACGAAATACGAGTATATAATATTTTACATATAATTAAAGATTAGAAAGAAATCAAAGAACATTTTCAATTCACATGTTCTATTTATCGATATGAACATTAGCCTAATATATATATATATATTAGGAAGGACTAAAAAATATGGTCAAAATCACAGTTAATATAAAATTCTTCCACCATGAAACAAGTTTACATGATTTTTTTTTTTAATCAAAGCATTGATCAAAAACATAATCGCACTTATAAGTACCACATTGCACATTGCACAAGGTCATTATGGACACTTTTATTCGTAACAGAGTAAAGAGCATTAAAGATTTTTTATTTTAAGGATTGGATACGATAGGAATTCGAAGGCTCAGTGGCTTTACTCCGTAAGTCTAAATAGGTCTTTTAATAGAATTTTCTGCAATTGATTGTGAGCTAAATTCCAAATAACCTTAAAAAAATAATAAAAATAGCCAACCATAAGCTTCAAATTCATAAAGATTAATATGAACTGATAAATACATTTAATTTTAATTTGTCTTCTTTATCTTCTTCACACGCCATTTCCAGCGTCGAATATATTGTTTTAATTTGTAATATATTTTAAAAGAATATTCGATAGCGCGTTTTCCGTGAGATATATGTCATAATTCCACGGATTAGAATAATATAATATAATAAACCAATTTAGGGAATTTAGTGGGCGATTTCCTTAGTATTTAATACTTGTGGAGACATCTTTATTGGAAATAACGAATTAGCCGGTAGAGCTGCCTTCGGAGATCAGGAATGCTGCGTTCATTCATCTCCCCTGCCTCAAGGACAACCGGATATGAATGAGAATCGATAGTAAGATTTTTATTTAAATATCGATCATTATTTATCTTAACGGGCTCGAATGACTGACTCCCATCCACTCATATCTCTTGTTATAGCTTCATCTTTCTTGGACTACTTAACTACGCCAAGACCTGTCCAGACGAAACCCGTCAGCCTACATGATAATATACCGTTTACAGACTAATTTTTAAATTATACTTCTGTTTTCGTTATATTTATCCACACATATTGTATTTCATTAGTTAATTTTTATCCTATTTCTCCATAGATATATTTTCATTTTATTTTTAATAACTAAGCGGATAGATATTGATCTCGAGGTTCCCAACTCGTTGGGTATGGTAGATTAATTATTTCATACACGACCATGAAACGACTCTGTCAATAGTTTGGAGATACTCCTGGGGTTGACCCAACCTCTATAGAGCTGGTATCTGGGAGAGAGTGAACTATTCATAGGACAGCGGATGTGCATGAAGTTATTTGTCCAAGTTCACGATCAACTGTTAGGTTTTCCCCATATTAATCGTACCAACTTTATAGACACTGGGTGAGCCACAGCAAGATCTCCAGATGCTACAGGATCAATCCTCTGCAGTTAACAGATTAAACAAATAATCTACCAAAGCAGGACAACTTACACGGCTACTCAGCGCTCCATCACTGAGACACTTAGCTCCCTGAATGGATTTTTTACTCCCTTTAAAAAAAATCCACCTGCCGAGCTTCGAACCCGGTGAACCTCAGGGCATAAAAGGTTGTTATGCTAACCATTACTGCAGAGGATAGAGGTGATAAAAAAAGGGTTTAAATAACGTTAAAGGTAAAGGAATGTTTATGAAAAGTCTCTTCATACCTCCTTAACATACAGCATCATTCAGTAATGAATAATATCGATATCAGAAATCATATTTCTCCATAGGGACAGATAAGATATTTCTCGTAGAATAATCGATTTTCAAAGTTGGGCGTATCGAATGAATCGATGAACCTAAGCAGTGAGATATAAAAGCGATATATATTTAAAAGATATATATGCCTAAGATGTGCGGAGAAGAAAGGTATATGTATAATGGAGGGAGGGCGGAAGTGGGCGATGTGATTACAATGAAGCCGATGTGATCTATGCGTCGCAGGCCGTGTAATATTATATTTATATCGCAGCTCTTAAATATATCCGAGCCTTGGAGAGGCTACAAAGGGCTTCCGTAACGTCTCACCTGATTCATAACCTACTCATCCGTTACAAACTTTCAGTAGGGCCGTATTTTCAATTTACCTTTTTTTATATGCCTTCTTTATTTCCCCGCTCTCTCTCTCTCTCTCTCTCTCTCTATATATATATATATATATATATATACATATATATTTTGCTCATTTATCGTCCAAGAATTCTGTTATTGTTTTCTTCTATTTTCTGTCTTTACCTTGCTTTGCATTGAAATCGCCAGTTAGGATTTTGATGTGACTTAGTGGAGTTTTGGAATACTATCTCTTCTGATGTTATTTGCAGCTTATGATCCCATCGAACGCCAAAAGAATGAAAATAAAGTTCTTCCTCCATAGCTGGCGGTCATGTTTCATACCCATGAAGTACAATTAACAGATGAATAGTTTTATAAATTTTAATTTTTAAATTTTGGTATAAAAGCCTTTTTTTCTGAAAATCACACCGTCAAGTTTTTTTAACTGGTTATTGACTTATATATAAACCCCTAAAATCATGCCTGTTTCTTATTCTACTTCTTCTTCGATAGCGCTACAACTTTTGAACTGTCAAGGCCTCCCGTAAAGCCGCCAGTCTTCTCTGATTTGTGTAAAGATCTCAGATTTTTGTTTCCCTCCTGGCCCTCCCTGTTGGGGGAATGTCAACACTTGCATGCATAAAATACACCAATACAGTAAAAAAGCAGCACCATTTTCGTTACTAATCTTATATTCTGTGTTACCTGAATTTACTTTGAGCCACCCAGGCCCTGTATTTTTAACTGCAGTTTAATCTACGTTATTATATTCAGTTTTATAGTATCTACATTTTATTGTATCTATAAAACTCTATATTATACAATAAAATAAGCTGTAAACATTAAAAAAACTATAAAATACTAAATAAATGCTACAACATCCTACAATATGTAATAGTATTATTTTTTATAGAGAATCATCAGAAAACACTTCCAAGGCATATTTTACGAGATTTTTAGCAGAATCAGGCAGTGCATTTGAGGTAAAATGTACTACAATAAAAATAATTGAGAAAATACAGCGCATTTAATAAACGTTCTTAATTATTAGAAATTATTCAAAAAGAAAAACAAGAAAACTTTATTTGTCTCAGTCGTTTCGGTGTAGGTCACCTATTAGCGTTAATTAAATATTAATATTATTTCATTGGGAAGAAACCATAGTATGATTAATAGCTTAATTTTTTGGACCCATAAAATACATCATAAAAAATAAAGACGTTCCTTCTTTCTGTAAGAAAGGAGTAGAGCCTTTTCATAGCATTCTGTTGGTCCTTATTCTATTCCTACCGTCACGTAACTTAATACCATGGTTTATCAGTAGCTACCCTTTTTCCTTAGGACCTTTTTACCAAACCCTAAAGTCCTTTATCCTCCACCCGACCTCTTGTTTCCTCGCAGAGGACTCGGTAGCGAAGTGGCCTATAAATCTCCGAGCTGTCAAGGTCCTCTTTTACATGGTCGCCGCGGGGGTCGCACCAGCTGATATCCGCAGGCTCGGGTTTGAATCTTCTAGGGCCATCAAATTAATCCATTGCCATAATTTTTAAACAGCTGTTTTTTTAGTTGTTTTTATTTATATACGAAATAACTGATATTAATTTTTTGTAAAAAAAATCTAAGATTCGAAATAAATATAGGCTGTTTTACTTTTGTGATAACACTTACTTCAGATATCTATCCTTTTTCCTATTGTATTGTAACATACTTTTATCAATATTATAGTGTAATTGGAAAAACCCCAACGCAAAGCCTCTTCTGTTTCAAAATTCTCCAGTAAAGCACACACTTACCGGTCGACGTTTCGCCTATTCAGGTATTATCAAGACACAAAAAAAGGTTATATAAATCACATCTTGTATGAGAGTTGTATGTTGAAGGTCTTGATGGTGGGTTGCTGTCTCAGGTTTGGAGCCTGTTTGGGCTGTTGATTGTGGGATGTAGTGCACCTTCTTCGAGATGTCATTTACATAACCTTTTGTTGTGTCTTGATAATGCCTGAATAGGCGAAACGTCGACCGGTAAGTGCGTGCTTTACTGGAGAATTTTGAAGCATAAGGCTTTGCACTGGGGTTTTGCCTATTGCACTAAAATAAATATTAGTGTTTCTTTTTTAGTTTTTTGGGCTCTATTTTTTGATACTTTTATAAAGTGATATGAAGGAAACATGCTTATTCACAAGCAAGTAAATTTTGATTTTCATTATGTTTATTGTATTGGGTTGTTTCATGTGAAATGTCCGTTTTCAAAGGAAAGGAAATTAAGTAAAACAACTTTATGAAATCAAATAATTTTTATTAAAAATTTTAACCCTCATTTTTCCCAGCGTGTTATCAAATTTTCAATTCAGAACTGAAAAATTCAGGGTATTATGATAGAATAAACTGCTTTTTTGACTTAAGATTCATTTTCAAAAAATTACTCCTTAAGGTAGTTTTTTAATTTAATTTTTGATCAGATGGAAATCTGTTGGAGATAAGTCTTGCGAATAAGCTGGGCGAGGGAGGACTTCGTAACACAACCCCTTTAGTTCCTTCACTGTCAGTTGTTGTTTTTTTTCTTTTTGTCATTGCAGGTTGTTTTTTTATAAGCTTTTGTTGCATTAAGTAAATATTCTCGCACTTCGATGTGGATGTAATGGTTTCACCTCGGGGTAGAAAATGAATTATTTATGAACTAATATGATTCACCAGTTGGTAACATTTGCTAAGAGACGAATGATCCGTTACAATGCTACAACGCCCTTCCTCGAACGCGGTGGTAATGTTTCTTGCAGCTTGGGCTCCCGAATGTCTAAGATTAATCTCTTAAAAAAATTATACTACATACTAAACAATGTTCGTTCAATTATATTTGTAGTAAATATCATCGAAAAAGAGAAGATTAATAACAGCTCATTACAACATGTAAGCATACACACATACATACATACACAATTCCACTTTGAAATAATATAAAATGTTAGTAAACCAAAAATGACGAGTATGTTCTGCCTTTAACAGCGCCTTTATTACCTCTTGAGCTCGACATTCTTTTAATTATCATGGTTATATTTAAATTTTTTTAATGATTTTAGTAACTTCAACAACATCGAGTACCTTCAGAAGCTATCTCATAGAGCCTTCCAGAAGACATCGGACATAATCGAGAACAAGATAAGAGGGTGGAGGAGTTGAGGAACCATTAGCAGAGCATTAGCCGAAGCGGACAATGGTGACGACGGTTTGATGACCGCGAGGATCTCTTTGAGGCCTCGAGTACAAAACAGTCCGGGTTCGAAGTCGGCCGTGGTGTACTTAACAACTTTTATGTCTTCGCATTCATGTCATGTTTTATTAGCAAGTATCATGTACTAAAAATTAGGTGTACCTATAACTTAAATAACAAACTATTTTTTATTTTTTTTAGCAATGAAATTTATATGTATGCATAAGTTATTTTTTAGCTTAAGGCTAGAATGTATCGATATGTGGTTTGTGTTATAACTTCATTATCTATAAATCTATGAAAAATTTGGAAATAAATAACATTAAAATATATTTTCATCTTGTTACGATATCAAATAGCAGTAATTAAAAAAAAAAAGGTAAGATGAAAATGAAAAAAAATGTTTATTGCGACTGAAGATTTTTTTTTTAATATATAGTAATTCCTGATGGAGCATTCAATTCCGCCTATTATTGAATTTATCCCGTAGAAATACAGAGGTTTCAGAATTTACTGCAATCTCGACGAGGAACCCGCTATAGATGCTTTGGTTATAGTCATAAAGGTGATGTTATACAGATTCGCTTTGGATGGATACATTATTGAAAATGAACATCTTAAGGTGTAAAAAATAAAGTATTGCATTAACTAATCTTTGAAAAAGGATTCCATTGGAGAATTTAGGAGGTTACTCAACGTTTAGTAGCGGGAGATGCAATCCGGTATATACAATTGAAGTGACAGTATCGCGAAGATTGAGGGCTTTTAAAGTTGTTGGGCTTTGTAACGAATTTGTAAGGAACGAATCCCTTAAATACAAATAAAGGTTGTAAACCGAGGTGTGGGTGGGAGGATTTCGTTAAGAGCGACCTTACGGATTCGGGTTTGTGCGGTAACCGTTGTAGGGAGATTAATAAACAGTTGCTGTTTATCGGTATTGAACCATCGGATTCGTCAGGCGTCATTTATCATTATCATTGTGCCTGTCAACTTGTTCTGGTATCTATTAAAATGCTTCATTTCCGAATTAAGTATGAAGAATAAATAATATTATACCAATAAAAGAAAAAACAGTTTTCTATTTTTTTTCTTTCAGTTCAATCAGGTGATATTTAAGTGGTTTCAAAATATTGATTTGACCTGATCTTTGATATGAGTTGATACAATTACAGGTAACTTTCTACACTATATTATAACCATTGAGTTACCAATTCAATATATACACAGAAAAAATATGTTTATAGAAGATATACTGAATTAATCGAAGTTTATTGCAAAGAGGATAATATAGGAGAGATAGAAACGCGAGGACGATACTTCATCAGTTAGTGTGAAGAAAGGCAATGGCCGCCGTCACCATGGAGATATATTCTGTCACAAGTTTACTCTTTATCAAACGGCTCGTCTTGGAACGACTACTCACTGGCACGCTTTCTTCGTTTTATCACTTCCAGCTGTTATAACCTGTTTATTAGTCCAACCATATAGGTATATTTAAAAATAATTATTAGTTAACTAATCGGACGATACGAAAATAGTTCCTCAATACGTTGCTTACTAAATAAATATTTTTTTGTAATTAAAAATAAATATAATTACCACTGCTTCATTACCTCCTTAATGCACCATTTCTTTGTAATAACCCCTTAATCACTATTAATCGTCGCCCACACCCTGATGATTTATGGTCGATTTATTTTTATTCTTTATTTCCAAGTTCTTCTGTATTTATTGATTATATTTTTATTGCAATACTCTCGTTTCATACTACTTCAACACTTACTGGACATGTGCTTCAAGTTCCCAATTAATTGCTAAATATACAATACATGACAATTTGGACTTAACGGAGTAGAGCCTTGAAGATCCACTAAGCCATCGAATTCCTCTCCAAAATCCCTTTTAAATCCCCCACTGCTATTTACATGACAAACTGTGTTGTAGTGTTTGTTCATTTAATGTCACTTTATGCTGCTATGGCTAATCGGACGATCCTAAAGTGGGAGCTCTAAACTTTGCCTATCCAGGTTTAATTAGGATAGGGATTTTTAACGAGTACCAGACATCGTACAGGCTCGGGACCCCCGGTTAACGTCCCTTCCGAAGGACGGCGTAACTAAGGATTTTTTACTCCCTTAAAAAATCCTAGGGCCACCTGCCGGGCTACGAACCCGCGATCTTGGTTTTAGTAGTTTGTTACGCTAACCGCTAGACCACAGGTGACCTTTACATGACAAACTTTATTCCCACCCAAAATCAGTTTCCTCTTCAAATCCTGAAAATCCTTCGAGGAATCTGAAAAGAAGATGGCCTAGTGACCTTCTAACATAAGTATGTTTATTCAAGTACTATCAGTAAGTAGTTTCACTACTTGTCTTTACTTAATTTTCATTAAAAATCATTCAGAATATTTACCTGTTGTATTACAGAATACATCCTTATTTCAATTTTTTTTTTTAAATCAATAATTTAACAGTACTTACCAGACAAACGCTCTAACTGTTTTGTTTATTTATCTTGATCATTTTGGTCTAATATTCGACATGAAACGGTGTTAGAAATGTTAGTTTTTAAAAAATATTTTGTTATTATATGAGAATTTATTTTGACCGCCATTCGGATTTCTCAACCTCCATGTAAAATTTTAAAAATGAATGAAAGGGATCGTTATCTGATTCGTTCTGCCTTATTTCTTATTTTAAAAATACACGAAAATACAATAAATTTGTATATTTAATTTAATTAATTACTTAAATAATTCCTGTAGTGCGACAAGGTAAGACCTTCATTACCGATTCGCGATGTGACTGAGAACTATATCGGATACAACCCGCTAAATAATAACAAATAAATCGATTTATTAAGACGGTGTCGATGACAGAGTATCGATAAGACGAGAAGCAGGCACCTGGACAACCCCCCGCAGCCCCACAGCTGCTTCACGCCTCCCGAAGTCACAGACCGTAACCTCTCTTGGGACCGCGAATTAGATACAAATAGTCAGAGAGGCAGTCTATAATATAACTGACTGGGCAGATGTACTCTCTCACTTCTGAGGGTCCGGGGTAGTTTATGAGCTAGGAGTAGCGAGTTGGTTACAGCTGTCTTCTCGGGAATCCCTATCTAATGGATATTAGAACTGTGCTGCACGAGCTTCGGCAATCGTGTCAGAATTACATATGAGTCTCAATATTACGGATCCTTTGTAAAAACAATTCAATTTGCAAAAACAATTATATTATAAATATTAATTTTTTTTTATTGAAATTTACAATTGTGTAATGATGATACACCACAATAGAATAAACGATATACAAGGCCATGAGACAAAGACAAAAAGAGAAACTACCCCCTGTTAGTACTATAACAAATTTAACTAAGAAGAGACCGACAAAGAGACCATCTTCTTTTAGGAATTTAAGAGGTTGCTAGGTTTGAAACTAGTGAGTTTGAGAGCGAAGTTTTTAATGAAAGAATTGATACCGGGTAATCATCAATAAATGAGACATTAAGATCATTATGGATAACTTTATTCGTAACAAAGTTAAGAGTATTGAGAATTTTACGAAGGATTTTCTATGGTTTAGTGGAGCCCCAAAACTCTACTCCATAACTCAAAATGCACTTATATTAGTCATGAATATTAAAGATAAAAGGCTTAGTAGACTCGAAAGTTCAAATCCGATACCAATCGCTGTTAATAATGAACCTCTGTCCTTGAATTGGCTCCCAAACAGAAATTCGTGAGATCCCTTTATTTGCTTTCTTCTTCATATTTTCAATGAGGCAATTACGGATGGATCACATCCCAATTTCAAGTCTTCTCGTTCTCTTGTTATCATCCTTTTAATATCCTGTTTCTTTCTGTACTCGGACCTCTTCGCCCAACATCTCTCTTTTACACTTTCACTCAGTTGAAGAGTGAATTACTACTACTATTACTATTACTGAGTAGTAGTAGACTAAAACTAATAATAATATCTTAGAAAATTAACAAGCATTTTAACTAACCCTTAGCCTCCACCATAAGTAATCTCTTTGATCCCGTGTTATCATAGATTATAAGTACTTAACGTTTTTAACACTTACATCTATATCTCCAAAGTCATAGCCATATTTTATATTTTTTTAATTTACTTCGAACCTATCTTCTTAATTGATTTTCATTAATGCAATAGTATTTAATTTTATAATGGCCGCTTTTTCACCCAAATGTACTTTAATTGCTTAAAAGCTGTTTTTTTTTACTTTTTCATAAACAACGTTGACTACCTTTTAAGGGTTGGCAATAGATATTTGGGCAGGCAGTGAGTCCTGACCTACGATGAGGCGTATATGATATCTTTTAGTTTGCTCAAACGCTTCTCTAATCTCTTGTATAAAATACATTTATATGTTATATCATTATATTATATATATATATATATATATATATATATATATTAATATATACATAATTATAAATACAATATTAATTATAAATGAATAATTCCTTTGTAACTGGAATCATATTTGCCAAAGTGACGGATTAGACAAAATGTTCTAACAAAAAATAAATTTGCTGATTAAAATATTAAAAAAATATATTAAAGCTTCGTATATAGAATTCATACTTAATCTGTTATGGCGTTATCGAAATAAATTTTTAGTATTTATAAAATTATGAGCAAAGGAAATTTAAATTCATGGTCAATTGTTTTTATTATGGACAAACTTTTGGAAAATATAAAATATTTGATCGATTGCTTTTCTTTCCGCAACCCGACGCCTGTTTGTCCATTCTGGCACCCGGATAGACCTCTGAATCCACGAAGAACTGGAGAAGAAAGGCTACGAAGGAGTATGGTTGATGGATGATGACAGGTTCCTAAAACTTGGTAAAAATCATAGAGGCAGGTATGGCTCCCTGGGACGACTCAGTTACACATATCATCGCTATGCTACCTGTGCTCAGCTTCTTTTCGCTGTTCATAGCCTTATACATTTCGAGCTTATAGTCATGGAGTTAGGTCTGTTCTCATTCTAGAAGAAGTCATATTAGTTAATTACTAATTCTTAGGATATTCTAAATAAAATAAACCTCCTCTGTCCGAGATCGCTAAATTTAAAAATGAAGAATTTATTGAAATGCTAGCTCGTAAGCACTGAACGGATTGGTTAACTCCCAAGGCGTAGGTGGGAGAATTGCGTTAAGAGTGATAATACAAATCTGAGCGGTGTTCCGTGGGCGAAAATGAGAGTATTTTCGGAACCAAGCATTCGAATTCACTAAGCCTTTTATCATTACTATTCAAAACCAAACAGTTTAATTAAAATTAATAGCGTAATATAATAATTGTTTTAAATTGTTAAGACGTGCTTAGAACTTTAACAATAACATTCAATACATATTAATATTAATTTATATCCTAATATCCTTTCTATCCTTTTAATTTATTATAGAACATGCATAATCTGAATTAGGTATAAATTGCATTTATAACATAAAAATGTTATATGATCTCATTCATGAAAGAGTTCTACAACTCTTTACCTTAATCACTAGAAAACCGAAAATTGATTTTTATTTAAAATTTATCAATTTAATAATAATAATAAAGTCTTTTAAGATTGAGGGAAAAATTCTGAGGAGGATTCATGGCCCCAAAGTAAGACCAGAGGACTATAGGCGAAAATCCAACGAAGAAATATACAGAAATTTGGAAGATCTTGAAACAGTCATCAGGACCAGGAGACTGAGGTTCTACGTCCACATGGTCAGAATAAACAATAAGAGGCTGAACAAAATATTTTCGATAAAGGTGTTCGATAAAATATTACGCTATAAGGGTATAGGTGGATATGTGAAACAAATAAAAGAGGAGCTGGATAGGCTAAAAATCAAGGGTACATTCTAGAAGAAGTCATATTAGTTAATTACTAATTCTTAGGATATTCTAATATCTAATTTCTAATAAAATAAACCTCCTCTGTCCGAGATCGCTAAATTTAAAAATGAAGAATTTATTGAAATGCTAGCTCGTAAGCACTGAACGGATTGGTTAACTCCCAAGGCGTAGGTGGGAGAATTGCGTTAAGAGTGATATTACAAATCTGAGCGGTGTTCCGTGGGCGAAAATAAGAGTATTTTCGGAACCAAGCATTCGAATTCACTAAGCCTTTTATCATTACTATTCAAAACTAAACAGTTTAATTAAAATTAATAGCGTAATATAATAATTGTTTTAAATTGTTAAGACGTGCTTAGGACTTTAACAATAACATTCAATACATATTAGTATTAATTTACATTCTAATATCCTTTCTATCCTTTGAATTTATTGAAGAACATGCATAATTTGAATTAGGTATAAATTGCATTTATAATATAAAAATATTGAGTACTACCAGTGGGCAGTTTCTCTACTTGTCATTCTCATATCATTATGTAACAAGCATTCTATTTACTTGTTGTATAATTGTAATACAGTTGTAAATATCAATAAATAAATTTAAAAAAAAATAATATAAAAATGTTTTATGATCTCATTCATGAAAGAGTTCTACAACTCTTTACCTTAATCACTAGAAAACCGAAAATTCTTTTTTATTTAAAATTTATCAATTTAGTAATAATAATAAAGTCTTTTAAGATTGGCGAAAATCCAACGAAGAAATATACAGAAATTTGGAAGATCTTGAAACAGTCATCAGGACCAGCAGACTGAGGTTCTACGTCCACATGGTTAGAATAAACAATAAGAGGCTGAACAAAATATTTTCGATAAAGGTGTTCGATAAAATATTACGCTATAAGGGTATAGGTGGATATGTGAAACAAATAAAAAAGTAGCTGGATTGGCTAAAAATCAAGGGTAAGGACTGCTTAGATAGAGGGCTTTTCGGGAAAAAACTAAAAGAAGTTGGGGTTCTTGCTGGAAGGAGAGACGAGTGAGAAAATGGACTAAGGAAAAGCGAGAGATCCAGGAGAAGATGGAGACCTGAGAGTGAGAAGGTGGAGAAGAGTTGCAGAGGATCGCTCTGAGTGGATGAGAATTGTTGAGGAGGCCAAGTACTTCAAGGGCCATAGCGTCGGAGATAGAGATAGAAAATATAATTACTTCTTATTTTACTGTTAGATGTTATAATTTTTTAAAATACTTTATTTGAAAAGAAATATGTCTGACTGAGAAGCAAACCAGGATGGCTGAGGTGGCTAAGCACCACGACGGACACGTGGGAGAATCGGGTTCAAGTCTCGGTCATGGTCATATCTTTTCTTTTCACATAAAAAATTTAAAAATATAATTACATTTAATTAATTAATTTAGGACTATGAGCTGCCATACTTTTCTTTAATCATCATGAATTGTTTTTAAATATTGTAATAGTATCTCTGTACCAACGTATCTCTGTTGTTCTGTTCTATTATCTTAGCCCTGATGATGGTCTAAAACGACGGAAAAAAAACGAATTTTTCATTCAATTTTTTTTTAAATAACGAAATTATATATATATATATATATTTATATGAATATTATACAAGAGATTAGGAAAGATTAGAAAGGCGTTGGAGTGAACTAAGAGACATCATAAGGCTCCATCGAACCCAGACTCTTTAAAGGTGAGAACCTAGTGCCACCAACTACCTATTGTCAACCATCGAAGGGTTAGAAACCACTTTAACAAGGACTTTCCAAACTGAATTGTTATTCATTTATTTTTATTTTTCGTTTGTTATAATAACCCCTGATCGCTTTACTACGCATGCTTGAACTTCGACTGATCAGGTGAGTGTTATATACAAATATAAACCCATCAGTAACTGGTTATGTGCTTCATTATTCATGCACGTTCATTAAAATCTTCATCACTTTAGAGGATTATGTCGAGTACATGGTAGAGACTGTACGTTTCTAGGATAACGGTTGAGCAGGGAAGTGATTCATCCACAACCACGTTAAACCGCCAGGTTTTCTCCTGGTTATGATTACCTACTTTATGTAGGATTGGCCACATAGGATTCAGCATCATATCCTATATATTACATAGGAGCATAGGAGCTAGGCGCCCAACATAATGAGCTACCCTATTTCCATACACGAGTACACGTGTTTCATTCGCAAATATTGTTAATTTTACATATACAAATGAAGTTGCCTATGGTTCTTTTGATATTTGTACGAATCAATAATTAATATTGTACTGAGCCAAAAACGATAAATATTATTCGTACCTATATTATTGAATATTTATTTAGTTAGTAATTATTACATACATAAATATTCAACACTTTTATTCAAGAAATTTTAACGATTAAGTAAATAATAACAATTAAACAGAAGTCTCTAATTTAATTCCAAATATCTAATCAGCCAACACTTACAAATTTAAGAATAATAATAGGCCATCATTATAGCTGTAGAAAATGCTAAAGACTCAGCGTTTTGCTAGCCCTCTCCTTAACCCTTTCATTACTAATGTAGCCGTTTGGTACTCCTGTGCTCAGTGTAGCCAGTATTGTACATGAATAGTTCCAGAATATTTCACAGATTGCCGCATAGGCAAGCTAATCTTTTTAACCTCAGTTTGAACGGAGTGGGGGAGGGCGAAAAAATTGGGGGCAAAAAAGTTGTTTTTTTTGTATGGCTATAAGAAAAAGTCGCAGGAGATATTTTTTTATTTTATTTTGACACTTTAATAAATATAAAAGACTAAGGCTCGATATCTGTACCAAAAACCACTACTTTCAAACTTTTATCCGCCGATAACTACCTAAAGTCAAACCCGTAAGGTCGCCAAGAATGCCATCCTCCCACTTACGCCTCGGTTTACATCTCAGAGATTTGCCAGTCGGCACAGAACTTATTAATTCTTTAGGTATTCGTTTGTTATAAGCCCGACAACTTTAAAGCCTATCTCCCCGATGCTATCAGTAGGAGGCTAAATTCTTCAGTGGTCTCATCCTTTTGGAACCGAATATTCTATGCAATACCTAAAGACAACTCTTCAACACCTTAAGACGTTGTGCATCCTTCAAAATTAGTAGCCACGTTCTCACCCAAATAGAACAAGAAGAAAAACATTTTTTTTTTCTTAAAGGCACTTATTCGAATCACACTACACAGAACGACATGAACATTCCAACTGCATAATAAGATAATCCCATAAAATACAAAACATTCCACTCGTTAACACACCGTTAACCACCCTAATCCACTGGTTCCTTTCTCTTTCCTAATCTCTGTTACCAGGAATTACTAGAAGAAGACTTAAAAGATAATGGCCTAGAGACCTGTTCAAGAACTATTAATTATTAATTAATATTTATAAAAAAATGTAGATAAAATTCAATTGAATCACTTATTGCAGAAACCCTATAAGAGACAAAACTTTCGAAATTAATTTTATTTCATGTTTTTGTATATTTTTAGTAAACGCTTTGAAGTGTGCAGAACCTCCCTATGTGCTTACCATTTAAACGGGGTAATAAATGATAAGCACATCGGGGGGTTCTGCACACATCGAAGCGTTTACTAAAAATATACAAAAAAATTAAATAAAATGAATTTCGAAATTTTTGTCTCTTATGGGGTTTCTGCAATAAGCGAGTCAATTAGCTCTTCAACAAACTCATCCATCATGATCTTAATATCCCATATGTTGCTGATTTGGCCCAAACTAGATACCTATCCTTCCATGACAAGCTCCGTACACACTTGAATCCGCCAGTCTCTCATCTTGCTTCCCATATTATTCCTGATAAACCTCCGAGGCGTCTGAAAAGAAGATGGCCTCAAAACCTTCTACTATAGAGCTTTATTGGAGTGCTACCGATGGATAGTTTCTCCACAAGTGTTTTTTGTTTTCATGTCATTTGTTCATATCAGCAAATTTAGTTGATGTAATATTATTTACAGTTGTAAATATCAATAAAATAATCTTAAAAAAAA
Organism: Arma custos; assembly: GCA_037127475.1. Taxonomy (NCBI): domain Eukaryota; kingdom Metazoa; phylum Arthropoda; class Insecta; order Hemiptera; family Pentatomidae; genus Arma; species Arma custos. The sequence continues at coordinate 132,119,038 of CM073764.1, forward strand.
AAATTAGCTCTTCTATACATGTCATAAAACAAAGTTTGTTCGCGGTAAAATCAGTAACTACTGCCCAGATCTTCATGCGGTTTTCACAAATATATAGTGTGATGCACCAGAATGGTTTAGATATATGATGTGTCGAGGTTTTGTGTTAATGGGTTGGAATATAACAAAAAAAAGTATAGCCGCCTGGGAGGTTTCATCGAAGACGCTGCCTAATATCTCTTATCTATCTATCTATGCACGTTATAAAACAAAGTCGTTGACGGTGTCTGTCTGTCAGTTCGCGGTAATCTTTTTTTGTTTATAACAGTTAGATAATAAAATACATTATGCAGACAAACATGTAGGCATAATATGTCATCCTATCCGTGCAAAGCAGGAGCGGGTCGCTAGTAAAAATATGAAATGTAATCTGCGCCACTATAACCCATGACGTGTCTTGGATTCAGTACATGTCAGAGACTGCATTGTTTCTTAGAAAACTGTAGTAAAGGAAGGTGATATGTGGTTTTCTTCTCCCTAAGGGTCTTCAGATCCCATCCGTGGCTGTTAACAGATTAAAGAAATTTTCTGCCACAGCTAGATTCAAACCCAGAACCCTAGGCTCAGCCCATCAGCTCTACAAACTGAGCTACCCCAAACTACTTATAATAAATTACATTAATTATTGATAAGACCGACATTATACAAACTTAAAAGTATATATTTGTGAGCTTAGTTGTTATTAAGAGAACAAGATCTAAGGGCCGTGTGTGTGTCCTTAAGGACCGCTAACATATTCAGAAGTGTCCTGGCTTTGTCAATGGCCTGGTATCCTATTGTTGTATAAAGGGCTTCGAACCCAGTCTACCTTTTCTATACAAACCCTCCAAGGATGAGAGTAGGGTTTAACCTAGTGCGGTTAGAGTATTATATTGTAAGGTACAAAAGCATAGTTCTCACAAGATAATATTATCATAATGCAGTATTCATATCCATATATATATATATGGTGTAATTATATGCGAATGCTCCAATATTGGCATAACATACTTACACAATTTAAGCTTATTTGACTTTAAAAAATCTTAATAGTATGGGTTAGAAAAGCATAACAAGAAAAATTATAATATGAACAAAACAAAAGAAGCTAAATCTTTTTTTCTATATCTTTAAATACTTTTATTTGAATAGAAAAGATATGACTACGACCGGGACTGGGACCCGGGTCTCCCTCGTTTCCGTCGTGGTGCTCTACCAACTAAGCCATCCTAGTTTTGTTTATAGTTTTAATATAAATTTTTACAGTTACTTTTAACCAGTATGAGGCTAAATTCTTACTTTTTACGGTTGCGGTACGGTTTAGACAGTAATTACATTTTGGCAACCTTTTTATTTTTTTATTTTCATATTTATGCGATAACAAAAAAAAAATCAGGCTTTTAATAACACAATCCACTGTTTTACTCTTATCCAATAGTTATAACGATGTATTTAGTTAGGGGTGTCTATTGTACGGACTATACCCCCCCATAATCAATAGTTTTAAACAATAAATAATTAATATTATAACAACCATGTAAAGGCCCAACAGGCCGATCTGGTAAAAATATTATATATAGGCTATATATAATTATTATATATAGGCTTTTAATGAATTCACTATAAGAAGTTAGTTGAGATAGGGTTTGTGTCCTTTTTAGTAAATTGCAAAAAAGTATGTTCAGCTTTTTTTACCATTTTTTAACACGATCTCAGTTGCGTAATTTTCAGAATTTTTTTTTTAAACAAGTTACACTTGTCGGAATTTGTTGTTATTTTATTTTATATGGTTTGGGACTTGAATCATGACAAGATTGTATACTCATTGGTTGAGCCTTAAGATTGTGTAAAGATTTATTTCACAAAAAGTCTAGAAAAAAATAAAATAAAATACATTATAACTTCATCTGTTTTTCTACTAAAATGATCCTAAATTCCTGGTTTTCTAAAATAAAATTGTTGATAAAATTAAATGCTCTTTAGAGCCAGCGTTGAGATTGTTTTAAAGATACTATTTTGTTTAAGGTAAGAAATGTTTTGACCATTTAAATTTGTTTAATTTTATCTGCTGGCATTATTACATTTTTTTAGATTATTAAATAAACAACATGTTTAGAAATTTAAATACTGAGTGTTCATGATAACTAAAGACACTGGACTATAAGGAGACTAAGAGCGGTTAAAGATAGGATATATTTGTGTGTGTGACGTTGAAGGAAGAACTAATTCTTGAGATGTTCGAAAATAAGATCTTGATTAGAATTTTCGGTTTGAAGAAGAATGAGACCACTGGAGAATTTAGGAGGTACGTTGCGAGAAATTGCAGAGCACATAACTGGTGGGGTTGTAAAGTAGTTGGGCTAAGTAACAATAATAAAAATAGAGGCCCTGCATAATCGATATATTTATCTACTCGATTCTCATTAACGAATTCCTAAAAAGTTAATAAGCGCCGACTGGGAAGTAAACGGGAGGATTGTCTTAGGAGTGATCATAGGCATCTTGGTTTGAACTAAGGTTTGTCAACAGCAAATGATTTTATTGTTATTATTATTATTAAACGATTTTGTGCAGTTTATACAAGATATATGCTATACAATTGTAATCTTCGGTTTTTATGTATAACATAAATAAAGTATTCCAACTGATCTAATCTTACTAATATTATAAATGTGAATGTTTGTATGTTTGTCTCTCTTTCACGCAAAAACTACTGGACGGATTTGGATGAAACTTTACAGTAATATAGGTTATACATCAGAATAACACATAGGCTATAGCAAGCGCGGATTTATGGGAGGATGCAAGGGGGCACGTGCCCCCCCGACAGTATTTTAGGTACTGTGGAGAATCCATTATTGTACATAAATAAAGGCAAATCACATGATGATCTATGTGGGGGCACGGGGGCATGTGCCCACCCCCGTTGTAGTGCATAATTAAAGGTAAATCAGGAATTTAGCATCTTGAAATTTGTAGTTAGGTTCTGTGTATAGTTAATAGGGGTTTAATATAATAGGGGTTCAAAGGTAGTATAGAATCCTTCAGTTTTGAAGTTAGACATCTGAAATTTCGGATGTTCGAGTAACTTATATTTAAAAAAAATAATTAAATTATTTATTTAAAACGATCTTTCACGAAACTTTACCTGGCAGACCAAATTCAACGTGTGCGAAGCCGCGGGCATAAGCTAGTCTAAAATAATTTGTTATAGCTATATTAAAAAATGATAATAATAATAAATGAAAACAAAACAAGACTTGACAAACTGACTAGATCAAAACCATCCATCGGCGTTCGTGACGACTCAAATTCCGGGCGACCATAACTCGCAGGTCGGAGATCACAGCTACCATCGAGTACTGACTTTCACATACCGAAAGCAGCGGTTGGCGGCACTGTTTACAATCCAGAGGTACCAACTCCCCTCGACGGCCATTCCTCTCCAAGAACCAATCAGATCGCTCCTGACATCTCCCCTTCCAGTCTGTGTCCGTTATATCGAGTAGATATTACAGGGCCTCTATTGTTCTCCCCAGGGGGTCGGACAGGAGTGACAATAAAGAAATGACTTTTATTTGTCGTTGAAATATATATCGGTTGGCTTAGAGGTGACGTGGTTGGTGTCGGGTGGCAAAGAGGGTTCCAGTGCTACTGCACCGTTTAGGGCGCGTTAAGTGTGTACGGATACTTCGAGCTCTACTTAAGCTTTAACTATCATTAATGCTTGATTTGTCTTTATTGCAAAGATTAATAATAAATTAAATTAAATAAAGATAATCATCATTGTACTTATTAATATGGCGAGACATTCTGCATCCCCGGTGTATAATTGGTTAAGTACAATTTTAACTAGAGGGAGTTACTTGTATTGAATAGTGTCATTCTCGTAGTTTTTGGCTTGAAACGGAGTTTCAATGTAAACAATAATTCCATTTCAAACCCATTCCTGACTTATTGCCTTATTGATTCCGTAGATAACACCCCTTCCCTAAATACAAGGAACTCATTTAGGAAAAATTCAAATTAATCACTTATTCACGGGGCTTTAGAATTAATAAGAGAAAGAAAATTGTCTTGGTAGAGGTCAGGAAATGATCTATTAAATAGGGAGAACTATTTATTTAAGGCTTTCAAATAATATGCAAACGGGTGGACTCCTCCAAGTACTTAGGGTCAACAATAGATGGGAACAAGTCGGAACCCGAAGTTAGGAGGAGAGTTGGCCTGGCACTAGAATGTTGCACCCAAATAAAGCTGGTGCCAAATGGGCCAAATCAGCAAAATATGGGATATTAAGATCATGATGAGTTTGTTTGTGACATAATAAGGAGCATTAAGGATTTTCCGAAGGATTTTGGATTGTAAGGATTGGATACGGGTTGAATTGGATGGTCTAGTAGAGCCCCAAAGCTCAACTCCGTATGTCCAAATAGGTCTGATAACTGTCATGTAAATGAGTCTTTTGTAATTAATTGGGAGCTTAATCCCCCATTCGTCCAATAAATGTTGAAGTAGGCGGAAACGTCGAACAGTTTTAACAATGTTAAAAATGAAAATAAAAGTTATGTAAATACAAATACAAGATATAAATAATGTAACTATATACTAATTATTATTTCATTTAAATTATTGCTATTTTCTTTTGAGCTGTGCAGACCATCATATTTGACCGATAAGCTTGATATGATCATATGAAAATGCATATGATTACTGTTCGGAGTGTCAATATGAGTGAAAACTAGACTAATCTTAAGAATTAAAACTTTCAAATTTGATTTAGAAATTCAAAAAATAACATAGTTATTCCAGATTTTTGAGTGTCCACTTCTTACGCAGTCCTCACGACTTCATATTTAAAATATGTTTTAATGCTTCAGGTGTAGCAGAGGCAGCCTGTTGCGAGGATTATCCTCCGGAGTGGCGATGGGCGATGTCACTGTAGCAAGAAGACAAGTGCCGGCAGGGATACAATGGGCAGAGAGCTAGGTGAAATATGGTCGTTCGGCAGCTCTCCTCCGTTCGGATTGAATGCATCAATAATGAACGATCTCGGCTGCCACTGAAGCTGGTCCGATATCAATCATATGTCTTCCATCTCTTCTTATTGTCTTCATCCTTCTCCTCTTTCTCTTCACCGCTGTCTAGAGTCGTAGGTCATGTTATGCACTAAAGTCATAACATTCCTCGCAACTTCTTTATAATAATCCTCCTGGACAGAAAAATGTTAGCCCTTTTTTCGAGGGAAACGAAAACGGATTTTCAAATTTGATTACGTTACGATCTTGTGAATATTTAGACAAACAAAAATAGCAAAAAATACTTTACGGAGTTGAACATGGGGCTGGAATCTGCCATCGAATTCCTCTCCACAGTTGCCATAGAAATACGAGGAAGTCATGTGTTCACTTTAGATATCTATTTTATATAGCTTTTATTTTACATATTTTGGCATTCTTTTTTTTAACTGGAATTTCTTGCTTACTTCAACGCTTACTAGACAAACACACTAAAGTTCCCAATTGATTTCAAAAGACTAAAAGACAAGACTATTATAAGATATATTTGGACTTAGGTACTCCACTAAGCCATCGATTTCCTCCCGTATCCAATCCTTACAATCAAAAATCCTTCTTAAAATCCTCAATGCTCCTTATTTTGTTAAGGATAAAATCATTGGCGTTAATGTCCCTCTTGTTGTTGATTTGGTCCGAAACCAACACCAATCTTTTCATGACATACTTAATTCTCACCCAAAACTTGCTTACTCTTCAATTCTCGATAATCCTCCGATGTGTCTGAAAAGAAGATGACATCGTGACCTTCTAAATCGCATTTGTTGGATTCATCATTATGTATCATTCATTCTATTTCCTTGTATTATAATACTATTGTAATTTTCAATTAATAGAAAAAAACAGGAAAAAATACTAAAGAGATGTTAAAAAAAATACGTTAATGTAATAATTTTTAACAGTTAATATAATCGTTTTAATAAATTAATTCTTTTCTTATCAATTTATCATTATTTCTTTAAATAATGATAAAAAAGTCCTTAAAGTCTTTAAAGCTTATTTATTACATATTTTTCTTACCTATATTTTTTGAACGACTATAACCCATGAAGTGTCTTGGGTTCATTACGTGGTAGAGACTGTACTGTTTCTTGGACAACGGTTGTGCAGGGAGGTGATTTGTCCTAGATCAGACTCAACCGCCAGCTTTTGGGTATCCACTTTACAGGGTAAGCCCCACGAAGGTCCTAGATCCCAAATGATCCATCTCCGGTTGCTAACAGATTAAATAAAAGTCAAGACTGTCTATAGTAGATAAAGGAAACACTAGGATCGCTTCTAAAACTCTATATAGATAACTACAGATCGATAAATGGTATGTTATTTTTATAGTTCATAATTTCATGTCATAGAACGAGAATATTTTTAATCCAAAGTTATGTTTAAGGCCTGAATTTGATTACGGTTGTGAAAGTTTCCCCATTCATAGCGAGGAAAAATCTTTTTCTTCTTGCTATGGAATTCTTCCAAATACCTTAAGTTATAAAACATACATAAATTCATGATTTGCTACTAAACTAAGAGAAGATATAGATATTGGACACACGAAGATAGACGCTATTAAATCGATACAGAGCTGTTAGCGACATGGGTACTATAAGTATATGTGGCTATAAACAGATAACTAATAATATATGATGTCGCAAAGATTTACATTTGCTACACAAATTAGAGGGAGCGTGTCGCCGAGGAGTAGACATGAAAATAACAGTGTCACTCCTCGACGAAAATTTACATAACCTGTAACACGATAAATCGCGTTCCTCTTTTTGTGATATTCGCGCAAGGCACGAATCTTTAACGCCTCGGCTACAAGCTTTACGAGCAATTCTTCTTCTTTTTTTTCTTTTCTTCTTTATGAGATTTATTATTTTCTACATCTGGTTCATATTCGAACCGGGAGAGTGTGTTCAGTCATCTTGTTCTTTCGGCCTTTTTCCCAATCGCCAAAGTGATTATGTCAGCATAACCCCCAATGAATTTGATGGCAATGTTTCAACTTGTGTGTCACGAAACTGTCACCTGAAATGTTATAATTAGCCCAGAGCCGAAAATTAACCGTCCGAGCGGCAGAAGAAGTCGTAGATGGGAGGATTTCTTTAGATGTAATTGGGTTTAAACTTAAATTATTAGAATGGAAAATATAATTTAATTCCAATAAAATATGTGTATAAAAAATGCATGAGGCCAAAAAGCAAAATAAAAATAATTTGGAATATACATCAGAGCCAACAAAGTGGATTTTTAAACTGAAAATTGAAATTACAAATTAATCGCTAGTATAATCAGCAAAATAACAATAGATGGAACAAATGTATATTTTATATGCATTACGAATAAATCTAACGTGATAAATGACAAGTAATGTTTTAAAGACAAATAAAATAATTTTTTTTCAGTAACAATGTTGGTTCAAATTAGTTTGCTGGTAGTAAATTTTGTGAACTAAGAAAAAAATTTCCTTTTCTCTGTACTGAAATAGTAGATCCTCGTTGGATGATGATGCCTTAGAGCTGGTCAATTCGAAGTGCTCGAATAGATAAGGAGTTGAACTAATATCACCTGCACGTGGATAGACACTTATTGGTACCTCTTCAAGACATTAAATAACTTTAGGTTTCTATTGTACATATGATGTACTCTTGAATATACCAACAGTATTCGATATTGATCAGACAGCGTAAGACAAACCCAATAAATATCAGTTCCATAATAACTGTCTTAAGGTAATAACAAATATTAAACTTATAAATTGACTATTTATCATTAAACAATCATGAAACAATCGGGAGCGGAGTGGCTCAGTAGTAGAGCACTGAGTTGCCATGCCGGAAATCCTGGTTCAAATCCCGCTGCAAGGCAGTATTTTATTTAGTCCTTTTTCAACCTGACATGGATCATATAGGATCTAGGACCCTCCTGGAGCTCTATAAAATATTATAAAAATTGGGTACCCAAAAATAAGGGGGGGGAATCTGGCGGTTGAGCGTGACCTAGGACCAGTCACCTCCTTGCGGAACCGTTGCCCATGAAACAGTACAGTCTCTACCTTGTACTGAACCCCAGACCCTTCACGGGTTGTAGTGGTACAGGTAAAAATTCTAAACAATTCTAAATTACAGACTAGTTGTCATTGACCATGCTTCACATCCGTAAGTTAATACAGATTCGAATACAGCCGAGAAAATTCGCTGTTTATGGTGTTGACCCAGAGATAAGATGCAGCATCCAAGTTACTATCTTCGCGAGCTCCACTAGGGATACCCCAATAACCTCCAGACAGAATCTGTGGTACTTCGACGCGTTCAATCCTCCGCACACCTGGCAATCCATGTGTAAATCGTCTTCCTCATATCCATACACAGCCATAGACTCATGAAATTGATTATGAGACCTGCCGGTATATAAATTTCCCTCAATCTGAAGACCTGCAGCAAGAACACTTTCTTCTTGGCCATCACCACCTGATCATCCGCGAGTATGGTATATTCAAGTATTTGTTGAAGATGCTTGGAGATAGGCAACACCCTTGCTTCAGCTCATTGGTATGCCAAAGTTCGGACTATGGAAATGGATATTTGGAGAAGGTGTCTCCAGATAAAAAGGTTGGGCATTGTCCGAAATGAAGTAGTTAGAAAACGAATAGAGGTAGCGGAGACTGTCACTGGAAGAATCGGGATCGACGGGTGAGGGGGTATGGGCACTGTCGGAGAACGTTGGAAGAGTATTGACAGAACAGGATCCTGGACTGGTAGCCGTTCGAGAAGCATAGACGATGACAACTCAGAACCACATGGATGGAAGAAATCCAAGATGAGGTGGTCAGCCGATTTCTCCAGGAAGAAGATTGAACGGAAAGAGCTGTGGAGAGTTCAGTGCTGACATGACGCGGTATTGTTACCACACCGAAAGAAAAAGAATTATAAAATAAACGCCTTAATTACTGCGTTTCTATTACAAAAGAAATCTTTGATTTTCAATGATTAAAACAAATCATCCAGACTTAACATTATGCAATCATAAGAAATACAAATAACTCACCTCAGTTTTCACTGATACAAAAGAATTCCTTCTAAAAGCGTGAATATTTAAGATGAATTCCATGTCTTAGCTCGAGCGAATCGGCTTGATAACTGACAACTGAGCTGTAAACAGCTGTTTATTTAATGTTAATTTAATAATAGTCAAAACAGCTGTTTGCGATTCGGATCTTAGTCTAAATAGCTGCAATTGGCTTTCGTAATGGATAAGGTTTGTACAAGTGTGATCGGGGACTATTGTACTAACGTGTAACACTTTAACACCTTCGACTGTCCAAACACCACGGGTTTCTGTGTTTGTGTGTTTGATCAGTGGCCAAATAGCTAATATACGTTGCTTAGTAACACCACACTGACTACATTATCCTCAGTACGGCTGCACTCACCCAACCTTTATTTTTTAAAACTATCTTAGCATCTAATAGGAGTTTTATTACTAATAATATATCCCTATATTTATTTTCTTGTTAGAAATACCTGCAGAAATAAGAAAATGATCGACGAATGGAGAAAGTTTATACCGATTCACTAAAAGGGCCCCAAACGGCTTGCAATGACTATCACAATATCTCAATCCTTTCTGTAAGTTATAAAATATTCTCTTTAATTCCATTAATAATCAAGAATATTAATATCAGACATATGAATGTTTACTGCATACTGATAATTAATTTTATTAAAATCAAACTGACTACACTAGCGTCAGTACAGTTTATGAGTTTATGAGAGTGAATGATGTTTGATCAAAACTATCTTGGCATCTATATATTGATTGATATATATTTGTATTTTAAGAAAATTATTCTGACTACACTATTGTCAGTACAACAGTACTTTGAATTACAACTGGCTGAACCATTTATAGAAAGACCTCTTAAAGAAGAAAGAAGACAAAATAGCCATCGGAAAATTTAAATTGTTAGAAGCAATGGGAACCGACATCATTCCTAGAGAACTGATAAAAGTTTGTGGGGAAGCTTGAAATCCAATCCTTTGTTTAACAAGGGAGTTAGAAAATGCTCAAAGAAAGATAAGAATTTATACTTATTGCAATCCACGATAAAATACCAGAAGGATTGTAATAACTATCACAGAATGTCTTTCTTTCCGATTTGTTATATAATATTCTTGTTCGCACTAACCTGTTGGATCACTGAATACTAAAAGGAAATTATCGGAGATTATCAATGTGGATAATCTAGATCTAAATCATCCTTACAGCGTATGTTAGAATAAAAAGAGTTACAATATTACATCAGCTTTATGTCGAATTCAAAAATGCTTGTGATTTGGCGAACCAGTAGCTACAATGCCGATACCACCAATCTCTGTTGACAAACCTCAGTCCATGGAATACTACCCAAACCCAAATCCACTAGATTATGTTTAGCGTAACTCTCCCACCTACGTTTCGGTTAACTCCTGGCGCGTTTACATGTTGGTTGCAGCTTACTTAATTAGTTGGTTAATAAGCCCAACGACAGACCCATTTCAGCCTCCGCGACCTCATCACTTTAATTACACTAATCTGGAGCATACTCTAATATTTTAAATAATAAAAATGCATTGGCTGCAATATATTATAAGAGATGCAGAGGGTGGTTGAAGCTACAAGCATATAGCACGAGAGGATATCGAGGAGGCATTGCGTAGGTGCCTGATCTATAGCCACCTCCGCCATTGCACTGCCATCTCAATCTTACTGCCTCCTATATCATCATCCCTGTATTACTTATGGGCAGTGCTCATTGAATCTCCGCTCTAGTCTAATTTTCAAAGAAATATATATTAAGAAAAATATATTACAAGTGATACAACCCTTATTAATTTTGGGTTAAAACCTGAATAGGATAGTCACGAAGAATCTATCGATTTATTACTTTCTATAATACTTTCAAATCAACCAAAAAAAAAAGAAATTTACTCCCCACATCAAAATCGGAAGATTGACTCCATCCGCAGCATATTTCCAATTGAGATTCGGCATAGTTCAATCCCAAAGTAATATATCATCAAAAAAGTATTAGAAATACATATTACTAATGTTTAATTTTTTAAGATAACTGAATTCTTCAATTTCATATTGTGTCTTTGTGTGTTCTTTGTGCAAATAGAGCAGAAGTTTATGGCATCGTCTATATTGGTCTCCTTCTTTAATCAGCTAGGCCTATTATTATTAACTATTTGGAAGCAATAAAGGCACATGTAATCATATGAAGGCATTATGTAATATACTGATGGTTAATCACATTGATCAAGTAACCTCAAATACTAACATAAGTTAAGACATAAGCTTTAAATTTTAACATAGAAATTCCTAAAAATGAATTATTTAAAGAGCGATTAAATTTAGAGGATGCGTAACGTTCTATAGGTATTTTTTCCTTTAAAAACAAATTCCGACTTTTGAATATTTCTAAAATTCAAATTACCTTTTAAAGAAACTCAAGGAATGGCAAATAGTGAAGGAACAGAAACGGAGATGATATATTAATATTTATCTTAGTGTCAACCGCGGCTCCCTTCAATATTCATAAGTGGAGAGTTAGGTCGACAAAGGACCTCAGCGTACAGGACATTAAGGACACGCCAAGTCTTTGTGTTCTGTCCGAGAGGAAGAATGCCGCAGGATCTAGAGGTCGGGAGAAAGAGAGAACTTTCGATTTGGGTCGTCCCGAGCGATAATCGATCTGGGTGTATTGGAAAATTATAAATATTCTAGGAACTTGTAGCTTGTAACAAGAAGGAACATGTTATTGCTTTTTCATCTAATGTCACTTTATGCTGTTATGGCTAATCGGACGATACTACAATTGAAGCCTAAATTTTGACTATCCAGGTTTAATTAGGATTGGGATCTTTATCTAGAGTACCTGACATCGTAAAGCTCGGGGATCCGGGTTTTTCGTCCTTGTCGAAGGACAGCATAACCAAGGATTTTTTAATTCCTAAACAAAAATTCTAGGGCCACTTGTCGGAGGACCAACCCGCGTTATTGAAGGACCCGGAATCGTGTCATTCTCATAGTTTTTGAGTTGAAATGGAGTTGTAACATAAGCAATAACACCATATCAAGTTAATGCCAGACTTAACCCCATATTCACAAACAAGATAGCACGATTCCGCTTCCATAAGTACAAGAAATTCGTTTTAAACAAAATTCTAATAAACACTTATTCGCTAAGGCTTTGTTTGAGATTAGGAAAAATTAATTTCGTTTTTCCCCGATAGATGGCTTTAATATCGTATATCTTTGTTAATTCTTGTTCAATGAAGCTAGCTATACAATAACGTTAGCCCATAGATATAGAGGTAGCGTCATGAGTTTACTCAGTCAAAAGTGATTTTGAAAATGGAGGACTTTTCTGTCGTCATATTTTGCTTTTAGTTCTGAAAAGTGCAACGCAGGCACGCCGAAAATTGGATGAGTTAATGGTGATGAATGGTGAAGTGCAAATTCAGCAGTTGTGGACTCTAATGTTCTTCGCTTTTTCCTCCATTTTATACCTCTTTGGGTCAATCCTCCAATTCCATCTGCTTCTTAAACATCCCCTTTTTCTTTTCTTATTGTATCGCCCTCCCCTGAAGAAAAACATAAATGTACCACTGTACCATACAACAGTTTTGGTTTAGTTATTTTCAAACAGTATCAATTTACTCGGGCAAACATTGAGAGTCTATGAGTAGATTAATAAATTTGACAACAGAAAAACCAAGAGAAAATTTAGGTTCCCGAATTACGTATGTTCCACTACCCGACCTTATGTCTGCTGTTTGCTAGATTTTATCGATTTGTTTATTAAGTATTCTGCGAAAACGTTACGTTTCCAGTAACGGTTAGATAGTTGTTATTGGTCTATATCAAAGTGTGAATGGATACATCATTCAATATTGAAATACATAGCCATTTAGGAAATAATTTCTTATGTTTATGTCATCTATTTCATAGTAGTTTTATTCAATAAATCTAAGTAATTACTCGATTTTATAGCACTTAAAATGAATAATCACATAATATTGTGATGATGGATAATAGATATTATATCACAAGTAAAAACATCTTCCAAAACGCATTTAAATATTGAAATAATCGATTTATTCTTTTGGCAACACTGATTATAATTTAGTATTAAAAACACCTATGTTGTTGGACGCCATAATTAATTACGACAACCTCGAGCTTCACGCAACCTAAATATTAATAACGCGTTCCAAAAATAAAGTTTTATTTTCTGATCTTACACATGTCCACTAGTGTGTGCGTGGAGGAGAACAATACATATAAACTAAAGGAGATTATTTACAAAGAACAAAAATATTAACAATGAGCGTGATAAATATCGAGGAGGCATTGGTGGTTGCCATGACAACGCAGCGCCTCGCCAGTTGTCCCGAATTATAACTGATGCAAATCCTCTTTGAATTAGCATAACTGGATCTACGCCATTCTTTATATCTTCTCTTTATTTATTCCACCTTTTCCGTTCTTACTTCAAATCCTCTGTCTTATTTTCTGTGGTTTTGAAAGGATTCCTCATTTTTTATTTTTGTTTAATTTCGCGAAATCTGTAAAACTTATAAACAGAAATTATAAAACTACAAAAGGCAATAACGACGAATGAAGGTTATGAAGTAGGGCTCCAAGTTAATTCTGATAAGGCTAAGTATATGGTTAGTAACAAATTGGTTTTGGTGATATGGGAGGGAATAAGATTGATCTCTAGAAGTTCTTAGGGTCTGTGATAATTCGAAAAAACGAAACTCAAAAGTAAATAAAGGTGGGAAATTCAGTCACTAAATTACTAATCCCGCGCCTTTTTATATAGTAATTTATAAATCTATCTTCCTTCTATCTGTTCGTAATGGATGTGAAACATGGCCGTTAATGGTAAAGGATGACATTTTAAGGTATTCGAAAATAAAGAATTGCTATGAATATTCAGTCAGGATGAGACCACTAGTGGATTTAGGAGATTGAACAATGCGGAACTGCAGAGCTTGTACCTGGAAAATATAATGGAAGTGATGAGACGCGAAGGTGAAATGGGCTTTTATACTTGATGGGCTTAGTAACAAAAAACTTCCTTAACATGTTACAAGTCCATTATCCATGGGAAAATGTCCGAAAGGTAAACCGAAATGTAGAGAGGAGGATTGTGTTAACAACGATCCAACGGATTAGGGTTTAGGGTTTCCACGAACTATCGTGGAACTTTGTAAGCAAACACAAGTTGTATCGGCATCGAGCTTTCGGATTCGCTAAGGCTTGTTATTATTATTTTTGTGAATGGTTCTTCAGAATGTAATACAAACTTTTCTTCATAAATAGGATTCTTGGCTTCATTATGTCCTTGGAAACATTAGTTTTCCTGTTTTCGAGCGCCTCGGTGTCAGTGCATGTCCTGCATCCTTAATAAGTCATGGTCCACTCTTGTGTAAATTCATGTCCTCAAGTTCCACGCCCGTCAGTAGCCTTTTAAGAAACATCTCATCTTTCATCTCCGACATTCATCATCCATGTTTCTTCTCCTTCGTACCCATTACCAATGCTAAATTATTATTATGGTATTAGCATGGAAGAATCAGCTACAGAAAGGGAGAAATCTTTATAAAACTTATATTATTTTTATGTTATTTTTTCCGATCCATTTCTTTATTATTTTCTTTTAAATTTATTATTAATTGACTATTACTAATAAACGATGCTCGATGCTGATTACACCAGTTCAAACTTCCTCACTCAATCCTCCCACCAACGCCTTGGCCTACCCTCATCCGAATCCCGGTATTGCCAGTTGGCTCACTGCTTTATAAGTTTTTAGGAATTCTTTCTCAGCTAAGTTAACTACATCACAAATTACTTCAATGACTGATTGGCTGGATGTTCAGAAATTCTGCGTTGCGCAATAACGCAATACCTTATCAATAATATTTTTGTAACTTTTTCATCCTTCAAAGTTAGTGGCAACATTTTACAATCATTTACCAGAAGATTTATAGTCATATAAAGTATAATTTTTAAGTTTTGAGTCAAAAAAAGAGAACCAACTAATTTTGAGATCGCAAAATAACCAGAATTTTCTGTAACTTCTATTTTTAAGCAATTTAATTCATGTAATTCTTTTATTGATGAATCTTAATAAATTATTTATTTTTTAAAACTATTTATGAATGTCTAGTAGCTGTTATTGTTAATTTATATTATCCCTACCTGCGTTAGAATTTAAAAATCAAATTTTTTCGTATAGTGCTATCAAAATTTGATTATCGAAAAACAATTTATTGATAATATCGATATTGATTTTTTTAAAGTATAGATGTATAAATCCTATTTTCTCAAAATCTCAAGACCACTACAGCCTTGGAATCAACTAAAACCTATTAATAGAATTAATCTATTATTCCTGGAGAGTCAATATTCTTTTTTTTCTCTTTATATATTTATCCACACCTGTCAAATGAAAACAATGGCAATCAGCAAATTGGCTGAGAGTAAAATAATATACAATGACATGAGAGGCATGAAGAAGAACAGTACCCAGCGGTACCTCTCCCTTGGCTTGATTCAATTTTCTATATTAATAGATCCCTCATCCACGGTTAATATTAATAGTCAAAACAATTGATCATTGACTTCAAAATCAGATAATCTGCTCTCTGTTTCGTACCACCTAATTTGTATATTCGGTTTCTATGTCCTTCCTCGGGTTTTTAGGTGGTTTAAGGCATTTACAGAAGGAATGAGCGAGTCAAAAGCAAATGCATGCCGATTTACTTTTTTATAGCCAAGGATTAATTCAAAAGAAGTGCCTCAAGACCTAATTGTTAATCAATACTTTTACCGAGAAGTTCTGGAGAGACTTCGGAAAAAGGTCATGCGAGTGAGACTGATAGATTACAAAATAGAAAAACGCAAATTTTAAGAAAAATAATAGGACCGAAATATAAAAACAATGAAGTACATACGGTTTCATTTCAAATCCTCAATCAGAAAATTGAACAACTTTCAGATACTACAAAAAAAATTGAAGAATACGTTTCTGTGATGAAGATCACAGGTTCGCATAAGGCGAGTAGCCATATGATTTTTTAATGAGAGTAAAATATCCTTGATTAATCTAAGAGAACCACCAAGTTGAAAGAAAAATATTAAGAATATTCTCGTAGTATCAGTAGAGGGAAGAAAGACAAAATCAGAGAGAATGAAGATATATAGAAGAAGAAAAAAACAGATATAAGAAAAAACAAAATACAAGAAACATAATCAACAAACATATTTGAATGAAATATTCTACCCCAACGATATTTGTGATGTCTGAATTGTTAACGTCAACCGCATCTGTGCGTATGTACCTACAATTTATAATTGATGATTAAGGCTCATTGTTTGTATTTGCCTTATTTGTATTTGTAATTTACGTCATTTATACCTCGTGCGACAATCAACAAACAACATATGATACCAATAAACACATGTATTCGTTTATTTAGTTATTCATTATTCGTTAATTATTTATTTATTCATCCAACTTTTCAGAAATAAATCAGCAAATATTTTAAATTTTAAAATTAGATTGGTGACAAGAAATTTACTTGAAGAAAGCCTATATTAGTCTATAAAATATAAATAATTATAATGACCTATTATTGTATTTGTTTATTTATCATTGATACACAATTATCATACAAATATAGCAACAACGGTTAACATAGAATAGGCCTGCAGACCACACTGTGGCTCACCCGGTCTCTATAACTCGGGCACTCTGAAAACCTGGCGACAAAAGACAAAACAAATGACCTCCTTACATACACATTGTCCTAGATACGGTATCGTCTCTATGTACTGATGGGTTGAATCGGCCGTAGTGTGACAGGTTTTTTTTTTTTAAATAACCCTAAAGATGGATGATATCCTCTTCACAGATTACCACCCAAACACAACCCCGGAACATCATCCTTATTACAATCCTCTCATCTTCATTCAATCTCTCTTACGTTCACCAGTCACCCCAGCGCTTATTAACTTTGTAGGAATCCTTTCATAACTTACCCCCAAAACTTAAATAGCTGATATCCGCAATTTCGCATGTGTAACCTTCTAACTTCTCCAGTGACCTCGTCCTTTGTCGGGCCGAAAATAGTATGTTATACCTTATTTTCGAAATTCTTCTAAATCACGTCATTCTTCCTTTGATAACTATAATTATATATTTCATTATAATGCACGTTACAGGTCTTTTATCAGACTGAAATAATTTTCAGGATAAAACTTAAAATTATTTTATACATTACTCGGATATTAATATTATTAAACATTAAGCCACCAATTTGTAGTTACGATTGATGCGGGTGGAAGTCATCTGTTTTCCTCATCTAATATTTATTGTAGGTAGCCATATTATATACATTTTGACAATTTTTGTTCCAACTAGAATTCTCGCCGTTTCAGGCAACTTAAACGCTTACTAGATAAACGCTCTAAGCTCCCAATTAATAACAAGACCCTTAAAAAAGGCTAGTATAAGATCGATTTGGACTTACCGAGTAGAGCTTTGAGGCATCACTAAGCCATCGAAATCCTCTCGTATAGAATCTAAAATCTTTCATAAAATGGCTCTAACTTCATTACGAATAAACTCATCCACAATAATCGAACTCAATAACAATTCTTCCACGAAAAACATTATTCCCACTCGAACCCAATAGTTTTAAGCCTTGCTATTCCCAATAAAGCTCCGGGGCGTCTGATATGATGATGGTTTCGAGAAATTTTAACTTCAATCTGTTATTTGACTGCTACTAGCAAGTATTTTTTCTGCTTGTCTTGTACATATCGTTGATAATATTTACTTTTTATATTATGAATAATATAAAAATTTTAAAATGAATAAATAAATTTAAAAATGAAAATGGAATCCAACATTATAAAAACTATTCCAAACAAAAAAATATTAAAAAAGGTACTTTAGATCAGTAAATAGTACTGCTTATTTCAATGTATGCATCTAAAATAAAATCCATCACTTGAAGAAATGGATACAAGACATGGATATGGAGTACAGATATCATAAGTGTAAATATCGAGGTCGAGATATAATCGATACTATCGACATATTATTTATCGACATACATTATCGGTATCGATAAACATCTCTGAATATGGACAGCCATCCTGACTAAAGGGTAAGCACTGACCTTGTTCTTTACTTGTCAATAAATGATATACAGACATTTTGATTTACAACTAACATGAATTATTTAGTCATTGTGGCGAAAAAAATATTGTTGCTAAGATATTTCATCTCTTCCATTATTCATTTGTTATTTACATGCAACTGTTTTTAAAGACAAAGCAGGTGAAAGCAATTTTGAAAAATACAAAAAAAATAATTATTGATTAAATACTGCTATCCCCTAAAACGGAACAGGGTAGCTCCGCGTGTTGAGTGCCGAGTCGCTGCCTTGAAGGTTGAGCGTGATATCACTACCCTGCGTAATCGTTGTCCTAGAAATAGTACCTACTGTCTCTACGATGTACTGAACCCATGACCATTTGTACGTTGTAGTGGTACATCCTAAGAACACTCATTTCACTGTAGTTTATCTTTAAAAAATTAAAAATTAAAAAAGTTTAAAAAACAAAACAATTTTTTTCCTTTGCAAGATGGTTTCAAAATTCTGATTGAAATTTTGAAATTATTTCGGTTTAAAAAAATTTTGAGGATCAATAAAAAATTATAATCCTATACCAAGAAATATCAGCAGCCCCGAACAATAAGTGGTCAGGTTGTTCAAAATTAGTTAATTAAATTAAGGGAAGCAGAATCATGTCATTCTCGTAGTCTTTGGCTTGAAATGGAGTTGTAATAGCTTCATAGCTGCAATAGCTCCATTTCAAGTCAATGCCTGACTTAGCCATTATGCCATTATGCACTACAGAATGACACCATTCCTCTTTCCTCAGTACAATGGAATCATTTGAGAAAATTGACTAAGCCAATTATTCACCGAGATCGTTTGTTGTACTAAAATACATTACTCAACATTACTACTGCAACCATACTACTGCATGGTCAAGTTTCTAAGTAGAGGTTCTAGTTTATTCAGTATTGGCTAAAAACTTGCTTATGTAATACACTTGTTTTGAGAAATGTAGCATAGGACAACATATTTCGTTATCAATTTGTAATAATCTTCTTAAGTATCAATTTAACAATTACCACTGCCCATTATATTAATTCGATATATGCACATATATTGAAGTGAATTATGAATTCGTGAACTTTTAACATAAATCTGTTACCTGAGTACTAGCAATATGTAGTTTCTCTATTATCCTTAATGTCATGTCATTATGTATCCATTGATGGTCTCCTGTGTGCCATTCATTCTCCTCCATCCGTAGACAATATTTCCTTGGTCTATTCTTAAACTAGCCCATCAACTAGCAACACCCATCATATATCCTCAGTCCGATTCCAGTAAACAAGATCTCGCCTTTCTGACCTTTATACCTGTTTACACTCTATTTGTACCTCCCTGTTTCATTTCACTCCACTTGACCACCATCAGGTAATGAATACCACCTAATATCCGCCATGCTTCTATCCTACTCTCATACAAACCTGCGCTTTTCCAATATCTCCTCAATTTCCAAACAGGTGCTGACTAAGCAGATAGCAATTATTCGCTTAAATAGAGTAGAGGTAAATAATACCATTTATTGTTAAGTTTCTGTTTAAACTTTATATTTTTTTCCATGAAAAGGAAATGAAAAGGACTTAGATCATTGCTTTATTTATTTTCCTTTCTCATTTTCGCCCTTCTTTTCTCCCAATATTTTTGCTACATTTCTGCGTGCCTTCACTGCCTTTCTTTCGACCACGCAAAATCCTTCCATTTTTCTTTTATCTTTATTTTCCACAAGAACCTTTACGATCTTTCAGCTTTCTGTAGATTTCTTGTAGGATTTTAGCCTGTAGCCTTCCTGTGTTGTGCTCAGGATTCTTCTCTATATTTTCACAATTTTTTCTATTCTAGGGAGACGCGTTATTCCTTGCAAAATTGCTGGTTTTATCACCTTGTTATAGTGTCTTAGCCTTAGTTCTTCTTATTGTAAATATTTACAGTAGCGAAGTTTTACGTTTTTTCAAGTTTTATCTGTTTTTTCGATATTTATTTGTTTTTATTCATTGTTATTTTATTTATTTTTTTAGTTAAATTGCCATTTTTTCGGACGAATGCCATTCCCGGTAGTAGTGTCCAAAAAGAAAAGTACACAACTGGATATTCGCCGCTTCAACGAGAAACAGAAGATACTTCTAGTATAGCCAGAATATCAACCCACCTACTTCTTGGCTTCAGACCTAGAAGACGACACATACCATAGGAAGGGAGCGGCTCCGGCGGAGAGATGAAAGGAGAGCGGCGAAGATATGATAAATCAGGAAGGCAGTGGCAGGACCTTCATCATACCACACCCCCCCTCCCACCCCCCACCAGATCATATTGTCATGTAAATGTGCTCCGGGAGGTGTCATTGCTTCGGCCCGCTACAAAGATTTTAGGTAAAATATTGTGTAACAATCCGTAACAACACCACGCTCTCGAGAGTCCACTCTAGAGAGAGTGTTCATCAACAACAACAATGACAGACAGTCCGTCAACTTTGAGCAACAGCATGTCAACAAAATCAACTTTGCCAAGAAACATAAGAAGTCAATTCTTAAAGTTTCAAATGCACTTTTTAATACTTGTGGGTACTTACTTCTTTAAAGTTACTTTATGTTGATGTCGTATAATGTTTTCATTGAAGAAAACCTTAAAGAAATCTTAAAGTTGGTAACATTCCTTAATACCAATGCTCAAATAATAAAATTAAATAATTTTGACGAAATCATAATCATATTGTTACATTTTTAGTTTCACTTTCCTCTTTCCTTCTGGTCTACCATAGAACATGGTCTTGTGGAGTCCATTTGGCTCCATCCTTTCCACATGCCCAAGCCATCTCAGCCTTTCCTTATTTCTTACGTTGACAAATGGAGGGTTCCTTATAGAAATTTTAGAGCTATATTTTTCTTTTTTCGCCATTGTCCATTCTCCGTTATTGGGCCAAATATCTTTCTTAATATCTACTTTTAATTCCTACTCTTACTACCAGAAGTCTTGGATTCAGTGCAAGTTATATATTATATACTGTTTCTAAAATAACGGTTCTTTGGCTGGATGATCCCAAAATGGGTATGCAGATAAATAATCACTCTGCCACATCCGGATTCGAACCTGGGACGTTATTGTATATTAAATAAATGAACATGTTAACACTTTTAATGTTTATTAAAGACTGAATCACGTGTTTTTCATAACAATTGACAAACAAGTTAGTCCTCCCCCCCTTAGTTTTGTGATAAGCATCTGATCCGCATGTCGCCTCCAAATTTCACCACGGTCAGAACTCCATTTCTCTCCACGATCTTTATAATTTCTCACTTGAACACGATCCCCGGGTTTAAACTGTTTTAATCGTTTTATTTTTTTTATAATCTTTCAACTCCAGTGGCGTTTATCTAATTTGTAAGGATGGGTTTTTGAATAAAACGTCAAATTTTGTTCTTATGTCCCTTTCAAACATTAATTTATATGCTGAACTTCCTTGAATTAGGGGCTAGCATATCATATTTTTCTTTAAGACATTTCCTTCGCAGTAAATTGTAAAGTCGGATCCTGTACAAGACCATCATGCGAACTGTGCTGACCTACGCTTGTGCAACCAGGAAGGACCCTAGGCAAAAGCTTGGCTGAAAAGATTGGCAGGTTTGAAAGAAAAGTGTTCAGACGCATCTTAGGAACAATCAGAGAAAATGGTGCGTACCGCTTGAGAAAGAACAAAGCGACGAGCCCCAAGTTTCCCATTTCGTGCGAATTCAGCGTTTCAAATGGTATGGACATTTGATGATAGCAGAGCAACCAAGCAACTGTACTACGTAACAACAGACGGAGTAAGACCACGTGGAAGACCAAAGGGAAGGTGGAAGGACCCGGTATCTGAGGAAGGTTGGAGTGTCCAGCAGACTTGCCGCTGACCGGAATGATTTAGAAAAGGCAGTAGAGAGGGCCAAGGGCAGCTTCAGGTGCCTGCCGAGCCATTATTTAATTAATTAATTAGTATGCCTATTAAAACATGTGTACCAACTTATTGTATTGAGATATTGAGTGTTCCGCATTAAATAAAATAATGATTTATATATATATATATATATATATATATATATATATATATATTCGGTTTGTTTTATGGAGAAAACTTATTTTTAAATTACACTCCTGAATTCGAAATGTTAGAATAATATGTAGCTTTGTTTATTTTTTAAATAGATGCATTCCATTTTTCCATTTAAAAAGTCAAATATTTTATGTAAATGTTTAAAGAAATATTTATAAATTAACTGATGGAGCGCGACAAAAAGTAGTTGCTTGTAAAGTAGTTGTATAATTTCTTATATTATAGCCATGATTTTTATATAGTCTCTTTACAGCGGGAGATGTACCATATGGGATCTAGGATCCTCCTGGGACCCCCGACTCTTCATGGGTTGTAGTGGTACAGTTTTTTTTTATATACAGAGAGAGAGAAATATAAAAATTAACAGTAAGAAGTTCAGTATTGAGCTACCCGGCATCATTATATTTGTATCACGCCTAACCTCCAGATTTTCCCCCAATTAAGGGTATTCAATTTGTAGAGGCTGGCTAACCGCACCCTCGGGGGGGGGGGGGGGCTGCAGATCCCACAGGAGTTATGAATGGCTGCTAACATACATTTCAGTAACACATCGCTCTACACACTAAGCTACACCTGAATTAAAGTATGAAATACTTGTAAATTTCATACGAAACGTTAAGGAATCCCTCCTTGACTTGGCTACATTAGGCAGGCACCATCATCATCATCTACAGATGGGAATATCACCCCAGCCCAGTGGGCACACACTAGGACCCTAGCGTAACAAAGCTAGATGTCAACATGGAATTAGCTGCTATTGTGTCATATTGGACATATGTTACGGGGTAAAAAGTTATCCTTTTGTTTAACCACCCTAGGCTACCTGGGGGGAGGTTCGATTCTCGCTCATACACAGGATATCCTGTCCATAAATAGGATACAATACTCTTTGTAAAATAAATAAAGTTTAATATTACTTATGTCTAAAGAAGATTAAAACATGGTCAGGGGTTGCAGAAATATGAATTTATTACAAAATGTTTTATATCTCTTGTAATTTTATCATTTTTTATATTATTTTTTTGTAATTTTACTAATAACATGATAATCATTGTATTTTATAACTCAATAATATTCATGTGATTATTCTATGTTTTATTATTTTATAGATTTCTTTTCACTGTTATTATTTCTTACCAGTTATTTCTACATTAATAATTTATTCAGTATTTCTTTTCATTCCCATAATTTTTGTTTATATAAACTGTTACATCTTCTATGGTAGTGCAATGTTTACATAGTTTTTCTGTTTTATCTTATTCTCAGATTTGAAGATGGCCTAAAAATTGGATCGACACGTAAGTACGAATAAAATAAATCTAACTAATTTGGTGTAATTTTTTGTTACAATTTATTATTAGAAATGGCAATATTGTTAATATTGCCAAAATGTTTTCAATATTCAAATAAACACTTTAAAATTAATCAATACATTTTACTTTTTGAGTGTTACATGTGGGTAGTTTCTCTACATATTACTACTCACATCCCATTATATATCATTCACAATATTTATTTGTAGTATTATTTAATAAAGGTTTAAATTTCAATAAAAAAAGTTTTAAAAGAATATCTACATTTTACTTGACGCATCGAACAACATATTGTGTTTCCAAAACCAAAGTAGCATATTTAAAAGCTAGTTGAACAGAGAAGCAGGGTTGTAATAGATAGTTAATTTCATCGTACACAAAGTAAAATTTTGGACCTGTAATCACTAATTTAACATATTCAGATGAATGAAAAGTACCTTTGGTATTTAAAACAGAATAAATAATTTAAAATACCAAAACATCAAAAAATGTATTAATGTATTGTGTGTGTATCGTGAAATAGTTATCAAATTTAAAATTATTGCAATATAATGTGATATTTATTTATGTTTACATTTCGTAGTATATCCAAACCACAATGGCGTATCTGAATTATTTTGGAATCGGGTTTGAGCAATCGTTTCAGAAAAAAGATCACTAATTTATAAATTAAATTAAGACAAATATTTGATCCACAATATTATTAACATAAAATATTTCGATAATTATCTTTGAGAACAGATATTAGATATTTAGATAACTAAACATTAAATTAAAACTTATACATTAAATAATACAATTTGCAGTTTCAAATTTTTAACTTTAAACTTGGACCGACTCGGTTTTTGTAAAATGAAGCATAAATTGTAGTTGGAATAAACCTCTGATACAGTATTTATTTATAATCTATTTCTTACTAGATAAATCAAAAACTTTATTTAAATAATTAGCAATTTACAACTACTAGACAGAACTACCTAACGGCAGACCAACCCTTATTTTACAAATTATACAATTGTTCATTTATTTATAGTAAAGTTGGTAATTAAAGTTTTAATAGAAATTATTTTTAATTCTAGAAATTTAAGTTTATTTGAATTTTAATTTTTTTAATAGATGCATTTCATTTTTTCCATTTAAATTAAAAAACATTGTTACACATTGTATGACGGCTTAAATAGCTCAAGTATGATGGCTTTGCGATTTGCCAATTTTTTACATATTTACAATGAAACAGATCGAGCGGCTCAAAAGACTATAGATTAATATAAAAAACCATTAAAAACGTTTTAATATTTTATTGAGATTGTTATGTTTACAGTCCGTAGTCCAAAACCAAAATGGCGTATCTGAAGGTTGTGGAGCTATGAACTATTGGTTTGTACCGGATTATATTTTACATAAAGAGTGATTTTTTAAAATTAATTTAAGGCAAATTCGATTCATATTAATAGTAATATGACATATTCATATTTATAAATAAATTAATAAATAAACTTAAATATATAAATAAACCATAAAATGTAAAAAGCAAAATTTCGCAATATATACGCCATTTTGGATTTGGTCCGACTCAGCCATTTTTTTATAATAAGCAACATAAAATTTCAGTTGCAATAAACTTTTTATGGAGCATTTATTCACTACCTAAAAGTTTGTAGATATATCAACAATTTCATTCAAACAATTAAAATTATTGTAATAGGTATAACATTTTTTTGTTGTATACCTTCACAAATTCGTAGGAAATCAAAAGCCAAAATGGCGTATCGGAAAGATTGAGCCACTATTAGAAGAAAGTTTGACTTTGGTTCTAGGGATAAGATGGCTAATTGATAAATTAAATTATGTCATATTTGTTATCCATAATTAGTAACATAATGTATCGAAATATGTATTTACGGATTGAGAAGGGATGGTTGTCTAAATAAACATTAAAATAAAACAAAACCCCAAAATGGTAAAATTTTCAGCTAGCCATTTTGGGTACCGGGACGATAAAATGCCACTTAAAATCCCAGATATTATTAAGCGCCGGTTGAGTATAATTTATTATATAAATATTGACAGAAATATCAAAAATTTTACACAAAGAATTTTTAAAGTTATTGTAATATAATTATTGATATGTTAATGATCTCATTACTCATTACATTCGAGTTATTTAATTGTTATTAAAAGTTAATAAATTATTAACATTTTAAAGACATTTTTCCAAAGGATAGGAAAACTCCTACTAACACTTGTGATTTTTCCTTTTTTCTTTATAGTTTGAGATTTAATAAATTACATAAAAATTATTAAGTGTTTTAATTATTTTCTTATATGCTTAGTTTTATCCTCTTAAAAGGTTTCATAATAATTGTTCATGGTTTGAATGATGGAAGTCTTTATACAAAAAATATTAAGAGATAGCAAAATAATAATCATTTCCTGATTTTAAGCCGCGCCTTTATTTCCTCTAGAATTTTTTCTATAGGTATATATTAAGTTCCTAAATTTATTATTTTGCTATATTACAGCTAAATACTAATCTTATACTCATATGTATGCAAAACTTACTTTATCTTAAAAATTGGTAATTAAAGCAAAACTGAATTTTCTTACAGAAATCCTGACACCTACGTCTCAGTCAAACCCTCGAATGTTTATCATTCTGCTCAGCGCTTATGAACTTTATATATAGGGTTTCTTGGTGATATATCATAGCTTTCTTCGCACAAATTTTTAATTCATAAGCATTCATTAAAATCAGGAAAATATGTTATCCGTTAAATATTATTCGTTCAATGAATAAATATTTTATTTATTATAATGCAATTGGGAAAAACCACAATGCAAATCCTTATGTTTCAAATCCAGTAATACACCCACTTACCAGTCGACGTTTCGCCTATTCAGGCATTGTCAAGACACAAGACACAAAAACAATACAACCCAACGATCATCAGCCCAAGCAGGCTCCAAACATGAGACAGCACCTCCCCCCCCCCCCCTCACTAAGACTAAGAGTTTTTGGCCCTATTTTATTGATTAAATATTTTATTCTGAATAATTAAATTAGGTAATTATTTAAGCATTATATAACTTAATCGCTTCTGGGTACTTGACTTTAGGTTGTAACGCGCTTTGTGATAGGTCGCTTTCAGCAGCTTATCCTATAATAAGCACTCGAAGCAAGGACTTCTTTGTTGAAGGACCCGCGACCGCCATACTCACACAACACAATACAAGGTTTTATCCTTCCTTTATTGTAACCATATATGACAAAGGGTTCCCTCAGACAGAGAATTGAATTGGTATAAGCCATTTTTTTACAATATTTGGTTCTGACAGCACCAAAATTTTTTTTGAGAATATAGAAATTAAAAAAATATATGTTTTATCATTCAGTGATGGGGGTAGCTCTATGTATAAAGCGCTTTATCGCTATGCTGATGGACATGGGTTTAAATTCGGCCGTGGCAAACAAAATATTAAATCTGTTATCAGCCATCGATGAATCCGGATAGAATCTGCAGCCCCTCTTCTACTAAGTGGACGCCCTTAACAAGGGATAAACCATGGTTGAGTGTGTTCGCGGCCAAATCACCTCTCTGTGCAACCGTAGGCTTAGAAAAACTGCTATCTCTACCATGTACTAAACCCAAAACCCTTCATGGCATTGGGTATCTCATGAACTATTGGGATGAAATTTAGGTTGTTTTATTAAATAGATAAATTTAATTTTTTTCCATTTCAAATTCGGAAGCAGTGTTTTATTTTTGTAAGAGCAACCAAAGCAAAAGCAGTGCAGACCGAAGTGGTCGGAGGAACGTAAGCAAGTCTTCTCAGAGAGAATGAAAGCCTATCGGAGGAATAAGAAGAACCCAAAGAAACCTTGATTGAGTTGTTTGCTTAATGTTTTCCACTATTGGGAGAATATGCTAATAATAATAGAAAGATATCAAAACACGAATTATGCTTTACTAAGTAGACCATCAGTACTGCACTAGTAGACCATCAGTACTGCACTAGTAGACCATCAGTACTGCATTAGTAGACCATCAGTAGTGCACTATTAGACCATCAGTACTGCACTAGTAGACCATCAGTACTGCACTAGTAGACCATCAGTACTGCACTAGTAGACCATTCCTTCACACGGAGGAAGTAAAGCAAGAGAAGAATATACCCCCAACAATGTATATTTGGGGAGTAAGTAGGAACAATCGGGAATGTTTTCTTTACGCAGTTCCTGATGGAACTACAGAAACTTTGGTAGAGTGCATTAAATACTCTATACGTCCCGAAACTACTATTTATTCCAATTGTTGGAAAGCATACAATAATATTCAATCCATGGAAGGTAGGAAGTTGAGACATTTTACTGTCAATCATTCCAAAAATTTTGTGGATATACAAACAGGAGCTCAAACTCAAAGAATCGAATCTCTATGGTCATCTCTCAAGAGAAGGAAGAAGAGAGAATGCGATGCCAAACAGACGATGATATATTCGTACCTGTGTGAATATATTTGGACATGGAGGTACGAAAAAAGGGATTTATTTGAGCAGATCCTGAAGAATATTGTGGATTTTTATCCACAATAAATTGTCTTGGTTATTTTTTGTGTTTTAAAATATACATAAATACAAACATATGTTCATTTATTTCTATTAGGTTATATCAGTTGGTGGTGGCAGTCTCCTAGAAACCTTAAATTTGTTTCAAATATGGAAGTTAGGGAAAGTAATATGTTCTTTTACAGTTAAATAAAAAAAAAAATCTGTACCACTAAAACACATACAGGGTCTTGTGCTCAGTACATTGGGCTCAGATAGAGACTGTAAAGGGAGGTCATTATTAGGTTTAAGAATTTTAAACCGCCAGTATTCCCCTCAATTAAGGGTTTACTTTATAGAGGCTTAAAGAGTCCCATGAAGATCTGTAGATCCCCAGGTTCAATTTATGGTTGTTAACAGGTTAAATAATTTATGCGCTACAAGATTTGAACAGAGAACCTTAAGCACTCTACTTGCTACATGAAATACGGCAATTGTTTTTATACAATTAATTTTAAGATATAATTAATTAGGCCTTCCCTAAATTAATTATAATTTTCGAAGAACAAGAATTCATTAAATTATATATTTAAGCAAAACAATGGTCAGATTGTGCGTTAAATTACGGCATGAATGATGTGTTAGTTAACCCAGAACTGAACAATCACATTCACACCTACTTTGTTTTATTGTTTTTTGTTTGTTTGTTTATCTGCCATAGCTCGGTATGAAGATGGAACATCCAGTGTAGCAACTCAATACTCTACATACTGTGCTACCCCTTGTTGTTATTATTGTTAATACAATACCTTGTATCATATTTTTATGTTTTTTTAGAACAGTTAAAAAATTGTTTATAAAGACTCTATTCAACATTGGAGTATATAAAAAAATATCAATAAACAACCAAAAGGAAACTTACGAACACAACTCGTAACTTATCCGACTATCCATTGCATTCATTTAAGTGTTTAATAATTAAAATATTTAAAATTGAGCATTTAAAAATATAAGATTAACTTATTCCTTCATTGTTGCTGTTGTCTAGAAACATGGAAATTTATAAAATTTAGAAGGAAATTCTTCTTGTTAAATGTAACTAATTCATGGCAAAAAAATAAGATGATTCATCAAAGGATGGGAGACAATCAAAGGAGAGATCTTAAGTCTTAAATTTAGAATAAAGGGTAGTGTTTCAGACTAACTGCATGCAATTCTACATGCAAAACAACTAATGGAGGGAAATAGGAAAACACCAGAAGCATCAGTATACCAGCAGGAAGAAGTAGGTCGGTATGAGGATAAGATTTGATAAAGACTAATGAAGATAGATAATAATCAAAATCTTAGCGAATCCAAAGGTTCAATGCCGATGACACTAATCTCACAAATATGTTTTGATCTACCAATCTATAAAGGGTTTGTTAGATCAAAACATAGACGTTTAGCAGTAGGGGTTTGTACGCGTTGAAATGATAAATTACCTGCAGATAAAATCGAGAAAGGTGTGGTAATAGTGTGTCAAGATTCTGCTGCAAGTACAATAGAATGTAGGTACTCGAGTTGCAAGTACTTAACGCAATCCTCCCATCGACATCTCGGCCTACCCCTCGGACGCTTACCTACTAGTCGGCTCAGCGCTTATTAACTCTTTTTTTTTAGCAATTCGTTCGTCCCGAAACCCATTCACTTTTTATAACCATCTCAATCGTCGCTATGCTGTCATTTCAATTATATTTGTCCACAATTTCCTATTTTGCAACTTCCATAAGTTTTTTAATTGCATTTCCATGCAACTGAAATTACATATTTACCTTAATTATATCCCTGGGATTTTAGGCATCTTATATACGATTTCCTCAATACAAAAAATGATCAAACTATTAGTGTAGTATATATCACTCTCTGATATGAGCTGTGTATAATCCTATTTAAATAGGGCTTCAATGCCGAATTTTCTAAATTTCTTTCTCCATTATTTGATTTATTTGAAATAATTAGACATGTTTAATTTCTATTATATAAAAATCAATAAGTATGAATTAAAAAAGGTTTTATAGTTAACAAAGAGTAGAAACTGAGAAAAGATTTAGCAGATATTGTTCTGAATTTTGTTGATAATATCCAGAAACAAGAGTAAATAGATTTATAAAATATAATAAATGGATTCATAATTTTACACAAGCAAGTAATAAATGTTTTTGTAATAGAGAGTAAGAAAGCTAAATATTTTAGAAATAATACTAATAATCTAGCGGATAGAAA
The DNA here is from genome assembly GCA_037127475.1 of Arma custos. Lineage (NCBI taxonomy): Eukaryota > Metazoa > Arthropoda > Insecta > Hemiptera > Pentatomidae > Arma > Arma custos. The sequence continues at coordinate 132,149,582 of CM073764.1, forward strand.
ATAGTTTAGCTTAACGAAAAACATAAAACAAGAGTGATTGTTTCTAATAATAAATAATATTTACGTTATATTGTTTGAAGGGAGCTAAATGTATCAATAAATAATTTGATAATAATTTCCGTTGAAATTTGATTAAAGTAGAGAAAGGCAATTGATTTTTCCAAAGCCCATCTTTATCATTTGTAAGCTTAAGTTTAACAAAATAGTTTAAATTCCCGTCAGATATAATAATGTAATAATATCAGATATATTTGAAGTTAGTAAATAATACATCAATCAATGACACAATGCAAAAATAAAACTATTTATATAATGTATACTAATATAACTGTATTATATCATAGTAAAATATTACTAACTTTATTAAAAGTTTATTAGTTAGTTCCTATAATATTTCTTCATTCAACCATTCATTATTTAGAAACAGTAATCATAACATAAAATAGCCTACAGCTATTTTAACTAATAAGATTACTATTGATATATTTGATATTAATATTGACATTTTTACTATTTAATATTAATTTATTTTGTTCTAAAATGAAATTCTAATCAATAGGAATCATAAATTCAGATATCTAATTACTTAAACATGAAATGCCACAAAGAATTCAAATAATTTAGTATAAAATAATTCAAGGTTTCTATATCATTAGAATTATAACAGGTATAAAAATATTAAGTATATGTAATTGCCGTTATCTTAATTATTTGATAACATTAATGTACATATATACTTTTTAGGAAAATAAGTATATAAATAATAGATATGTACTATATACTTATAATAATAATAACAATATATAATATTTAACATGTGACAAATCATAGAAACTAAAATAAAAATGTCGGGATATACAATGTGTCTAGTAAAACCTTCGAATAAACTATTAATATAAAATATTTTCATTTTAGGATTTTAACACCAAATTGACAATTTTTCTATTTCTAAATTGATACAAAACTTCGCGAAATGTAATGTAATAGATGACTAAGCACATTGTTTATAAATGATGTAGAGATGTAGTGATAAAAAAATTAAAAATATGTATAGGTTTATATAGATAAAAATAAATTAATACATTTAATATATGTTAGATTCTTGCAATTACCTAAATTAGATCACTATAGTATGTTAAGCAACATAGTTTCTTAAGCAATAAAAATACACATTTTCTTTCAATATCCCTTCATTTATTAAAAAGTCTCTATTTATTAACTTACTGTCTCTATTAAGAGGTTTTGAATTAAGGAATATAGCACCAACAAAATTATTTTGAGAAACTATTACACAAATTTTGATAGATCTACACAAGAATGTGATTATTAAATAATTTAAAACAGTTACTTTTTAACCAATAAAAGTAACTGGTTTACCTAAAGCCAACAAAGAACCGCCGGAAGTTCATCAATTTGGTGAAAATCATATTATTTCATATTCTTAGTATGTCACTTTATAGATAAATGGGTATCAGTTTCGCAGGTTTTCGCTTTGACTTAAGTCAAGTTAAAACTTGTAATTAACTTTTCATCTATTTTCTTTTTAATATTCTCGAAAATAAAAATAATTTTGAGTTTTAGTATGAAAAAAAAAGAGTGTAATTATGGGAAATGTGTTTATTTCAGTGATCGTTTTATCAAGAGATAAGCGTGTCAACTAACACTTCGAAGTATAAATGACATATGTTTGCTAAAACCTTCATTTCTAGAAGAAATTCTTACAGAGGTTTACAAATTTCTATAATTACACCCGTTCTTCCATACTAAAACTCACGATTCATTTTATTTTCGAAAATACTAAATAGGAAACGAATGAAAAGATAAAACTTTTAGTGACTTAAATCAAAGCGACAACATGCGGAAATGGTACCTATATCAAGCACAAAAAAAACATACACATGATGCACTTCTTTAAAGTAAAAAACATTAAGAAACATGATTGAGTTACCTTCATCTGAAAGGTGTGATATCGAGGACTGGGAGAGTCGAGCATATGCGATCTTGACCAGTCGGAGGCGGACCGTAGACTGGGGCGTGAGCGATGGGCGGGCCCGGAGGAGTGGGGGAAGTTTTCGAACGCCAATGGTCCGTCACAACCGCAGGCCACGCCCCATTGGCCACGCCCACTCCTCAGTGCGCAGACTCCGTAGGTGTGTTCCCTTATATGCTAATCTTCCAGGCTGTGTGTGTGTGTCGACTCTTTGATTTCAATGGGGAAATATATCACGGGGCGAAATCCCAGGGAGTATAAAGCACTGCCTTTTAAATCAAATACCTTCTGTGTCTGTCAAATCCTTTATCCTTTATTTCGTGGTACAATATTAGGACGGCGGGGATTCGATACGTGTTGTGGTGGAAATGGAGAAGGCAGAGATTTACTCGGTTCAAGCTGTCAACCACTCATGTTTATTGGTTCAAAAATTAAATCGATTTATTAAATTTTCATGAGTGTGATATATTTCGGGCGTAAGGCCATGATCAATTATTCTAACATTATTTGATGTATTAGTTTATTGTATGAATTTAGGGATATGTTTTCACCTGGTTCAAGACTGGATGAGAGAGACAAATTATCGATTCTATTAACAGCTGTAAATTTACTCTGTAGGATCTGGGCTCTCTCATCCTGTTTATTACTCTTACCATTGGGTGGAAAGCCTAGAGGTTGAACATCATGGTCAAATCGCCTCCCTCGCTTGGAAACAATAAAGCCTCTACGAAGTATAATAATGATGAAGGTTTTTTTACTAATATAAATATTGTGTTGAAAATATAACCATACAAAAAAACATTTAGTGTTTCATAAGTATATAACTATAAGGTATATCTCGTTTATTTTATTGACAAACATCGGCAATCATAAGTGTTGTAAAATTATAATAACTATATTTTTGACAGTTATGTTAGTCCAATTTTTTATGTAAAGAGATATTTAAAGATTTACATTTGAAATAATATAAAAATAGAGACTAATTAGTATGTAATACTTAGCACTTAACGCAGTTATGTATTTGACACAATTCACCTTTTAAAATTCAATTATTTAAAATGAACTATTCTTAAAAATCCAAATTGACTTATCCCACTTTCAAAAGTAACAGCTCATATAATGGATACCTGCTACTTCAGTAGTTATACAACAACAATCATTCCTTTCTAATATAAATATATATAAATAAGTTACACTTATTAAGGTGTTTTTATTGACTGCACCCCAACTATTTCTTCCTTATATTAGAAGTTACAGTCAACCAATTCTTCTCTAACATCATTCCTTTCTATTTAAAAACTAATGGTTATATGTGAGCATAGTGAAGCTAAATACTTAAGAAATCGATTTTTGAAACAAGATGTTGCAGATAATTTATTTAAATCATTTTGTCAACCGCCGACAACAAGCCCAATGAAATTTGGAGACTGTTGGGTATCATCAGCCACCAAAAAGTGGTTACCATTAATTTGTTAGGAAAACCTTATTCTTCATCCTGCAATAGTTGAAATCACCTCCTTGCACATCTGTTGGCTTAAAAACTGTGCAATCCTTACTATGTAGAATCCTTTCTATTGAATGAGTTATACTAATAGATACAATTTGTTTATATTTAATTATTTAAAAATATTAAATATGTACTTATTTTTTATATATATGTTTTAAAAAATTGTTTTATTATTGTTGTAACGCCAGTGAGGCCATCAAAATGACTAAAGTAGCGTCAGAAAAATATGTGACATTCATGACAATAGGAACCTTGCCAAACCAGGACCCCTTTACTGCGAATATATGGACTTATAAATAATAAATAAGAAAAATAAATAAACCGTGGGTAAATAGTGGCCCCCTTCAAAAAATTCCCTCCCTCGCAAACAAGGGGGAGGGATGAGGAGGAGTAAATCAGCGGGAACAGGCGGGTTCGAATCGTTCACAGCTTGTTACCGACGGCTACAAAACCGCCACCGTAATATAATCGATTAACAGGATAAAAATATCGATATTACAATGAAACTGAACCCGCACTCTTTTCCCACACATGCTATTTATACCTACTAGTCTACGAGACAAGACTCTAATATTTATAAAATAAAATAAGACAAAAAATTGATCGAGTTTGCGAGAGATTTATAAATCTTAAGACGTACAAACGAATGTCACGTTGAAACTAAGCAAAATATTTTTAAAAAAACAACAACAAAGAAACCTGCACCACTACAACGGTTGTACAGGGAGGTGATTCGTCGTAAAGAACTTAGTTATTATTAATTAAAATGGGAGATGAACGATTATGTTTTTGTAATCATTCGTATTTCTCTTCTGGGTGTACAGAACGGAAATCGACAATAATAATTAATTAATATCTGTAATATAATAAATGTTAATATTAAAGCAGTGATCATCTTAATAATACCAACTTATACGAAAAGTACACTTAAATACGTTAAGAGGTTAGTTACTCTGAATTCTGCCAGATAGCGCTGAACTGAAACGTTATATATTCTAGAGTCGTATTAAAAACATTTGCACTGAGTTGCCATGACGGAAATCCTGGTTCAAATCCCGCTGCAGGCAAGACTTTTATTTAGTCAGTTTGCAGTGGGATCTAGGACCCTCTTTTGGCTCACCCAGCCTATATAAAATATTATAACAACAGGGTACACAAAATGAGGTGGAAAAATCTGACGGCTGATCGTGACCTAGGACAAGTCATCTCCTTGCAGAACCGTTGTCCATGAAACAGTACAGTCTCTACCATGTACTGAGCCCCAAACCCGTTCACGTGTTGTAGTGGTACAGGTACATTAAAAACATTATTATTTATGACGAAGGTCCTATATAATAAAGTAGATATTATTAAATACTTACATAACACGAGAGCGTATGAAATGAATACCACACCGTAAGTTTAATGACAGAGTAGAGAATCCGCAAATGACTGGGCCGAGTCAGCACAAACAGGATCATTGATTCAGCTCCTGGAGCAGATGGTTATATATAGTATGTCCTTTACTTATCCCTTTCTCCACAAACCTTTGTTTTCCTTGGATAAGGATCAAACTTAGGATAAAGGCTAATATAGGGACTCATATAACAGTACAAGTATTTATTAGACTATACTTAGATACTACCTAGCTCGCTTCACTCCACTTTTTCACTGAATTGATTTGGCGCCGATGAGGAGAGCACTGACACCGCACTTCCTGATGTAGGAATATAACCTGGATAAATTATATTATAAAGCATAATAATACGTTATAGCATTGGTAACCATTGGCAACACCACATCACACCACATCTCCCCAGCTCCGCCTCGATTTAACAAAAGGTAGTTTTCTCAATTTTAGGATAATACTCTGGATTTCACATACTTTTTGATACCTGGCAGGTATATGTTTTCTATTCAAACTCGATAAAGTGATGTTAAAAAGCACATCTTCCGAACAACAAACACAAATAAAAATTATCTTTTCCATATACTTGTGTATTAATGCATAATATAATCGTTACTCGACACTTCAAGTATCTGAAGATGGATATCAATTTCAAGTGAGGTCAAATCAAGATCTCTATAAAAAGTTTGAAGGGATATCCATCTGTATGAAAAGGATGAGGTTGATATTATATGAGGGTATTAAACGATTGAACAAAGAGAGGTTTTCTAAAAAAATTCTCAACCTTCAAGAGAAACGGAAAATGAAACCTCCTTGGATTCAGAAGGTACATCGGAACTTTAAACGGGCAAACATTTGTATTTAGAAGAAGTGTTGCAGGTGTGATGGATCCATCCAAAGAAAGATCAACACTTTCTGCAGACTAAAAATCAAGGAGACATAATCTTATATTACCCAGGAATGGTCTATTATAAAAACAAAACAATTCCACAAAAACCTGCTAGATTTCAAGCTCAGTTGAGTTTGAAACATTGTTTGGTCAATATGAAAATAAAGATATGCAGTGTTGAACAATCGGGTCAGCTAAGTCTTTTATTATTAAGAAAATGAATGAATAACAAAAGTTTGAAAACGTGAAACACTAGTTTTATGTCGTTTTTATACTGTTCCTTAAAAACATGCAAAAAATTACTCATTAAATAAGCCAATCCTCATTTTTATGTTTAAGTTGGATATTTTCTAATCAGTTTATTGTTACTAATATAACTTTGTTCCATTATATGAAAACAAAATAAGTGGGTTCTTACATTTTTGATAAATAAACTATATTATGATAAATAAGATCGAGTAATAATAGAGGAGATAATAGATGTAGTTTAATGTTCTTTCTTGTTCCAATAAATACAACGTTTTAGAATTTTTAAATTAAGTTTTTTCACAGAGGTTTGGGTCACCTAGCACCTCACAAACACACGGTCTGATACCATTTTATCCGTATTCTTGGTAATTACTACCAAAGACTTGAGCGAAGTATTAATTTTTTAATATGATACACCTTCCAATAAAAGTAGCACAATCCGGATAACTGATACATAAAAAGTAACAGCTTTAAATGTATCTGTTATATGGGAGGAACAGGTTACCTGAACTCCTAGGTGACAGTAACATATCGATCCGGCGTCACCTGTACTCTCTGACTTGCGCTCTTAATGTCCTTTGTGTTCTGATTGTATGTATCCTTTCTCGCATCGTTTTCAAGATATATATCCTTTGTTCTTATTTAGGAAAGAGAGTTCGAAAAACAAAATTACCCTTATGGAATTATTTTTTATTTTATTACGAAAGTAAAATTGTTGGGAACAATGACAAGTTTAAGAAAAATATGGCGGAGATTTATTTATCAGCTCTCTACTCCCACCTATCCGTGGTGGTGCTTAACCATCACAGCCATCCTGGTTCGCTTCTCGGTCAGTCATATCCCTTCTTTTCACTGATCCTATATCTCCGTGTTCTCGCAATTTGCGATGTATACACGGGATGAATGTTAATCTCCCTGACGAACAAATCTTTGTTTGAATTCTTAAATTCTTACTGGAACTTAGATAAAACTCACAAAAAAACTGGAAGGTCTTAACATTTTTACTGTAGTTATTCCATTCATAGGAACAAGACTGGTTGTCGAGCGTTCTCGAAGAAACTATTTGAGATTAACATTTTTAATATTCTTATCTTTCGAGGATTTCTAAGATAGGAATTGTGCAACAAAATATATTATGAAGTTTAATGAAAATATTTTTTCATTTTATTTTGGAAGATGTCCAACTTCCAATTTTAATATAGAGCTCTTTTAAAGTCACATTATTCTGTTATGGTTAATCGGACGATGCTACGGGTGGGTTCCTGACCCTGCACAGGCTAGTGCCACCATTTTAAGTTCCTTCCGGATAACTAAAGATTTTTTACTTCACTCGAAAAATCATAGGGCAACTAGCCGGACTGCGAACCTGCGATCATGGACATAGAAGGCATATCCAGTCAGCTATTATAAATCTACTACTCCAGAATATGAATACGTTATCTGTTTAGGGTACCTACCACCGCAGCGCTGACAAGCGGGAGTCGAACTTAATATTCAAGTGCAAAATGTATTTTCATTGAAACACATACCTATAGGGCAGTAGCAAGAATTATAATGGCACAGTTTTATAAATTCTAATTTTTAATCTTAAAAATACAATGAGTATACAAAAAATAATAGTTTAATAAACTAAAAAACAGACATTTTTAATAGAAAACAAAACGAAAAAGTAGAAAATAACCTTCAAACAAAAAAAAAACTTTTTTCATTTTTAAAGAGAAAAGATAGGCCCTCGGCCGGAATTCGAACCCGGAACCTTCTTTCTTCTTTCTTCGGTCCAGGGTTCGAATCCCGGCCAAGGGCCTATCTTTTCTCTATAAAAATAAAAAAATTTAAAAATCAAAACAATTGACCAATAATTATTAAAAAAAAAAAAAACCTGTACCATTACAACCGGTGAACAGGTCTGGGATTCAGTACAAGGTGGGGACTGTATTGTTTCATGGACAACGGTTCTGCGAGGAGTTGACTTACTCTAGGACACGCTGGGTGAGCCCCAGGAGGGGCCTAGATCCAATATGATCCATCTCCCGCTGGAGACTAAACAAAAGTACTGCCTGCAGCGGGATTTGAACCAGGATTTCCAGCATGGCAACTCAGTGCTCTACAACTGAGCCACTCCGCTCCCTAAAGAAAATAATCTTTAATGACTATAAAATAAGAATATAGTTATGAACAAAAAATTTCATCTTATGTTAAAAAAATGGCAAGGGGTATATGATGTTAATTAATATAAAAATTTTTTAGTCAACGCTACAAAAGTGTGATTTATTAGTTTTAAATCCATAATTTTAGTTTTGTTACAAAATATACGAAACTCCCCAGTTTTTCAAGGCAATAATCGCATAAAAGTCTCAAAGATTGAGCCAAGCATGCTTTAGTACTTGGAACAAGATGCTACCGTGCCTTGGAGTATGAAAATCGCTAATCCTCAGGATTAACTAATTAAAATATTGTATCGTCATCGGTCCTCAAGAAGTGTGCAAAGTTTTAATTTAATTATATGTTTTGAAGTAGTCTTAAATCGGGTTCAAAGATTCCGTACAAATAGGCGGAGCTAATAAAATAGTGATAAAATATGCCCTAGGCAATGCGAAGGGTGTCAATTGAAGAACCCTTCTGCAGTTACCTTATTTACATAGACTCTTCATGGTTGATCGGCTGGGAGAGCCCTTCATAAGGTCAAGCTAGTTAATGCCTCTTAATATAACATTATCCCGGACCGCACGTATGATAAGCCACTTATCCTACGCAGAACGTGGGTGTAGCCTCGGGGCGCGACTGTCGCCCTTTGTGCTGGGGCGTGCGAGCGCCCTGCCTTCAGCGGGGGGTCCTTGTCCGCGTCCAGTCGGCGGAAAGGTCCTCGTAATCGCTGTCTCTGTTGGGAAAGTCTCAGGGTCCTCGTTCTGTTAAGGCTTGCCAGTGACAGGCGGAGGTAGTGATGCTTAGGATTCAGCAAAGGGATTTTGGATTATAAGTCGGTTCAAAAATTAAACAAATTACTATTATATAGTCCTAACCTGAAGATTCGTTCTTTAACAACGGTGACTTCCGTTTGAAACATTCCGATATTGAGTGCTTACGACTATTATAAGACCTATTTGGACGAAGCAAGGCCGGATCCAGGATTTTTTTTCTGGGGGGAGGCAAAACGGGCAGACGGGCAAAAAATCAACAATAGTTTCACTCATGTTATTTATGTTATTTTATTCATATATTTTAACAACTGCCATCACATGATTTGTCTATAAGTATGTTCTGTAATGGATTCTGAAACTGAAACAGGCAGGGCCCCCCCTGAATCCGCCTATGTTACGGAGTATAACTTTGGTGCTCCACTAAGCCATCGAATGTCTCTCATATCAATCCTTAAAATCCAAAATGCTTGGTAGAATCCTCAATGGTTTTTACTTTGTTATAAATAAAACCATCCATAATGACCTTAATAACTCATTTATTGCTAATATGGCCCGAACCCGAAATCAATCCTTTCATGACAATCTTTATTCCCACTCAAACCCACTAGTTTCAAACCTAGTTTCCTCTTCGATTCCCGACAATCCTCCGAGGCGTCTGAAAAGAAGATGGGTTCATGGCCTTCTAATTTAAATCTGTTATTTGAGTTCTAATAGAAGGTAGTTTCTCCATTTCCTTTATTTACTAGCCACTATACAACATTCAGAATCTTTAACTGTATTATTTAATATAGTTGTAATTTTAATAAATAAAATAAAAAGATAACAATACAGGATATTAGCAGGAAACGAACTCAAGAGTTGCAGAACGAACCAGTGAAGCTGTTGTAGAGTTGCAGAAAGGTGATAAAAATCAGAGGAATGGAATGGTATCTTCTGAGGTACGATTGAAAAGAGGATTTGAACTGGAGGATGTTGTAAACTCAGGAAGGTCGCTGGACGTTAGTTATTTGGTAAAGGAATATGCCCCGAAAATACTCCCTAAGGAAGGAGGGGAAGAGCCATCCTAACTCGGCATAGTGATGGGATCCCGGAGAACGTCTCATAGCCTGAGCTACAGATCCTATAAAATTAATCGTAATTCTCTTTAGTCAAATTAGAGGAATATTAAATAAGTCTTCTAAGTGTGGATTCGGGCAGGAGGTGGCTGAAACTATTTCTATGCCCCGGAGATAACAGAGACCATGTCCACAAAAGAGGTAATATTTTAGGTAAATTCTCATAAATAAATATTATGATCAATACTTCTAATTGATTTTCAATGCCAATAACAATGAGAGCCATTGTCTTAATACAAAAAAGTAACATGGTGTGTTTTACATCCAGGGTACAGTACCTTGTTTGTTTGTTCATTTAACGTTACTTTATGCTGCTATGGCTAATCGGACGATGCTACAGTGGGAGCTCTAAATTTTGTCAATCCGGGTTTAATTAGGATAGAAAAGTCATCCATAACGACCTTAATGTCCCTTTTGTTGCTGATTTGGCCCGAACCCGGTATCTATCCTTTCATAGCAAACTTCATTCCCACTCAAACCCTCTAGTTTCAAACCTAGTTTCCTCTTCGATTCCCGATAATCCTCCGAGGCGTCTGAAAAGAAGATGGCCACGTGACCTTCTTATTTGAACTTTGATTTTAGTACTACCAGTGGGTAGTTTCTCTACTTGTCATTCTCATGTCATTATGTAACACGCATTCTATTTACTTGTTGTATAATTGTAATACAGTTGTAAATATCAATAAATAAATGGAAAAAAAATTAGGATAGAGATTTTTAACGAGTACCTGACATCGTACAGGCTCGGGACCCCCGTTTAACGTCCCTTCCGAAGGACGGCGTAACTAAGGATTTTTTACTCCCTTAAAAAAATCCTAAGGCCACCTGCCGGGCTACGAACCCGCGATCTTGTTCTTAGTAGTTTGTTACGCTAACCACTAGACCAAAGGTGACCGTGCCTCCGGGGTACACATTTATTATATATTATAAAGGATATTACTGTTCAGTCAATTAATTTTCGATATTAACTTAATTCATATTAATTTATATTAACTTAGCTCTTGCTTTTTGCCCTTTATAAAATTTATAATTTATAAAACTATTGAGATGAAAATAGTTGACTGGATGATCTAATGTGAAGGAGATAGTTGGGGGGGGGGAGGGTGCAGTCAAATAGAACACTGAATAAGTAATAAACTTATAATTATGTGCCGACGTTTCGACCTACAGTGTAGGTCATCTTCAGGGCGATTTGGATAGCGAAGCCGTTTGATGTAACGGCTGACATAATTATAAGTTTATTACTTATTCAGTGTTCTTTTTGACTGCACCCCCCAACTATCTCCTTCATATAAAACTATTATTCTATATATATAAATATTGATATGAAACATGGATGACTAATTTTAAATGAAGGATTAAGTCTTAAGGACTACGAAAAAAAAAGAAATGGTACGGAGCAGTTGCCTCTCAGGCCCAGGGGGGCGCGCCCCCCTGACTTGCGCCCGGACGCAAGAAAAGTTGAAATTGAAACATATTATGTTGTATTGTATGACAGTAAAACTAAATATATGGTTTTCAATGTAATATTTATTGTTTTTTTCATATGCCCCCACAATTTATTGTGCGTGGGGGGCCTTGAACAAAGCGTTCCACGTGAAATTTAAAGATAATAAACCTTGTAGTATAAATCCGAAAACTTATATTAAATCGAATTTCAACCTCTGAGATAATATTAGTATATTTAGATGTCCAATGATATATTAATGCATAGAGATAGTAAAGGGGATTGAAGAAGAGAGAAGAGATACGTAGAGTGTGAGGCGTAGAGAGGCAGTCCCCATGGCAACGGTGACACTGAAGAGGCTGCAATTACCTCAGACAATGGCCTCTACCGCCATAGGTCGCTGCTCTAATTAGCTATCGAGTTGTGTCACAAAATCGATACTGTCTCACATCTCGATGTGTCATACCCCAAAGAGCTAAAGTTACCTTTTCATCTATTAAATTAATTTACTTTTAATTTATAAAAAGTAAAATAAAATTTAATACAGGTCCATCAACTGCTATTATCAGATTAAATAATTTATTTGCCACAGCTGGATTTGAATTCAGGAGGTTCAACATAGTAATTTAGAACTTTATTCTCTGAGCTTCTCCGCTCCAATAAAGTAACATAAAGTGAGTTACATAAATGAGCAAACAACAGAAAACGACAATTCTAGATACATAATATGTTTCATACTGTCACAATGATGAGAAAATGGATGAAAGTGTTCCAAAATGTATACATGCATTAATTTTTTAAGGGTATGTGCTAAGAAATTTTCCAAAACGTTTGGTTGAGAAAGTACACGCCACTGGTATCGGGAAAGTACTTCTCCTTAGAAAGTGAACGGGTCGTGATCGATCAGCGAACATCGTGAAAGTAGCAAAGTATCCTTAACAAATAAAAACTTTCCCGAGCCCTTCCTCGACTCAGTTGAGTTTAAATTGCTCTTTCTCGCCATTTAGGCTGTATCAAGAAGTACATCAAATGATTTGGCATTCCAGAAAGTCATCTAATACTATGCCATCTAGAGAAATCATTAATCAGAAAAGATTCGCGGTAGTTTACTTTTTTATTTAATGAAAATAAAATAGTAATAATAAAAGGATTTCTAATAGATCAAAATATATCTGAAAAGGAAGTCATAAAATCACAAGCTAACAAGTTAGTAAACATCCAGTAATGCTAAAGTTAGACAACATTACACTCGAAGGTCTTGGTTTGTGGGAATGAGTTATATATGTTATAAAAATAACAAAGGCATATTTTATAATAAAGGCATGCAAAAGAGAAATCATCATCAACCTAAAATGTCATTATTATCCTTTTAGAATATATTGCATAAGCATATCACCTTTCTGACAGTTCAGCTGCTTAGTATATTGCCACAAATTGTTCATGTTTCTTCATTAGGACTACCCAAAGTACTTAGAGGGGGGAGTGCATTTGCCATTCTATGTGCCGATACTTCTTTCATTATTTTGCTGAGGGCTTCCTTTCTTTCTAGAGACTTTTTTGTTCCAGTCTTCTTAGACCACTCCTCGCGTTTAATGATAAGAGTTATAAAAAAATGTAGTAGACTATAGAATTTACTATAGCATAAAGGGATATTACCAAGAACGAAGATCTCTTGTTAGATGATGTCACTGAAAGCATGGTTGTGGTGATTTTTTTTTTTTTTTTTTTGCACTGCCAACTTAATACAAAGGAAAGGCAGCCGCAGAGGCTAATAGAGCTATGACAGGCAGCAGGAGGTAGCTCGACACCAAAGAGGATAGAGCCCGACCGAGCGGAGGATCAAGGAGGCAGTTCCTTACTCTCGATTTAAGTCGATTAGAGCAAGGGCGGCCGGATTAGGACAAGGGGGCGGTTGATTGGCGGCGGCCACAGCACACGTGACCTCCACGTGCCCTCATTGTATCGCCATATTGTCGGCCTCCGGTTACCGCTCTCTCTGTAATCGTTACACTTCCACCGCCTCTTTGATAATCGTGCGACCCATCACTCCGATCATATCAGTCCGGTTTGTTCGGGCGCCAACAAGTGAAGATGGGCTAACAGGCTTAGCGATCTATTAATTATGAGTAATTTGATAAGCTATTGTACGATGTTTATTTTTTGTTTTCAGGTAATTTTATTAACAGATCTAGAATCTGAGTTTAAAAGACTTTCCACACCGCTTTAGAGTCCGGACAATCATACTAACTTTCAAGTGAACATCAGAAACTTTTCAGGAACTAATATTCTGGAGAATTCTTAAAATTCCTTGAGCACATCGTGTAATAAAACCAGCACTGAGGTGAAGCATATACGTAGCATGCAAGAGCATTGAGGGAAAGAAATATAAGAGTCCCATGTGATTTCAGAGCTATTCAAGTCAGAATTGAATAAATTGGGAAACTTAAGAAGAAGAACATTTTCGAATGATTAAATAATTAAACAGAGGTGAACCTATTTCCACAATACACAACAAATTTCCAAGGACAAAAAAAAAATAACAACAAAATAGTGGCGTGCAGTAGATGCTACGATAAAAACCTGAAAGAAACCAACTAATGTTTCTTCCAAAGTAGCTAATGTTGTAAAGAAAGAAAGAAATCAAAACTAAACAAACCTTTTACAAAACTATACGCCTCCTATTAAAATACACTTTTTGTATTTGTGTGTGTGTATGTAAAAAAAAAACCAAACCCTTCTTAGGTTTTTTTTATAACAAACATTTTATAGCAAAATGTAGTTCTCTTGTCCAACATTAAGGAATAAATATGATTACGAAATTCTTCATTTTGGTTATTAATGTGATAATCCTTAGGTCAAATTCGAAAACCCATTTATCATCTAGAAATGGTAAAGTTATTAAAGATAAATAAATTGAGAAAACGTGTCTGAATAAAAAACTTGATGATTTGAATATCAGAGATAGAGTCTTGAGGACCAATCCACTTATGAAATGGATGATAACGACTAATGAATAATTTTCTTCACTAAAGATGGCATTCATTTGTGTCTTGTCAGCTGGTTTTACTAATTAAGAAGGATTTAAAAATACAACTTGGTGTTTGCAAAAAAATAATTCATTGGTTACACACGTTTCTGACATAGACATATAAACGGTAGAAACAAGGATAGACCTTTTGAAGAAATTCCACAAAAATACAGTTTTACATTTTTTTTTTTTGTTGTATAAGTTTATTTGCACAATTAAAACCTGCATTGTACAATCAAGAAGCGGGATATTGAGTGCAGAGTTGCTGAGGTGATGGTCCCAGGTTCAAATCCCGCTGCGGTAGATAAATTATTTCACATGTTAACAGCCTTAGATCAGTAGCCCCTACCGAGGCTCACCCAGCCTCTCTAAAGTGGCTATCTTTTATTGGGTAACAAATAACAGCCCAACAGCTCTCTATAACCTTTGGCTTCTAAATACCATTGTACCTAATATAGACTGAACCCAAGCCCCTTCATGGGTTGTAGTGGCACACTTTTTTTTTATGTTTTATAGTTCCCAATATACCAGAATTTGTCACTATTAATTATTAGTTATAATAATCATCCGACCAGTTCTCACATATGCCTCAGAAAACTGGACCCTGAACCAAGCACACGAACTCTCACTATTGAGATTCGAAAGGAGGGTCCTCAGGAGAATATATGGTCCAGTTTTGGTGGATGGAGAGTGGAGGCGTCTGTCCAACAATGAACTGAGACTGAGAGAGGTGGGCCGGACATGTGATTAGGATGGGGCAGGATGAAATCCCAGCCAAAGTCCTCAAGGAGCGAATGTATGTATGTAAGAAGAGCAGGCCGACCACGACTTCGGTGGTAGGACTGCGTAGCTTCGGACACCCGGACCGTACTGAATGTCCGCAATTGGAGGGTAGCAGCACTTGACAGAGAGAAATGGCGGTCGATGCTGGAGCAGGCCAAGACTCGAATAAATAATAATAATAGTAGCTCCGAATAATAATAATAATAATTATTAGTTAGATTAATAACTATGAATGAAATTATATAAGCCTTTTATTAAAAAAATTAGCAGGATTTACTGATTATAATAGTTATTACTTCAGATGCTATTTACAATTTTATACAATATTATGAACTTTTTTTTTCTGTAAAATTGTGAAGGCCTTCCCCTTAGGAGGTGGTGGTCTAACTTCCCTGGAGACCAATTCCTACTGGGAAGTGGGGTTCGCTGTTTCTCTCCACAGTTCCTTCCATGCATCTTTGCCTCTGGCTGTCCTCATCCAGTTTGGCCCTGCAATGGCTCTTATGTAGTCAATCCATCACCTTCTTTGCCTTCCACGTTTTCTTTTCATTCTGAAAACTCTTCACTAAAATAGAGCCAAAAACTCAAAAAGAAACACTATTATTTATTATAATGCAATTGGGAAAAACCACAATGCAAAGCCTTATGTTTCAAAAAATACACCTACTTACCAGTCGACGTTTCGCCTATTCAGGCATTATCAAGACACCAAAATCAAAAAGGGGTTATGTGAATCGCATCTCGAAGAAAAAGGTGCAATACATTCCAACGATCAACAGCCCAAACAGGCTCCAAACATGAGACAGCACCCCACCACCAAGATGTTCAACATACAACTGAAATCTCTTATTTTTCAATCCCTCCAAAAAAACTTTTTCTCTAACAACATTTGTTTGTAATTATAAAATCTTTTATTTGACTTTGTAAAAACTATAATTAATCCCTATAACCATAATAGCATAAAACATAACAGAAACTAACCCCTAATTAACTTAAAACATAGGTTGCTGTTTAAACTTTTTGTTTATCCTAATAATAACATAAAAAGTAACTGTTTTAACATTTTTGGTTCTCCTCAAAACATTATTTGTCATTTTGGAAATTCTAAAGTTATAATTAAACCCGTAACCATCATAACATAAAATATAACTAAAACAACCCCTAATTATAACTTAAAACAAATTACAGTAAGACGATTTTGAATTTTTGTGATTGTTGTCTGTTCTGAAATTTTTGATTGATTTGAATTAATTGTTTCATTTGTATTGCCAACTTTGGTCGAACCTACTGCTTCGGAATTATTTTTATTTTGGAAATACCTTTCCAGTCTGTGGCTTCCTGGAATTGAATTTTTTAGTTCTCTTCTTTTCAGATTGTAATTTGGTATTTGACAAGATTTCTTCCTTATCTGTAGAGGTTTTTCCTTTCTCTTCAGGGGAAGTTTCTAACGAACTATTCCTTAAGACTGTAGATTAATAACTATTAGTTATTAATAATTTTAAAAATTAACTTAAAGGTCAGTAGGTAACTAAATAGAAAAACTCAGGAATAGCGGTAAAACAGCAAAATATCTAAAAATTCATTATCACAGATGCTGAACACATTGCAAAATAAAGATAAATTCTCCTAATATTATAAATGCGAAAGTTTGTATATTTTTCACGCGAAAACTACTGAACGGATTTGGATGAAACTTTACAGTAATATAGGTTATACATCAGAATAACACATAGGCTACAGCAAGAGCGTATTTAGGGGGGGAGGCACGGGGGCACGTCCATCCATTATAGTACATAATTAAAGGGAAATCAGGAACTTAGCCTTTTGAAATTTGCAGATAGGTTCTTTCTATAATTAAAGAAAGAAATTTGGATAATTCCACCCTCAAGGGTTTCCCCTTTAATATAATAGGGGTTCAAAGATTGTATGGAATCCGTCAGTCTTGAAGTTAGACATCTGAAATTTAGGATGTACGAGTAAATTATAGTTTAAAAAATGATAAATTATTTATAAAATGATCTGTCACGAAACTTCATGTGGCAGACCAAAATCCACGCGAGCGAAGCCGCGGACAACAGCTAGCCCTACATAGTTTTATGATTAAGAATACTTGTTAATTTATAAAAATTCAAAATAAACAAACTTTTGTCCAGAAAATGGTAGTTTTAGGACAACGGATGTCCATGGCACGCTCAACTGCCAAGTTTTTTCTCACAACTCTTAGGGTGTCCAGACGAGACACATGAGGAAGATCTCTCAGGGTGTATATATTGCTGTTTATAGATTAAATAGTTTATCTGTCATAGTCGGACTTGAACCCGAGACCATTATCCCCGCAAATCAGCGCTCTACCCGTGAAATAAAGTAAACAAAACCAGTAATATTTATGTGCGTGTGCCTTTTTTATTAGACTTGGATCTATAATCGACAAACACGTTTTAATGTTTTTTTATTTCGACTCAGTTGATACGCGTCAAATTTGTTTAAACGGTTGCTATTATATTTTATTTATAGTTATTTTGTTATTATATATTATTCATTACAATAGGTTAGTTGTAATAGCTAGTTGTAAATCCAGCCCTGTTGACCTTGCATTTCCGATTCATGTAAATACGAGCAATATTTAACTCGGAAGAGATCGCCATGTAAACATCCTCATTGCAATGTTAGATGACATATCCTATCATAATCCATTCAGATAATAGGATACAAAGGGATAACTACAAGCGATAACATCAGCCTACATGATATGGGTGAGGGATATCGATAACGATAGAATCGATTATAGGAAGCCGAGCAGCGAGGTTTCCATATTGTCCATATAGATAGATATCAAAGAGGTTATTGTGGCCGGAGATAGGGATCGCTATCGGCAGGTGGTTGGCACCAATGGGCACCTGCCTACCAATTAGCCCTCTCTTTAGCACTGCCGTCATGATATATAGGTCTCCATCTTGTTTCATCTTGAGCAAATTGATTTCTTAATCAGCCTCTTCAGAATTGGATTTATTGTTTTTACCTCCTTGGTGTTGATATATCGCCTCCACGGCCAACTGTATATTTAATGGAAGGGCAGCGAGCAGCTGACCCAACACTCCAGGTAGGCCTCCTGTCATCGTCCAGGTTCACAGTTATTATATTTATTCATAGTAATGATAGTTCATATGATAAGTATATCGGTTTATATAATTAAAAATTAATTAATAGGACTTTGAAATTAAATCTTAAAGCCATAATAAAAAAAAAAAAAATTAATTAATGGTCTGGACCTTTTACAGAGAGTTAAACAAAAGATGGATTTCTAGAAGAGTTCTGTCAGATTTTGCAACATTGAACATTCAGGAACAGTGAAATCTTAAGAAATTCTAGATTAAAGAAACATCAGCAACCACTGTATTTGAAAATGGGACGTATGCTCAGTAGCTCAGCGCTCTATTAACATAGATCAGTAGCTATCCCGCTTTTACAATGAGGCATTAGAGGGTGGCCAATTGTACGTCAAACAGTGCCTGGGGTATCTACTTTCTCTCAAGATATTATTGGAATGCATAATCTCAAAATGGTGTGAGTTATGCTAATTATATCTCTTTCGTACCTTTCAATACTATTCATGCTAATACATATTAAATTTTTATTTTCTTCTTGATTAAAACTCTCAGACTGCTGATTCCACAGAGTCCAATATGAGATATACGGAACCTGCACGCTGAGATAAAATGCACGTAAAAACTTCACACCAAAAAGCTCTTTATTATAGAAATCAATAATGTATGCTTGTTAGAATGCACTTGAAAGTCGAAAACTGAAAAACCAAATAACCAAGGCGTAGATGGGAGGATTGCATTAGGAGTGATCTGGCGGATTTGGATTTGGGTAGTGGTACGTGGACTAATTTTTGTAAGCAGAGATTGGCGATATCGGCATCAAGCCTTCGGATTCGCTAAGGCTTATAATTATTATTAAGATTTAAGGTTTTATTTTTTTGAGTTTTCTAATTCTATTATTTTGTCTCTTTTTAAGTTTTGCTCATTTTTATTTATGAAAGTGCAAGTAAGAATTTATTTTTTAGTATTATAATTATTTTTTGAGTATATGGCACCATTTAATAAACAGCTCCCGGAACAGCCTTTCGCGCTTCTTTCTTGAGCTCTGATTGTCACCAAATGACTACCATTATCCTATCCATGAAGATGCTTCAGCTAACAATGGCACCAGCATCCACCTGACAGAACTCCCTCCAGTGATGACACGCACTCAGAGTCATTAAAATCATTAAAGAAGAGTAAGGCAGAGGCGATGACGCGGGGATGCGGGCGAGGGTACACAGCGACAGCTGGCCAAGCCGGAGGATTAGGGAACCAGAACAAGGAGGATTTGGATCAGGACAATTCTATTTCCTCGGACAACTGCCTCCCTTAGTCATTCATCGAGTCCCAGCAGCTACTGAGCAACTGTCCGTATCTGTTCCTACTGTTTGATCTTCCACTAAAAAAACATTTGCCAAGCTACTAAGGGTGACGATTAACATGAACAACAAAGAGGGACTTATAAGAAAAAAATGGCCTATAGATTTCCGAAACTAAATTAGGTTTTAACTTAACACCTACCTAATACCAAGGGGTGTGGCTGTGCATGTTTTTTCTTTAGGAACGAAATTCCAGGTAACAGGCTTTTGATATGACAACCTGGTTACAAACATAGTAGAACAAAAATAAAAAAAACCTGTCCTATTACTACTCATGAAGTCATGAGCTCAGTACTTCGTAGAGAATGTATTGTTTCTGCGATAATGGTACCCACTTTATATACTCTAGATGAGGCCCTGGCGGGTCTCCAGACCCCATTAACAGAATTAATAAAACAATCGGCCTAGGCCGGATATGAACCCTGGACGATCGGCACGGTCCACTGACTGCTTGAAAGTATGATCCTAAATTTCAATCCGTTTTCAACAGTTTTAAGATCTCTAAAATCCAAATAACTAAAAAATTAAACTATTGTGTTATATTACTAAAAATTAATTCATTGTGTAGATTGCTGAGTTGCTGAGTTTAAGGACTAAGGTTCGTGCCCGATTGTGGCAGAGTTCATTACGTTAACTTCCCTTAGATGAAATCTTTGTGATTCATACAACCTCTCGGGGCTCACCCAGTCCCCATAAAATTGTCCCAAGTACTAAAGGGAAAAAACCTGAAGATTGAACGTAATCTCTTTTAATCATCTTCTCCTTCAGTTGGCTAAAGAACACTGTTGTATCTACCATGTACTGAGCCCCATCACGGGTTACAGTGATACCTACATTTTATTTCTATTTTTATATATCTGAATTATTACAAGTATTATTAGCGAATGAGCCCTTTATGACTACACAAGAGGCGAGCATTTGCCTTTCTTTATGGACATACTTCTTCTATTCTATCGCTGTTGACTTCCTTTCTCTCTTGAGACCATGTTGTTCCAGACTTCTTTGATTTCTCCTCTTGGTCAACTTGCCACATATGAAGTTTGGATCTGCCGACTACTTGGTTTTGGATATCCTTTGGGGTAATAAATACCTGCTAGTTTCAGACCTATTTTAATTTTCGATCGACTCATTTTCCTATTAATTCTTCATTATTTTATTTTATTTCTGCCCGTCTGAAGCCCGAATTGGGAAATATCGAATAGTGTGTTTGTTTTTTTCCACTCAAGTTTCAATAAATAATATTAAAATTACATATCAATTTTCTTTTTAAATATTGTTATTAACAGTTGGCAATGACAATACTCCCTCCTTTTTAAACAATCATAGCGACAATGGTGGATCCAGAGACAGACAGACGGACCGGCGATGTTCAAATGGGATTTGGGAATCTCAAAGGGCTCATGCATATGCAGCTCCGCGCGGGGCGCAATCAGCACGGCTTTGCATTTTATATTTTTTCCAGCACCCCCCTCCACAAATTCATGCTAGGGAATCCCTACCCCCAAGTTGGGATCAAAGCGGTCATTACCACCCTCCAATCATCGGATCACTTCTTTGTGGTCTGTTGCTCTCTGAAAAAAAGAGGAATCGTCTTAGCTACCGCTCATTCTTTTCATATCTGCATCACAAGTCTCATTACTATATTTTGTATTAATTATTATACCAGGTAATTAGTGGAATACGCAAAGGTAATTATAGTAGATTACCATGTTTTGTACGAAACTGACTATAAATCGAATATTTTACTTAGACATATAATATAACATATAAGTATAGACAAATTAAACTGCAACAGGGAAGTTCATCAGCTTTGTTAATTTCAAAAAGACTAATTTGTTAAGGAATAAAAAGAATTAAAGAAATATCCGGTTCACAGGAGGTTTAGGATGAGAGACATCGCCTGATATGTACATATATATATATATATATATATATATATATATATATATATATATATATACATCAGCATTATCCATGTCCCTGTCTATCAACCTTATACCTTTTGAAAAGATATTGGTAAATATTTTTAATTGAGAATAATATATTTTTATTATAAACTGGAAGAATTCAAGTACCTATACTTCAGTCGTGGCTATGTCAATGAGACATTCTATGTTTCTATAACGATAATAAACTATATTAGTGAAGGTTTATTATATGACGTCAATGGTTAGCTCAAGTAAAGTACCACGATGCTCAGTCAGGTGGAAAAACTCCCTTTCCCCACCACAGCACTCTGGCCCCACCGCCGAATTCTAAGGTCGTTTTCTAAATTGCCAGACAATATCAGATGTCATCATCTTCGGTGAGTGTGAGGTACCAATATAAAACCCAAGTGACTTACTCCCAGTAAGACTGTGCCTCAGTGTTTTCCAAGAACTCTTCATATTCCTATACAATATAAACCAATATATACAGGGTGTCCCGTTTCAAGTGGATCAAACGTTTTTAACTTTTAAACGAAACAAAATTCAGAAAAACGATTCAGGCAAGAGTTGTAGTTATTCAGCCCCGGTTTGAAGAAATAAAAAAACATTTTTTGGTTTTTCACTTTAAGTGGTCGTCAATATCGACCTTCAAAAAATGTAGTTTCCTCTTGACCCCTATTTATTTTTATTTTTCTGAAACGTACAATACAAAACATGGAAAAAAATTATGTAACATTTTTTTCTATCTTTCATAGGTCACGTAGAAAAAGTATCTGAAGCTCACTACTTCAGTATGATGTCTTCACAGGTTTTTAAATGTCCAGACATTTTCTGAAAGATTCAAAAAGCCTTGATTAATAAGTTATTTCGATAAAAAAAACTCTTAAATACAATTACTTAATGCTACATTATTTTTCCTCCTAAAGGAGGTATACTAAAGTAGTCAACTTTGAATGGTTTTTCGACCTTAACTATGAAAGATAGATAGATATGTTACATACATTTTTTCCATGTTTTGGATTATACATTTCAGAAAAATAAAAATAAATGGGGGTCAAGTGGAAACTACATTTTTTGAAGGTCAATATTTACCATTTAAAGTGAAAAATCAAAAAATGTTTTTTTATTTCTTCAAACTAGGCCTGAATAACTACTTTACTAACTCTTACGTTTATCCACTTGAAATGTGACACCCTGTGTATATATTTTTTTTAGTTCTCAGAGATATACTGATTAGTCATTCCACTTTTTTACTTTCTCGGGATTAGGATCCATCCACACCTCATCACATCCTCCCTCTGACTCCACCGCAGATTATTTACTAAATTGGCAGACTACATAGCTAACCGAACATTCTTGCAGTAGGAGTCCTAAATTTTGGTTATCTATAAATAAATAGAATAGGTACCTTTAACATGTGCCTGGCCCAACATTAGATGGGTATCGCCTTTCAACGTCCCCTCCAAAGGACTCCATAAACTAGGATTTTTGACTCCCTTTAAAAAAGGAGAACTCCCGATCTTGGGCATAGACAAAACTTGGCTAAACACTAAGTCAAAGGTGACAATTTTATTCATGATAAATTGCCTTCCCGTTGTCAAAACCAACCCTCCACCAAAATTTGTTAATTCTGAATACATTTTTATTATTTTTAATGCAATTAAGTAATTCCTGTCATGCGCACAACCGACAATGCTGAGGTAGTATACATATTTTGATTGGTCGATATAAATATTTTTATCGATACTTTTTTCGATAGTGATATCCGTGTTTCTGGATCCACTATTGTTTGTCAATGTAGTGTGGATAAAGCTATCTTGTTAGAAGGATACAGTGTATCCTGGGAATACAATGTATTTCAGGACTCCGCCCGAGGACAGGACATCCCCCAGAGGCCGCCGACAGATGGGAAGTCAGGAGTATCCAGCCAAGCGTGTAACTGCGGAACCTTAACTCAGTTACATCCCTTCCCTAACCTCGTTAGCCATTCCGTCCGGCAAACAGTCAGCTAGGAGCCCTTTATCTCATCATCCGCTTCTTCTAATTCTTCGCTCGTGTCTTCTTCTTCTTCTTCTTCGGCAACAGAGAAGGCAAGGGACCGGGGTAGAAATTGAAGTTGAGCTTCAAGGAACTTCTGGGGAGCTCCTAGAACCAGATTAATAACGGTTGAATAGCATCGGTTTTCGAAAAGTTTTAAGATCACTAAAAAAAAGATTGTTTATGACCGTTACTCATTAATTTATTAAGCTGGGATTATGATATAGTTGCTCACCCGTTATAGTTCTTTCTTTCGAGAATATTCCATAAACCTATTTAAGGTGCTAACAAAAAATTAAACAGTACACAGTCGACAGAACATTGAATAGAATAATCACTACGAAACGGTTTTTACGGTGAAAGAATTGCTTGGTAGATTTTACCATGAGCTAAAAGTGTCTGAGATTGATAGTGGAACTTCCACTGGCATGGCTAAAGATATAGCAACTGTTTTGTGTGCAGAATGGTTGACCGTAGCTGTACAAGATCAGGTAATTGCAACAAGAAGTTATAGAAAACACATTCCATTCTTAAGAAGAACCTGGTCACAGAAAAAATTCTACTCTGCTCCAAAACGCAGGAATCTATTTAAACGTGGCAAATGGATGAGAAGAATTGACAGGAGCTTACTACTAACTTAGGAATAATAATGTAGCAAGGGGCAAGGATGAGGTGCCGGGCTATTACTACATGCAAAAAAAAAAAAATCACAGAAGAAAATAATGAGCTAAAAATTTATTGGGAAGATCAAATAATCACGGACAATATAGTAATGCAGCCGTCCAGATATTTTGGAAATACCAAGAACATACTTTAGAGTTGAAATCGCTTTATCACAATCCCACATTCGCTTTGATCAATCCTGACATTTACCCGGCGCCTAAGCGTTTCTTACAGTTTTTAAATTGACATCGACTTTCAACCGACCAAACTTGATTGATTGGATGGATCAGTGTGAAGAGTGGTGAGTTGTTGAGAAGAATGGCCCAGGTTTGAATCCACCTGTAGCAGATACATTATGTAATATTCTAAGAGCATTATACCTCTAATATATCTGCCCCACGGAATAGGAATGGACCAGGCTCTCTTGGAGCTCACGCAACACCTCTAAAGTGGGGGGGAAGACCTGGTGATTGATCGTCCAAATTACTTTCTTCCGCAACCGTTGGTTTAAAAACAGTACAGTCTCTGAATTGAATGAGACCAAGAACCTTCATGGGTTGTATTAGTACATTTTTTTCTTAATATTTATTCATAAAATATGAATATAGAGATTGGATAGAGCTATGTTTTGACGCAGTTAACAGGATAATAACAGCCATTGACCGATAGAGGGTGTTATTAGTCCAACCCTCGCGACAGATTGATGTAACGCTCCCCCTAGCGGTCCTGACTCTATTTACACCGAGCATACTCTGCGATTACAGCACGTAGCGCTTAGCGGCAGCAGATGTAGCATTGTGTGTCCTTAATATTTTCAACATATCCACATCTGTTAATGGGCGGTATATTTAATAGACTCCAACGCAAAACATCGCTGACCCTCCCGTTGCGGTTTCCGATTGCACAAATACTCTGGGTTCAAATGCCGTCAATAGCGTAGAATTGGGATTAGATTCAATAAAGTCGCATCCTGCAAATGAAATGAATGTTTGGAATCGTTACCGTGACAATGTAAGCATTCCATATGGCGACACTCAAAGATTCATTTGTTTTATTTTTATAAATAATATTGGTAAAGGTAACTGAAGGGTGGAGATGCAAAAAGGGGTAAATCCATATTTTATCATTTTTATTGTTTTTTCACAAAGTTAGCATCCTCTATACGGTGGTACATGCTTCACCAAAATATGCTAAATCCAATCTAATTTTTCGTTCAAAGTTTGGGTTGAGATGCAGAAGGGGATAAACCCTTATTTCTCAAAATAGCCGCTTGGAGCACTACGTATGCATGTGCGAAAGTGACATACGAAAATTGACGTAATGTTTCCTATTTTTGGTCACTCATTTCTTCCATCGGAATAGGGTATTTGGTAAAATTGAGAAGGATATAAAAAAAAGGTATAGTAATAAAGCCAGAGGAGTATGTGGCATTTTTTAAAGTCCATGGGAATCCAATATCACTAGCACGAAAGGTGATGGACTGGAAAAAAGTCTTACAAAAAATCATTGAGCCACTTGCCCAGTGGCATTTCAGGTTTATGGAAAAGATTCCTCTTGAAAAAACTTTTATTTATTAGTTTCTTAGTTGTTATAATTTTTAAATATTTTTATTTGAAAATAAAATAAAAATAGAGAGAAGAGAGACTTTTAGAAGGCAGATCTTGAGTATGGAAGGAATCCAGGTAAGAGTGAAAAAGAAACCAGGAGTAAGATGGTCCGAAGACAGAAAGAAGCACCATAGTGAAAGGATGAAGGAATATTGGAAGGGACGGAAAGAGTTAACAAACCAAGTGGGAAGAATTGAATTTGGCACGTGGTCCTCAGCTGGCCTCATTGAGGGGAAGAAGAAGAAAAAATAGAAATAAATTATAATAATATATAATGACGTAAGTCAACAAGATCCAAATTAAAGTAAAGTTCAATGAACATTCTCCCCGTGTAAACATCGCAACTTGCGAGAACACGGAGTTATAGGATCGGTGAAAAGAAAGGATGTGTATTTATTTTATGTAAGTTATATGAAATGAAAAAAGAACCTGCCGAAATTTCGCCAAATCTTTTATCACCATGACACACCAAGAACCAAACGCAATGAACGATTCACAGGAAAGGTTACAGGCCTAAATCAGGGAAGGTTAAATAAAAAAGCTGATTGCAATTAAAAATAGAAAAACATTACAAAAATAACAAAGAAAAATACAATAAAAAACAAACATTTTAAACAATACATTGCATTTAGGGTGATATATAATTTGGTTCGGGTGTTAATCATGAATGAAATGGCATCTATGGGATGAAAATAGTTGACTGGATGATCTAATGTAAAGGAGATAGTTGGGGGGTGCAGTCAATAAGAACACAGGATAAGTAATGAACTTATATTATGTGCCGACGTTTCGACCTACAGTGTAGGTCATCTTCAGGGCTAACAGAGAAACAAACAGAACAAAAAATATAAAAAAATGTACAGTAACAATAATATGGTGACAAGTAATGTAGAAAATAAAATAAAGTAGTGGCAGATATGAAGATAGAAGATAACGAATATTAAAAAAAGTGCCAGAGTTCATATTTTTAAGCACCTATTTTAATTTTTCAAATTCATTAATCCTATCTACTTTTTTTCATACAGACATTGTACACTATTGTTACTGTACAAGAGTTTTCACTTATTTTAACTTTTCAAATTCATTAATCCTATCAACTATTTTTTCAAAACAGTCTTTGTACACTGTTGTTCCTGTACAATAGTATTTCTATTATTCACATTTGTTATTGTACATATAGTTCCATACTTTTCTGTAACATGTAACATCATCAAGTCCGTTATCATACATTTTATACCTTTATTTTACTAGTTTGTCTTTATTCTTCATATTCCAACCTTTCTGTATATGTAAATATCCTCATTTTGGTGTCTTTCGTTTAACTCCTCCTTTTGATTTTCCTTTATATTATTATTTAGTACTGTAATATCCATTCTGTACATTTTTTAATATTTTTTATATTTTTTGTTCTGTTTGTTTCTCTGTTAGCTCTGAAGATGACCTACACTGTAGGTCGAAACGTCGGCACATAATATAAGTTCATTACTTATCCTGTGTTCTTATTGACTGCACCCCCCAACTATCTCCTTTACATGAAATGGCATCTAGTATTTCTTAGCCTTTTATGATACTTGTTAACTTGTATTTGAGTCATCGATATTTGAATTTCAGTGCACAGAGGTCAAATGGAGTTTATTACAACCAATACTACATTTGTATAAATAAGGAGACGAAACAAAACATGCAAGCAAACATGCAGCGTCGTCAGTTCGGCTGTTATAGTATGCTGAGCTATATTTTATCAGCATTTATTCCAATTTTTTGCGTATATCCTGAAAATAAATTAATTTTCAAGAAGGTTGACTTGTTCCGGTATTTAAGAGACTCAAGCGTTGTGTTATACATTTTCTTTTTGAGTTTGGTCTCATATTTACACCTTTGTAAGGAGTTAAAAAACTAGCTGTATTCGAAAAAAATTTTGGTTTTAGGATTTCATAGCATACTGAGGATATTGAGTATTCAGGTTCACAAAGACATTTATTATTATTTTTTTAGCTTGTATTTGAGTAATCGATATTTGGATTGTATAGCATTGAGGTCGAATATCGATTATTACAAAGAGCAATATTACATTTGTATAAATAAGGAGACGACACGAGGGCAGGCAAACAGACAGAGCCACACTAACGAGATTAGCGAAGGACAGACAATGGGAGAAGCTACGCAGCGTGTAAGAGCTGTAATTGGGTTAGGGGGGGGGGGCGAACCTCCCGGTCCTGCAGCGCCCCCTCCATCAAACCCTCAATCAGCCCTCAATGGATTTAATTGCACGTCTCCTCGATGTACCTGGCTGTGTGGGCTTCTGTTGTGTGAGCCACAGGGTTAGGTCGATCGGATGCCCCCTAGTATTTGTGTGCAAGGAAGTGCATCATTCTATTCTAAAACTGTAATAATTATGAACACAAAAGGCTTAGTGAACTAACACTAAAGT
Organism: Arma custos; assembly: GCA_037127475.1. NCBI lineage: Eukaryota > Metazoa > Arthropoda > Insecta > Hemiptera > Pentatomidae > Arma > Arma custos. Next base: position 132,178,026 of record CM073764.1, read on the forward strand.
AGCTCGAAGCCGACGATACCAATCGTTGCAAATTTCCATCCGCGGACCGCGCGCCAAAGCCAAACTTATAAGATCACTCTTAAATGCTATCCTCCCATCTATTTCTAAGTCTTACCCCAGGATATTTATTTATTTAATAGGATAGAGATCTTTTAATATTACCTGACACTGCACAGGCTAAGGACCGCCATTTTACGTGCCCTCCGAAAGGAGGACATAACCAAGGATGTTTTACTACCTTTAAAATATCATAAGGCCACTTAGTAACCTTAGTGCTAATTAGGAATTCGTTTGTTACGGAGTCTTAAACTTAGCTTGATATCGCTTCAGTTATATCAATAGCGAACAGTTATATCAATAATTTTTCTAATTATCACCAAACTAACCTAAGATTAGTATGGGGTATTCATAATCTCAAGTCCATGATATCTTGCTATAATACTAAATTCAGAATAACGCACCCTTGTTTCTTATTCTCTTCTGTCGAATTTACACGCTTTAACTTTAATAAAGTTAAGTTAATAAGTAGTTATTTAGTATTAGTTATTAATAAGTTAATAAATGAGTTAATAAAGTAAGTAAACAAGTATCTATCATTTTGTTGCACTTACAACTTGTTGTTCGACGAAGCATGCTTAAAAGAAATATCGGCAGGTTATTTATCTTCCTAATGTTCTAGAGACTCAAGGCTTTTTGTTTTGATTCTTTTCTACTCATATTATATCTTTTAGGTCTCATAAGAGCTGTAACTATATATATATATATATATATATATATATATATATATATATATATATATATATATATATATATATATATATAGTAAATGGTTGAAATCGGTGACGTGTGAAAGGCTTTGAAAGAACTGTCCAGTTAAGAGCATTTTCCCCCAGTCCAGCGATGGTCCAGGGCGGTCCTCCGTGATATGAATAGCTCCAGGGGTTCGAGTATTGCTGTCACGTAGCACAACACTGTCATTGTCATCCGACCCTCCTCCCTCCTACCTTCAAATGGCAATAGATGTTGTACTGCCAAATTTATATCTCCTTGGAACATAGTAGGTGCAGTTGAATTCAAATTATGAGAAACCGATATATTTTGAATTCAACACAGACACGTATAGCTACGGCACTCATCAAAATTTCTAAAGGAAAAGTTATTTTAAATTGTATTAATTATTTTGCCTTTAACTAACTTCAAAGGTGTAATACTCCCCACATTTGAACCTGCGTACACGAATCAGAGTACTCAGATGTTATGTGTTCTCAGTGTTATCACACCCATGGAAATTAAAGTAAAAATCTATAAGTATTCGAGATGTGGTTTTATCGATTTTTATAGACCGCCCAAAGTTTCATGGGTACAACATGTCAGCAACAAAATCATACAACGAATGCAGAAGCCCCTCGAGATAATGGATAGCATCGAAAGATATAAATTGGCATACTTCGGTCATGTGACGCGAAATGAAACGTACCGCTTTCTGTAGTTAATCATACATAGCAAAATTGATGAAAGAAAGGCTTAAGTCACAGGCGTCCCTCCTGGTTGAGGAATCACTGGCAAAGAACAGGATTAACATCGGTAGGCTTGTTTCTTACTGCGGTCAGTGAAATAAGATGAACCGTTATAATCACTAACATCCATAGAGGATAGGGACTTTTAGAAAAATAAAATTAATCATTTGTAATTAATGGTATTTAATTAATTAATAATGACAAGATATGAACTTTAAAAGGAAGAAAGGAGCCGTTAAAGGTAGAAAATGCTTGTTATTTTTAAGCTTACGCTTGTATACTAGACTTAAAATGTACTTGTACTATCGATAACTGGGTAAGTATCGACCATCACCAAACTAATAAACGATTGTAAGAACCTTCATTGTTGGAAGCCTCAACAGTGTTGCCAGAAGAGAAGACAGAAATCAGGCGGTTAACACATAATGGCCAATTACAGACAAAACAGAAGCCAGAATAATTTATCGCCGGTTGTGAATACGCCCCGCCATAAATTATATATTATTCAGTGTCCAAGAAGAATATGGGCAATTAAAAGTGCTCTGGAATCGGATGATGGAGGTTCGGAGAAGGGACCACACATAGTTAGCTTTATTCTTTTCAGATTTATAGAGGCCACTGCCTTCGTAATAACGGCTGCATCGATTTATTGATAGCAATAAACCAGAAAATGGCGGTGATTACAATGTTGAAACGTGAAGCAATTAAAAAACACATATAAAAATACTTAGTATACCACTAAAGGCTGGTAGCGAACTCGTGAGGCACAAGTTGGAACTAATATTCTCCAAACTATAAAAAAAAGTATCTCCTTCAAATGGAAGATTTACCAGCTTGGGGTTAGATTTTATGTTTGTTTTGTTTGCTTTAAAAAAAATTAAAGTAAACCAAACCAGAAGGGTGCGCAGTCTAGTTGTGGGGAGGAGAAAACTCAGTACCTAGTTTGCAAGGCAACTAATCTCAAGTACCGAATTATATCAATTATCTGTTCTATTAACAGGCGCAATCTATATGTGTGATCTGAAGTCTATTCAGGGGTTCAGCCAGCTTTTTAAATTTGATTCCCTTGATTGGAAGAAAAACCTGGAGGTTGAGTGTGATCCTAGCCTTAATGTTGTCACTGCAGTAATAACAGTACAGTCAAAATCAAATAGCAAAAAATATTCTGCTTTTTCACTTTTATTCAGTCAATGCAGATGTTGGTACATGTGAGTTAATGGGTCGCCATGGACTGATATCATCCATTAGAACCTGAACACTGATAATTCGTTTCTTGATAATGCCTACAATCTTGTTCATATTTATGGATATTGAATAGAAGAAAAGAAACGTAATAATTTAATGCAAAATCTTTTAATCAAATCAATGATGACCTCTAATTATCATTGAAATCCGTGAACAACAATAAAAAGGAAAATTTAACATTAAAACTGCTCTTCTGTAAATTTCGAAAAATGTCAGTTACGATAGTTTACCTCTGAGGTACAGATTTGAAGGATCGGTAATCAACCTAGAAATGCTTATAGCTCGCTTCATTTAGTCGTTTAATATCATATCCTTTCCGACATCCAGAGTATGTTATGGTGTTCTCTTTTATATTATTTTCAAAAAGCCCACATAGAGTTTTCGCTTACCTGTCTTTATTTTTACAATCAAACACTCTCTTTACATGATTTATTATTTTAGATAAAAGAATTTCGTCGATTTAAATTACTTTTCCAGGCCCTCCGATTTCTTCTTGGTTTTGAATTGTTCTCACTTCGTTCGTTAAAAATTAGTTTTGTCTTGATAAGAAGAGAAAAGATTTGATACACGAGATAAGAGATAAGAAGAAAGGTTACATGGCGACCCGCTAAACCACAATTACCTTTATGTTAAATGATGTTCATTATTTCGAAATATACTGCCTAATTATGCGGTAATGGGCTGGAGGGTTCTTCATAGGGGCCGCGTAGAGTAGATTAAAAAACATTTTAGTCACTTAGTTGCGAGTAACTTCTGGTTGAATAGCTTAATCCAGGAGAGGATCGAGGCAGCAACTTTGATCCTAAATATGAGCTAATAAGCCGTGATTAGTGTTCCCCATCCACTACAATCTATTGGTGTTGTGTATTTACATTTAATTAGTGAACCTTGAAGTTTGCCTTTCAAATTTGGCGGTCCGCACAACTATAAAGGTTGGTCAGCCTAATTGTATTGTAATAAATAATCTTAATACAGGAATTAGGAGTTCCGGTTCCAATCCTCCCCAAAAAATAAGAAGTACTCCTGTATTTGACCTAAAATAATATTAATAATAATTATTATTATTATTATTACTCAAAGTACTAGTAGTAGTGTGATTTTGATTGAGGTAGACAGTAGTAGTGACAAGAGAGAAGAGGGGAGGAGGAAGATGGGCTGGTAGTGGACAAAGCGACGCAGTGATTGATGCAGGGGACATCATTTGTTAGGGCGCCTATACCCTCACAAATTGATCTATATTTATAGTCCCTACAATGGCCACTAATAGCCCTTCACTGCTCCCACTTCGTCTTTTTTATCTTGTAATATTTCTGGCATATGCTTTCCTATTAAACCCTTGGGACAAGCATACCAATTGAAAGCCTTGATACGTGTCAGGCACTGAAAACAGTGTGTATCAATTCATAAAGCCACAACGATGTTGGAGGATATTTCTTATTCCTAAAATAGCAATTTTGTAGAATACCAGTGTATAGTTAATAGGGGTACGCACTATCTTATTTGGTACGGTGGTTGCTAAAATACTCAATTTATGATTTTGGGATATCCAGTCAAGTAGAGTCGCATTTGGCACATTTCCTGTTATGCGAATGCCACTGATCAAATCTTGTCCACTTGTCAAATTAGGCAAGTACCAAAATTATTTTATAATTACATTTTTTATATTTCAATTAGCATTAATATGAATAAGAAGGTACCTAAATGTTATCAGGGTTGAGGTTATGAACAGTGACCGATAAGAGTCCCTGCAGACCGGCCAGTACGCAAGTAGCAATAAATGTACCAGGAATTTTAATAAATTCAGTAGCGCCATCTGTAGCAAGGTGGTGCAACTTTTATTTATTATACTAACCTTCTATAAAACCTTCCACTTTTCTTATCAACTTCATATTTTTTCAAGTGGTTACTTCTTTTTTTTCAGTTACTTCTTGAACTTATAATGCCTAAAATCAATTGAAAATTGAGATTATTCGTATGTTTGACATATGGCTGTTTCATAAAACTTTTGAATTGTGAATTTGAAAAACCTAAGAATGAGTTTATTACCATTGGTTCTTATTCCACACTCCTGTTTCTGCATTGAATGACACTTTTATGTGTCATTATTTACTTTACTGATATAAATAAACAAATACCTAGCACTTTATAGACCTGCAAGTTGACAAAACAGTAAGGCGGACATTAATGAGATCGGCACTGCCAACGAAATAATATCAAGTGTGCTATACTGAGCCTGCTATTATACTCGTATTTTAATGCTTGCTATTGCTGAAACTCGACAAAAAGCATTAAACAGAGTATTGTCAAGTTCGAATACTTAAAATTTAATTTTAAGCTTAAAAAGTTTAGTAGAATTGTGGGTTTTTTCTTTCTTTTTTTTTCTAAGGGGGGGAGCAATATCAGATTAGTACCAGAACTCACTCCTGTACAGGTTTTACCTTTTATTTTCCAAAAAATTAATAAGATAAAACTTTCAGTTTCAAGTTTTTTACAAATATCAGTAATAAATAGATTATGAAAGGAGGCTACAATACTGTAATAAAATATATCTCTTTATTACACATAAATAGAAATACACACATCATAGAATATATTCATACATATTTATTCAGAAATATTTGAAGAACAAAGTTGCTATTGATTATAGCATAGCACTTCTTTAACTACTAGAAAAACAAATTATTGAATCAGCTGATAGTTGATCGAAAAATAATTCAATCTCACCATCATTATTAACAGTAACTCAAAATACATTAAGTAATCTATACATCGACAATTAACATGCTATATGTGTCATGTTAAAACAATTTGTTTCAGGACAATGATTATAATTAAATAACATAATATATGTCATAACTGAATTATATACATTAGCAACTCTTGACTAAGTATAAACCCATTTTTACTTCATTCAAAATTCACGTATTATTTAAATAAAATGAAAACATAAAAACCTTATATTTCCTGATATACTACTTCAATAAAGTAAAATTATGACTGATAACAGATAGTCAGATTACAAAACATAGAAGGTAAGCATCAGGTTATTAATGATTAAATATTAATCTAAACTGAAAAATATCTCAATGAGTATGTTGTTTGTTTATTAAACGTCACTTTTTGCTGCTATGGCTAATCAGACGATGCTACATTGGGAGCTCTAAATTTTGCCTACCCAGGTTTAATTAGGATAGGGATTTTTAACTAGTACCTGACATCCAACAGGCTCGGGACCCCTGTTTAACGTCCCTGCCAAAGGACGGCGTAACTAAGGATTTTTTACTCCCTTTGAAAAATCCTAGAGCCACCAGCATCTCAATGAGTAATATAAACCTTTATTTGAAAAATATCTCTTTTTATCTAAACAAGTATAATTTAACAATGTTCATAACTAAGACCAGTTCGTTGATTTTTTTAGTGCCATACAACCAGATAATGTTTTTTAAAAGTCATCTAACTATAATAAGTATTTTACATCATTTTGGATATAGTGAATGATAATTAATTTTAAACTGTCATAGAAAAAAATGTTCTCAAAGATACAATGTTTAATTAACAACAGGTACAATGTATAAATCATAGGTGATTAATTAATTAATTCATTTTAAAACTAATGTTGAAGAAAAGAATGATTCTGAATAGATCCCAAAGATACTTTTTGAGTAATATAAAAATTACCATTTACAATAGAACCTTGATTATATGGGTACTTGTAGCTCTTTTATCATATACTTTTCCGTCTTTTATTTATTACCAGTGTATTTGAAGTTTATAATAAAACTTAAAGGTACCTGCAGAATGAAGAAATAAATTTATTTTTATAATTTTGGGGAAGTAATCAGGAACTTCCGAAGATTTAAGACAATTTATAAAAAATTAATTTTAATGTTTAAGTTTTAAAACCCAATGAGCATCTTTCCCTCTTAATGTTTTACCTCAGTATTAAATCTAAATAGTATGAATTTTTTATTTTTAACTGTTCAATACACATGATGAAATATTTTACGGATGGTTATGACCTAGTAGTAAAATATGATATCAAAATGTTAATTCTGAATGTTGGCTAAATGTAGATTGAGATATGTTCAGCGTATTAAAACTACTATAAAAGGAAGAATAATTGAAAAATAAATTATCTGTTTGTTTTTATGCTTGTGAAAAATAAAATTTTATTAACTGAACTTTTGATAATAAAAGGTAAGTAGTCATATTATTAATACTGCTTTATATTTTGTATTTATCTTTTTTATAAATAAATACATTTTTTAATAAATATTTAATATATTTCTGTTAAATATAAACTTATTATTTTTGATGATGTTTCCATCATCTTTATCAATTGTTAGTTAATATAAAGAAAAACAGATTATTCATGGTTATGTTTATCAGTGCACTTTCCTCACAGCCACTGCACCCAATAATGAAGAATCTACTGTATTTTGAATTGTTATGTTTATGATTTACACTTAATTTTAAGTAGTTCTGTATCACGTATTAACTAAACACAAGATAACTATATTAAGGATAATATGTTAAGTTGGCATACATTTATATAATTAAATAATGGATGATTATATTAACATAAAAAAATAAATTGATAGATATAAACAAATAATTTTCTATATAATATAAACCATAAAATTAACTATATTCAAATGATAAAAATTTCAAATAAGTTAACAGCTTACCGTAGAACAATAAGTCATGTTTCTACTAAAGATAAAAATTAGAATTAAATGTCATTTTAACAAAAAATAAATATATACGGCGTAACAGGAGGTAATGTCAGTATATGGAAGGATAAATAGTAACTCAAAAATATTGTTCAGTGAGCGATATCACTGTCACAACCATTACCAATCACACTTGTTCTTGGAATTTCCATTTCTCAAAAATGGATCGAGATGAAGTTCAATGAATATTAAATGTAATTAATAATAATTGTTAAATTTAGAACAGAATAGAATAGAAAACAAACTTTATTCTGGAACCAAGTCCCTTTAGAATAACAAACATGAACAGAAAAATAAACATAATATATATCTGGCCAGAAGGCTACATTATAATACAAATCATGAAGTGACAAAAACATAAGAAAAATAAAAATAGAAATGAAATAACTAAAAAGTACGAAAATTGAGCCAACTTTAACCAATTGTACAGAATAAATATATTAATTTACAATAGAGTTTCAAATTCCTCTGACCCCTAACAGATTTTGATAAAATCACACAAAATTTTCTAGTTACTACTTAGGGGAATTTACAAAAATTACTTCTTTACACCAGCTTTACAATTACAAATTAATATGAAATTTTAAAGAGTGTCGAAATTGAGAGGTCAAAAACGTCAGATACCTACAGCAACAATAGTACCTTGTACATTCTTATGCCTTTTTTTTTAAATCACCCGCCTTGTTTTTTATTTTCCTTTTTTTTTTTAATGTTACCACTTTGCATACAAAATTTCTCATTGATTATGTTATTTATAATTATTTATCCCATTATTTTTCATTTTATTCATATGTTAATTTTTAAGACTGAAGAAGGTAATAATTATGTGGCCATAAAAAAATGAAGCGGAATCAAATAGTAACGATGGTCACCATTAGTATATTACATTATTATTATTATTACATTATAACCACTTTATAAGAACGAACATTAATAACATAAAAGCAAAAGTAGATCGCACTCTATTAAGTTTATGATAAACTATCCCTTCGTCGATTATTGAGATTTCCTCCTGATATTGCCTTCTTTATACATAAACATAAATGTATAGAAACAGAATATGGCTAATTTTTAATAATTATATTATATCCAAGTATTCTAAACACAAATATATTTAGAGGTACAAAAATTGATATATAAATGAGAATTCACAAATTAATCTTTTATATTAAGTGCTAATGGACAGACATGCATGCAACGCCATCTATACAAAATAGATTTATTTAACAGACGAAAAATATATCACAGATGTTGAATTTGACATATTTTGTACAAATTTAATACACATGTATAATATTAATATGTTTCTTTTTTAAATAATAAATATAATTCTCTTTATCAGTCTCTTTTAAGATAAGTTAAATAATTTGGCTAACTATTATGGCAATGATTGTCATTTTATGTCATAGGATCCATCAATTATAACACAAATAGACAAACACATAATCTATTTGGCGTGTGTTTTCTGATTTGTATCATGAACTACATATAGTATATAGATGTGAATAACATCTCGTTTATACTGATTACCAATTACATTGATATGAAAATGTATTTTATATATAAAAGTAAAAATGTATTAATTACTAATAAAAGTGTATAGACGCTTTACGAGAGTTAAAGAAATGATTAACATTGCTCATGATAATATTATTGTCAATAAAAAACAACATATACCATACTACACTTGAAAACAATAATAAGAAAGAAAACATCTGAATATAGAATTTCACATTAATTTAAAATATATATTTATGGAAATTCATATACTTGATAGCACAAGATTTTTTAAAAAATATTATTACATATATAATTATAGTAAGTATATTTACTAGTACAAAATGTTACAGACAAACTGATATTAAAAGCAATGCATTAGTTTGATTGTTCTACTAATTTCAGTAAAGCACAACCTCAATGTATTGCAATTAATGCTAAAGTATTTTATTTTAATAAAGTTTATTTTATTCAATTTTTTTGTCGTCTTTTCATTGTCCTTATGAAATATAATTATAGACCTATATAATAACAATAAAGAATAATAATAAAAGGCTAAGCAAACCCAAAGGTTCAAAGCCAAAACAACATAAATAAATAAAAATAAGAAAAGATTGAAAAAATAAAATAGAATAACTATTATAAAACAGATCCAATCAATTTAATACACAAAATTTTGTAATATTATCAACTCAAAAGTTTAACCATATAGATTGTGTATAACAATTTATATCATCCACAAAACTTCACCTCAAGAAATAAGGTTATTATAACTTTGATAAAGTTGTTAAGTTACAATAATGTTTTGTGATACATATATATATATTTATATATATATAGTTTCTTATGTATTTTTACAATATTGCACTAACAAATAAAACATATTAACTGAGAATATAACAAGTAATAAACTCTTATAGGACCAAGTTACCTTCAATTGTAGTTAAAGAAGTTACCTCAAAAATCCCTTCCTAAAAATTTGAAAATGACAGATTAATACCAATACAATATATAAAATTTCATAGGAAGAAAAATGAATTCATACAGATTGTATAAACAACCAAAGTATTCAAATAAAATAGTTTATTTTACTTGAAAAAACAAATAACTTAAGAATCAGCTCAGATGAAGAAATATTTAAAAAAAGAAAATAATTTTTTTAAATTCAAAATATAATATCTCTTCTCTTCAGAGAACTATTTAATCCAACTATTTTTTCATTCTTATCACTAAAGGCGGTTCTTATCACTATCACAGATTTTAGGCAAGAATTTATACCTACTTTAAAAGTAAACTTAGAAATGTGTCACACAGATATCCTGACTTTCTGCCAAGTTTATGGGTATATATATTTTAAATAAATTTTTCGTTGATAATGTAATAATAAACTCTAAACAGAAAAAAAAATGTTCTGTTCTCAAAAAGCAATTAAATGAAATAGCCTCAAAGTATCTCCTCAAGTCGTTTAACTATTACCTATGATTTAAGCTTTTCATGGTCAGGTTTAGTCTTCAATTAGATATTGCTGTTACATACACTTGAGATGGCTAGACTGGTATTTAACAAGTATAAGAAAAAGCAGTAAGTTAATTAATCTGTATATATTTTATATTCATAGTTTGTCTTCGGTGCCACAAAGTCTCATTATTATCACTGGCTCTACAACCCAGCACTGGTCCTGGCCGCATCAAGGCGTCGCCTCCACTCTTCTCTGTCCTGGGCCAAGGTCTTCCAAGCTCTGGATCCTATGATGCTGCCTGCATCACTCACGACTTCATCTGACCATCCAAGCCGTTGACGCCCACGTTTTCTTTTTCCATCAACGAATCCAAACAGCAGTCTTTTCAGAATGGCATTGTCCTGCATTCTGGCCACATGTCCAGCCCATCTCAGCCTAGCTATTCTTATGTGCTTTGTCAGGCTCCTGATACAAAATATACAGCTCTGCATTTTGTCTGAGTCTAAATTGATCGCCAACTCTTACAGCTCCAAACATTCTTCTCAATATTTTTTCTTTCGAAGAGCAGTAAACTGTTGGCATCTGCCCTGGACAGAGGCCAGGTACAAAGTCTCAACCCTTCAACTGCTACAGACGATATATGCCAGCGCAAGGGAATGTGCCCCCTTTGCTAAAGACCATATAAGCCGTCCTGCATCACACACGCTCTCAGTGCTAAAGACGATATATGCAGTCACACTGCTTTTCTATCTATTTGCTAAAGCCGAGTATAGACGACACGACCTTGCTTCATTCTTATTCATATATCATTCATGCACCGTTTGCTTGGGATATCGGTGGCTACCTGCTCAGGCCAGTTAACTAATCTCATTCTTTTTTTACTCTCTTTTTGAAACAACCCTGCCTTTAGCATTCATTTATTTTCTATAAATTTAAAGAAAAGTTATAAAAAAGTATAAAAAAAGAAAAGTTTCAACTCCACCAGTGTCGGTCCATAGACCGAATCAAAAATGAGAATGGAAACAATGAAATACGTTAACAGTAAAGGGGCGTAATGAAGGATAGAAAGCAGGTCAAAAGCATGTAGCACAGGCCGGTAGACGGGTAGCCGGCCCACTTAGCACTGTGATAGACATTAAACTCTTCACTCGCAGCAATTAAAAGGTTAAAATGGCTCTTCCCTTTTATCCCTAGACAATATTTCCAAGGTTGATTCATATACCAATGGATTGGTATACTGTTAACACCCTCACTCATCTACAGCATCCTATAATTCAAATTCTATACCCAATCTCAGAAAACAAAATCTCCATCATCCAATGTTTACATTTGTTCCCACAGAACCAAAGCATTCGAGTGCTCCTTTCTCACCCACTCCACCACAGTACGGAACTCATTCCTACCTAAAATCTGCCATGCTCCTTCCCTATCCTCATTGAAACCCATCTATTTCAAACATCTCGATTCCCAACAAACAGCTCATATTTATATATATCAAAGTAACTCATGACATCGTTAATTTTTTTCTTTTAGAACTTATTTTTATATAATTTTATATATATTAATAATTATCTTTTTTCATGAAAAGAAATTGCTGTTTGGTTTTTATTTACTTTTTAATTATAAGGTAAATACCATCTGATTTTTATAATGTAGCATCTTGGCCAGATCTATGTTCTATTTTTGCTGTTTACATTTGTTATTCTTAAGGGACCAGGTCAAATAATTTTTCTATATTTTTTTATAACTAACAAGCTCTGCTATCAATAAGACTTCTGCTGGATAAAATCATGACCATGTACAATTTGATAAGTACAAAGGAATAATTTGACTACAATACATTTATGTGTGTGTGTGAAATTCCATGAGCTTATTGCATCCATAATTATTATATCATAAGTTTAATAAATCATAAAAAATTATAACCACTAAAAAGAAATTTAATCTTTATTAATCAACAAATGACTTACCTTGATTCAGCTAGTTCCACCGCTTTGTTCAGTACAATCTGGATATCCATCGATGGGAAGCTCTGAAATCAATCAATAACTACAATAAGTGCTATTGTAATTAAAACAGGATGTGGAACCACATCAAGTATTATTAAATTATTACTTATTACAGAATGTAACATTTATCAAATATAATAGGTATGATTAGTAAATAATAAATTCTTGCAAGGTTATTTTTAGCACAGTTTCTAAACGATATAAAAAAGCTTTTACACTAGTTTTATAGCGAGCAGAGTGTCTAATTGGTAGTGGTAGAGTTGCCATGCCTAAGGTCTTAGTTTTAAATACCGCTGCTTGACAGACATTTATTGAATCGGTTAGCAGCCAGAGATGGATCTAGAACCCTCCTAGGGCTCACACAGCCTCTATAAAGTGGGTACCCGAAATAGGGAGGAAATCTGGCAGTTGAGTGTGTTCTATCAGATCAAATCACCTCCCTGCACAAACCATTGTTCAACAAACAGTACAGACTCTACCCAAGATCCTTCATGGATTATAGTGGTGTAGGTTTTTTTAATATCTATATATTTTTTAGATTAAATAAAAGTCTGTCAGCGAGCAGGATTTGAACTCAGGACCTTCGGCATGGTAACTCAGCCCTGTACCACTGAGCTACTCTGCTCCCCATTTTACTATTAAATTAACAAATATTGTTATTATTTTATTTTATGTCCGGAGTCATGACAAACAATAACTATTTGACAATTTATTTTGGCCACCACTCTTTATTGGTCATAAAACCCATTTTTCTTCCATTTAATTTTTACAGTCCAATATTTCAAGCTTATAAAAAATAAATTAAAAAAAAGATTATTGTAATTTAAAACTTCTTAAAATTGTAAACAGGGATGCCAACATAAGGCACACTGAAGTTAAGAACTTGTACACATCATGCAGGTTTTTAAATTTTTACTATTGAAAACAAATTCATAACCTCTTTCTGCGAAGAAACTGATATTACACGTACCTTTATATTATTCTAATGTTTCTGAGGGTAATATAAGTGAATTGAGAAAAGATTTGTAATAATAATAATAAAAAGAAGAAAAAAGAAAGAGGAAAGTTAGGAGAGGGGGAAGAGCCCCCATACAGTTAGATTACAAGATTAGACCCCAGCCCTGATTGGACCCATTCATAGCCACCCTACAGGGAACTGGTCCCTTCCTTTTCTTGTTTACATATCTGTCTGGGCCCTCGTCTGTCTAGGGTGCAAACTTCCTTTACAAATACCTAACCCTTTTATTAGCTATGCTAAACTCATTATTAATCTTCTTATTACCTTTAAAGTTATATTACAAAGTTGTAATAATGTTGCTTTAGAGAACAGAAATTATCTTTTGCATGGTCATAGATTCAAAAGTTTAATTTATTTTAAATTTATAATTTACTATCTAGAATTATAAGATAGTAAGTTTAATTAATATCTGATAAGATCGACATATGACTTTCTCATAAATTAAACTATAAATTGGTAGTATGAGTTGAAAATGGTTGACTGGATGATCTTATGTAAAGGAGATGGTTGGGGGGTGCAGTCAATAAGAACACCGAATAAGTGAAATACTTATATTATGTGCCGACGTTTCGACCTACAGTGTAGGTCATCTTCAGGGCGAATGATGGGAAGCGTGACCGTTACAGATCGCGGCTAGAGTGTACTGTGCAGTACACTCTGACAGTACACTCTAGCCGCGATCTGTAACGGTCACGCTTCCCATCATTCGTCCTGAAGATGACCTACACTGTAGGTCGAAACGTCGGCACATAATATAAGTATTTCACTTATTCGGTGTTCTTATTGACTGCACCCCCCAACCATCTCCTTTACATATAAATTGGTAGGTTAAACAGCAATCTTAAATCAAATTAAAATTAAAATCCTAATGTAATATGGGGTGGGGTATAACAAAGTGTAGTGCACTGAGTTGCTATTATGAAAATCCCGGGTACAAACCCAGCTGTGACAGATGAATTATTTAATCTGTTTATAGCCATATGTGGACCCTACGGGATCTGGAGATCCTACCAGGACTCATCCAGCCTCTATAAAGTGGGTACCCTTAATTGAGGGAAAACCTAGTGGTTGAGCATGATCACGGACAAGTCGCCTCTTTGCGAAACCATTTTCTTTGAAACAGTAAGTACAATGTCTACCATGTACTGAGCCCAAAACCCTCCATGGGTTATAGTGGTAAAGTTATTTTTGTTTATGATGCAAAGGCATGTGGTGTAATAGGCATTAATCCGAAACGTCTAGAAAACATCTATTTTACTAGTTTCATTTGTTTTGTTTTTTTATAACTCAAAAACTATAAATAAAAAAAAATTGAAATTTTGTATTTTATTTTATTTTTATCCTGATTATAGATTATGTAAAATTAATTATTATACAAATATTCAAAAACATAATTTTTATAAGTCACAAAATTCTCTGGTGAAGGCATACAAAGTGGAATAATCTTGAATTCTTGGAGAATAGAAATTCAAGCATTTTTTCATTTTCGTTAGTTTATGTAATAGGTACGTAAAAGAAAAAACATTAATATAAATATAAAATCTTAAATTAATATATTTAATAGTAAATTTCAAAAGTTATAAACTCACCTGAAGCAGTTTGACATTAGATGGAAAGTCATTTTTTAGAATTTGATCCCTGAGTAAACTAAAAGAAAACAGATATTAAAATTAATAATTGAAAGAAATTTAGTAATATTTAAAATCATGAACAAATACACAGCTTAAGTTCCAGTCCCAAATATTGCCATGTAGTTAGAGCAATTACCTTCTTTAGAAATTCTTTCTTTAACTATCATACTAGATACATAATCATTAAACAACATACTGCATATCCCGAAATTCTACTTTGCATTGCCTTTATCCCATCCCGGCTACTTTTATTCTTCAGTCTTTCATATTCAATGAGGCACTTTATTTTCAAAAATCTTTAATCATTGACCTAATTAGCCGTCTTTTAAAACCATCAGTAACAGTAGGATTAATAAATTTGAACCTCATTATTTCATTATTAAAAACATGTCAAATTTTAACTACAACATTATATACATAGTCTAAATAATCTCCATTAAAATATATGCACTTTTTCAAATATACAAGCATATTTATCGCAGCAAGAATGAAATTTGGATTTCTGAAAAAAATTGATGTCCGACAAGCATTTTAAATATTAACCTGAACATCAAAGTTTCACACTTGTCAAGGCAGTTAAAAAAATTAATGGAGTAAGTGAAAAAAAAAATTGATAAAATAATGACTTGGTATAATTTTGGAAAGTTCCAATGTACAACATCAATTTTTGGATGGTATTTGTCAGAGGTCTTATCACAATGGAGAAAGCGCTAGGAGAAAATAAGAACATGTCGATTAATGAACTTTTATCAGGTAGAAGTCAGGCTTAATTTAGCTTTCCACTATCTAATAAGATTCATATGATAAAATTACTATGTGATTGAGAAATGAATTATTTTTATTCCGTAGTAAATAATGAAAGAGACAGATTTTAAAGTAGATAAGTTTTTATGCTTGTTTAGGTCTATTAAGAGTTAATGAAAATCATAAAATGTATAATTATTTAAACTTATACTTACATTATCATGGCACAACAGACAAAAATAAGAAAAGAGAACCTATATGTATCGGCAAGAAGAGAGTCCCATATCCTAAGAACATCTGGAAGAGGAAACTCTTGGGACAGTAGTAGTGTTAGCCACCTGAAAAATGGATAAAACAGGATCCGAATCACATTCAAAAATTAAGTTTGAGAAATTAATAATCTTAAGAGGTTCTTTAATAATTTGGATCGATCTCACAAAAATAGGAAATTTTGGACTTAATTTAAAAACAGGATACAAATAAAAATTTTGTAATGTTAGAGAGGAAAATAGTTGACTGGATGATTTTAACGAAGGATAGAATTGGACAGGGGGTGCAGTCAATGATTATACAAAAAATAAGAATAACTTAGTTTTTAATAGTGCCAACGTTTCAGCCTATGGTGTAGGGCATCTTCAGGACAAATAGAGGAAGAAATGGCTGTGTGGACTGTCAAACTATCATAGATCAACTACTGATTCTACAACTGAGTTGACCTATTGACTGAACCTCCTGACCAATTCTATCCTTCATTAAAAATGTTTTAAGTTATATTATTCATCTGTACAAAACAAGTGTTGTCGCTCAGAAAGCACCAATACATGCCAGACTTGATATACGCCTGACCAAAAATTTTTATAGGCACATAAATCTAAATAACTGATTAAATAAACAATAAAAATTTGTACTAGTTATTACAAGAAGTCGGATTGTATATCAATTATTGTTGAAGCGATCAATCGAATGGACAGTATGTTTGACATCTAAGCTGACCATGAAGGTAGAGTTTGTACAAATATGCATTATCAGTATTTATGTTAGAGAAGAAATTAGTTGACTGAAAAATCTAATGTGAGGATGGAGATAGTTGGGGGTGCAGTCAAATTAAACACCAAATAAGTGAATACTTACTTATTATTTGAGGCAACGTTTCGACCTATTTTGTAGGTTATCTTCAGGACAAATACTACTGTGATCAAAAAGTAAGGTGAATTAGTTTATAAAATGTAAATTCTTTATTTATTCTTTCAAATCAATTTCATCCCCTTCAAAGTAATCGCCATCTGAAAAAACATACTTGTTCCAATGCTTTTTCCAGTCTTCGAAACAGTCAAAATAGTATTTTTTCAGTATAGCCTTCAAGACCTTCAATTTGGTTTTTACCTCCTCAATCGTGTCAAAAAGGCGACCCGCATTGGCCTTTTGAATTTTCTGAATAGCCAGAAGTCACATGGAGCCAAATCAGGCGAATACGGTGGTTGCAGAACAATATGAATCGAGTTTTAGGCAAAAAAGTCACGAAGAGCCAATGCAGTGTGAACCGGTGCATTATCATGATGAAGGAACAATAGTTGTTCGCCAATAATTCCTGCTGTTTTAGACGAATGTGCTTCATGCAACGACACATAATATTCTTTGTTGACAGTTTGGAAGGAATTCATAATGCATCACACCACGATAATTAAAGAAAACTCAAAATAATCTTGATTTTCGACCGACTTTGCTGTGGTCTTTTCGGTCTTGCTTGACCTTTTACACGATATTCGCTGGATTAGTCGGTGATCTCATCTCCAGTAATGATGCATTTAAAGTAGTCCTGATAGTCAGACAGCAAAGTTTCACACACGTCAACGCGACACTTTTTTTCCAAAAAATTGAGCGATTTTGGCACCAATCGAGACTTGACATGTTTGAGATACAAAGCATCCTTCAAAATGCTTTGGGCTGTGCCAAATGATATTCCAACACTATCAGCGAGGTCTCTAATTGTCAATCGACGATTTTCAAGCACCAAATCTTTGATTTTTTGGACATGGCCCACGTCGGTAGACGTTGAAGGTCGTCTAGAGCGCGTTTCATCTTCAACTTGTTGTACCACTTATAAACGTTTTTTTGTGTCAAGAGGAACCTCTTGATCACCAAATGCCTTCCGCAACATTTTCAACGGGCCCGCAAAAATATTTGTTCCACAAACAAAATTTGACGCAAGTTCTTTGCTAAACAAAATCACCCATTGTAAAAATTGAAAAATTCTCTTTTGGTTGTTTACAATAACACGTATAACTCGGAGATAATCAAACCTTTTCACAAACAGATACTTGGCAAATGTTAAAGACAATCCTACCAACCTAAGAAAAAAAATTTACCTGCTTTTCTAATGCCCGGGAGTTTTAAATGACAATTTCACCTTACTTTTTGATCACAGTAGTAGAAGGAGTGGTTGCTCGGGGACCGTGTCAGTCGAACTCGGAAACCATGTGACACGATTCCCGAACAGCCGCTTCTTCTATTTGCCCTGACAAACCTACAAAGTAGGTCGAAAAGTCGGCACAAATAATAATAAGTATTCACTTATTTGGTGTTTTATTTGACTGCACCCCCAACTATCTCCATCCTTACATTATATCAGTCTTTAGTTCTGACAGATCTCCTAGACCCCTAAATTAAGATAATTTAAATTGAAATATTTTAAATTAAAGGGTATCATATCTCAAAATTGGTTTTGAAACATATGAAACATTTTTGTTTTGTTTTGATTGTCAAAACTTTTAAGGGAATGATCCATTTTGTGAAGGTACCAATCTTATACTAAATTGTTTTGTGTATTCAATGAACAAATTTGAATGATCTATTTGAATTACCTAAAACTATAATACTGGGGCCTCAATTCTTGCTCTTGTAATCTCATATAAACTTCATGATCATTTCTTTTAAGTTCACTGCATAGTCGCTCCATCAGCTTGTTGATACCTGCATATAAATAAAGTCTATAGATCACTTTAAAAACCAACAACATATCTTAAATTTAAATTTATACTTTAATAAATAAATATAAATTCCATATCGTCGCTGTCAAAACAATAAGGCCTATCTACAAATTTTGGTAAAAATGAGTTAGTAACGGTAACGGACGAATTAAGGTCAGCAACATGGCAGAGTATGATTTTTTGATAATTCTTTTTAATATTTTTAGTAATAGTACAAAAATTGTACAGATAAAAAATAGATTATAAATTGCCAAGTCTACAGTCAGCAAGGATTTTTTCTATCCGGTAAAATCCTCCAAAGTGTACTTAGGCGGTATTGTTTTGACAGCGACAATATATATAACTTTGTAAATAAGTAATAACCACTTCTCATGACTAGTTCTAGTTTTAAGTAGTCCACACAATCAGTTTTGTTTTTAAGAGACCTGTCAAAGACAGAAAAAACACCATAGGAACGACAGTAATAAAATTATACTACTTCTTGCCATCCCAGGCTATTTCAATACTTACTAGACAAACCCTCTAAGCTGAAAATTAATAACAAAAAACTCATACATATTACTACTATAAGACATATTTGAATTTAAAAAGTAGAACCCTCAATGCCTCTTATTTGTAACAAATAATATCATCCATAATAAACTGAATTCTGAGGTCTGAAAACTGAAACTGATGTCCCATTGATTGCTGCTTTGGCTGGAACCCGATATACTTCCACAACGAACTTTATTCCCACTCAATACCACCAAACTTTTCTTCAATACCCGATAATTCCCATCTTTCGTAACCTTTTGTGACCTTTCAACTTAAATCTGTTAATTTAATACTACCAGTGTGTAGTTTCTCAACTTGTCTTACTTACTTGCCATTATATATTTACTTGCTGTATTATTTAATACTAGCCAAATTTCAATAAATCCTTTTTATAAAAAAAACTGTCCTTTTATATCATCATTCATGGACCATTCTGACACTTTAGTTTTTTTCTATTACTTTAAATATTAAAGTCTCCATCAAAATTGAACAATTGTATTAATTCAATAAACAAAGTCAGATAAAAACTGAATCAATAATGCTCAGTAATACACTAAACATATAATATCCGTTTATATTGATATTAATAATAAAAACAAAACACATCATTACACATAAACACATAAATAAGTATGTATACCTGATTCAGTTTCATCTAAAGTTTTGATGAAAAAGTCCCTAATTTCTGCCATCAAATTCGTAAAAGCGAAGAAACAATCAGCTTCAGCATGTTCTACAACAGGAAATAATATTTAAATGTCATGATGTGACAAATTAAAAACTAATATAATAATAGAAATTATTATATATTTTTTCACTCATTAGTTAGTTTATATATTCTTTGGACAAAAATAAAACCAAACTATTTACCCCGCCATTTCTGATGAGGGTCACTAGCGAAGACGTGGTAGATAGGCCCAACAATCTCGTTCATCCCTTGGACATAGCCCTGCCCAGGATTCAACTTTGCGTACAAGAACAGTATCCTCTGGACAACTTCCCAATGAGCTTCCGAGCCCTCAGGAAGGGGAGCATAGTCCTCTGGTGCCTTTCTTCGAGATAATGCGATCTGATACAGGGATATAAATAAAAAATTAATGTCTGCTGAGCAAAACGTAACATAAACATGAGATACTTTTTTTTTTTCAATAAATGAGAATACTTTTTTTTAGATTGATAAAATCAATGTACCATTATTTTTTATAACAATGATGAAAAATACATTTTAAGTTAAGAAAATAAGTTTAATAAAAATTTAAAAAAATTGATGGTATTTATAAAATCTACAGTAATTTTTTTAACAATAAAATCCATGCACATTTGTCAATAAATTACCCACTGCTGATATACCATTACAAAATAGTTTACGACAATGTGTTAAGTTAGTGGGTTAAAAATTTGTATGCAAATAGAGATCATGTAGGCAAAATGCTTTTGGGGAGGTAATAGCTTTTTTTCCCCTACCTCATGTGGTTTTAATAACAATTTTAAGAGGAAATTACAACTTTATAAACCCATGATTGATTTTAATAATATAACCATAAAAAAACAAAAAGGATGTTGGAAGAACCGACTTAAAATTTGGAATAAATAATCCTCTTGCTCATAAAGTATATAAAGAAATTAATCTGGGTTACCAAAATAAAGTACCTTCCATAATTCAAATTAATTTCAGTAGGTTAATTTTGGGACTTTAAATTAAAAACCAAACATCAATCTAGTAACGAATTATGAAATTGAAAACACTTACTTGCTATTATCCAAAATGAAAAGCGTTAAAAATAAAATCATATTAAATTTAAATAAATATCTTAACTTAATCCAACTTTTTTTAAGTATTTGAAATTAAAATATTTTTTTATGGAAAGATAAGATGTGTAGTTCCTGATAAAAAGATTTGTTCTAAAAAGTGAAATACCTCTTCTTTAAATTATTTATAACATATTAAACATTGCATTTTAACAACAATAATAGATAGAGGATAACTAAAAATTGATATTACATAATACTCTTATTGATTAATATAAGCTGTAGGCATAACAATGAGCTAAATTTATTATTCCTATCTAAATAAATCAACTGAAATGTCAGTTAATGTATTTACAGAAATGTCTAATGGCTATAATATTTCAAACAAGTGATAAAATGGAATAATTAGAAAAAATTTAAGAAAAGAATAGAAATAAAAGAAAGAAATACTTACTCTGGTAATTCCTAAACCTTTTCTCTCAACGTTGGCAGAATTTAGGACCGAATGTTGAACACGACTGTGGAGTCTCTTCTCTCCACCAGAGTTAACAACTGCAGAGCATGGGAACTCAGTCGCTTGCTGGAAGAATGATATGTCTGGGCATAGTCGCCTAAAATTAGTGTCATAACAAAATTAATATTATTTTACTCATTAAAAATATTGAGATAAAAAAAAAGTTTGTATACCTAACATCTTTGTCAATCTGCAAAAGGACTTCGTTATCCTTGAAAAATGCATCCCAAAGACTGTCGGGGTTACAACTCAAAGGATGATCAGACATTGTGACATCAACTCTTTCTCCCGAATCATTGCATGATGCTCCAGGATTGACAATCATCTCATCTAAAATTCAGTATAACTGTAAAATTATATAACATATATAATTAAATAAATCTGGAAATGAGCTTACCAACAAACTGGGCATATAACTTTCTCTTCATTGTCAAAACATCATCCCAGCATCTTCTGTCGGCTGGCAGGTAGTTGAGCATTAACCTCCAGCAGAGGGCTCTGTTGACCTGTTCCTCGGGTATGCCTTAGAATAGTGAAATAACACTGCTTTGTAATAGTATAACCTTATTATAATGAAAATTAAGTAATAATTTTTTTCCAACATAACTAATACATTTTACTATCAGTATAATATTTAAAACATAAATTTCATTTAAGGCAAAAACCACAGACAAGGCAATACTTTTATTTGATTGTTTAATTCAAACCATATATCACGAAGGGTAAATTAAGGGATTGGTAGATGGTAAGAATCTCGCTGTTTTCAGGCTGATGACTGCAGGGATGCGATTTAGCCAGAATGATGCTCAATCATTAAGTTTTTTTTCCAATTACAAGGAACAAAAAAAAACGAGGCTGGGTGAGCCATGGCAGAATTGAACTACATCTAATAACAGAATAATCAATTATATGAGACAGATTCGAACCTATAACAATGAAATCAGCTGTGAAAAGGCACTGTGCATTATAAACACACCACCTCTTAACAAATAATTATTGTAGTTAATATCAAAAGTCAGTGACATTAGTTTTTCAAGTCATATTCTTATATCCTATTTCCAATTTGTGGCAAACAACTGTCTCCAAGTGATAGCATAACTATACTCTGGAGTTCTACCAAAAACATTTCAAATGCAGGATTTTCATAATCATAACACTACAGATTTTTTTCATTGAAAACTATACGTTAAAGTACGAGTTTAACAACTACTCCGTATTTTGTTTTAAATATTTAAAAGTAGTGGTAAAATAAAAAATGATAAGACTGGCAAAGTAGGTATAATGGGGAGAGATTGTTTCTCTCCTTTTTATTTTTTTGTATTGCGTACTTCTAACATTAAAGGCCTATATGAACATACAGCCATTGTACATAACATTTTTTTTTAACTCACCCATAACATAACTTTATGTTACAAGCTATATAATGGTAGGTAATATGGAAATTTGGCATAGACATAAAGATCCTAATTCTATTGTATTAATTTGAATCAAATTGACTACTCTTCATACCATTCTAGCATTGACTAGATAACATAACAAAAACTAAAAAAAAATTAGAGAAAATTTAAATATCTATTTAAATGGGGTCCATGGATTATATTAGTTTGTGGATGCTTAATGTAGGCCATAGGAATAGAAGATCAAGAGATTGCAATGAAAAACAATATGTTAAAAAAATGGACAAACTAAGAAAGAAAATTTTTTTCTAGATAAAATTTTAAAATACTTATAATCTCATAAATTAAACATCAGCTGATAACTTTAAAGGGTTCAACAAAAGTGGGCGTATCTTGAAAGATAAAACTTTATTTACCATTGAAACAAATATTTTTCAATTTGAACAAATCAATCTCCTCTTCATTAATGACATCTTCAAATTCCTTTACTCTAAAAAAAGAAATATCACTTGAATGTCATGTTATAAACTTCAAAAGCATGCAGATAAGAAGTATCTACCTCGCTCTATAAGAAGCCATAACTGAGATATACAATAAAGAATTGTAGTATTAAGGTACTAGTTTGGATATGTCTAAACTAATCCACGACAACCATATAATAATGGTTAAAAAAGTGGAACTTGACATTTATAAATTGTCTAAAAGGTTGTTTGATAACATTTGGAAGACGACAACTTTTGTCCAAGTGGTAAGGCGCCAGATCCAAAGAGCTACGAGGACAAGGAGTGGCCTAAAAAACTAAAACCTAAAAGATTATTTATAAACAGTAAAAAGTGAGTCAGGATATCCAATGCAAAATCCGAAAAGAAAATAATAAATGCAAAAGCCACTCAATTATATTACAACGATATAATACCACTAACATTTTCCTCATTCAGCAATAGTTGAATCTATTAGAATGCCACAAATGCATAAAAAAAAATAATCAAAATGTATAAGGTGAATAAAACATCACATCGTTGTACTCCAATGAAAATTTTAATCAGTGCCTCAAAAAGGGGATCGAAAATCAATTTTTTTTATTTTTTATTTCTAATATAATTTGCAACAATTCACAAAAGTAATATGCTGCAGCAAACAGTCAAGTCTCAAACTTCAAAAACTTGGACAAATTTAAATGTATCTATACAAAATCACATACACAATGAAAAAAAATATACAAAAAACTTTTAACAGATAAAAAAAAAATTGACACGCAAATTATCAAACTTATTATTATACATGTATATAAAAATAATAGTTTGGACTCAGGGATGATCTGATGAATCCTGAAAATCGAAACTTTTCGTAATCACAATATTTTATATATTATTTAAAAGGAAGTAAAAGCCTGAAAAGATTATTTTTTAGCACGATTCCTCTACCTTGAAGGTAGTATATATATATATATATATATATATATATAGTATATAGTATATAGTACCTTCCTTACCATCTAGTGAGAGGTAAAACGCCGATGAGGGCTTCATATATGATGCTATTTTCAGTTTTTGAACGATAGCTTATTGAAGGTACATAACTAGATTTTATACCTACAAAGTGCTAAATTTTATATTTCTACGATAAAATCTTTCTAAAATCTAAAAGCCTTTCAGTTATGTGAGCGATGTACGAAGGTACGGATGTTCATACAAGCATCACATCAAGACGGATTTCGGGGATGGTTGGAATAGCGATTGAAACCTAAGAATAAAAAATTTCAGAAAAGTACTACTTTACTGCATACAAATAAGTAAATTTTATTCTTTTCTCGTTTTTATTCTTTTTAACGTGTGTGTAATTTGGAATAAACTCAGAAGGGATGTAATCTAAAAGTGAATAAGAGGAAATAGATATATTCATAAGGAAGTGTGAAGGGATCTGTGTGTCTACCATTTTGTTGAAGCTTAGTATTCAGGATCTTTGCTCAGGAACTCAAGCCTGTGTCTATTTTGCCTTTTCTATGGCTTGATGCTGTATTCCTTCCGGGCCGGTTGCACCAACACCGGTTTAAACTGAGATAGACGATCTCAGTTTAATCTTAGATTAACAGTTAAGCTCTATATAGTTCTCTGAACACCCGTTGCGGGAGTACAGTTTACTTTAAACTGCGTTTGAAAGGGAGGTTACGCTTATGTTTGTTGTTTTGTGCCGTTTTCAACAGGTAATACTACAGTTTTTATCCAATTCTGAACTAAATCTTCAACTTGAAACTGAGAAAGAACGATATTAAGGTAAGTCATTTTAACTATGTAGTTGAGTTAACATAAAGATTAACAATTAAAAACTGAATCACTCGATTTATTATGAAATCGTCATCTATTCGTTTCAAATTTCATCTACAGAAACCAATTATTGATAACCAAACAAAGTGCCAGTAATTATTAATAATGAAACACAGTAACTTGTCTCTCCATTTGTTTTTTAAAAACGGCAAGTGCTTTCAATCACATTTCTGATGCTCTTCAGGCCAAAGACACTTGTCGATCACTCACCATCATTTACGTTTGGTAATCAGAGACAAACTTTACCTCTGAATGCCAAACCTAAATGTGGTTTGAAAGTGCTTGCCGTTTTAAAAAAATAAATGGAGAGACAACTCCAAATATCTTTTGTAAGGAAGAAATAGTTGGGGGTGCAGTCAAAGAAAACACCAAAATAAGCAAAACTTATTTATTAAGTGCCAACGTTTCGGCCTACAATGTAGGCCATCTTCAGGGCAAACAGAAGGAGGAGCGGCTGGGTCAACTGTGTAACTCCGAGTTACACAGTTGACCCAGCCGCTCCTTCTGTTTGCCCTGAAGATGGCCTACATTGTAGGCCGAAACGTCGGCACTTATTAAATAAGTTTTGCTTATTTTGGTGTTTTCTTTGACTGCACCCCCAACTATTTCTTCCTTAAATTAGAAGATACAGTCGACCAATTCTTCTCTAACAAATGTCTTTTGATTCATGTTAGAGAAGAATTAGTTGACTGTAACTTCTAATATAAGGAAGAAATAGTTGGGGGTGCAGTCAATAAAATTTTATTGACTGCACCCTTAACTGTACCCAGATTACTGGGCTACCCCATGAATTCGATGATGATGCTATACCAATTAGTAAGTTTTTATATAATAAGTAAAGTTTTTATATAACAAAAACTTTATAATTCGTTAAATAAATTTACATTCTTAAAAAAAAAAAATTATCTAATTTCCAGCTGACATGAATGCCAATGAGGAGGCATCAATTTTAAAGTCAAACGAGACAGGAAGTGCAAAAGAGATTGTGATCACAAGTATGTTATATATTCATTTGTGGGTATTATTTTTATTTATATACTTTCTGAAACATTGTTTTTACGTTAGGTGAGGATAGATTAATTGAGGAAAAAAGGGAAATGCAACCTAAGAAAATGAAGCTTGATAATGGATTCGACAACATAAAAAAACGTAAGTACTTTAGAATTCATTTATCTCTAATTATTCCAGTTTTCCTGTATTATTATCAACTTTTTTTCTTCTAGAATCGGATTGGACCTTATACAACCTATCCCAATTGAGAGAGCCTAAATCTACCCCATTGAGGCAACGTATGTGAACAGTTTCCAATTTTATTTAATAACTATTTTATGTGTATTTGACAATATTAGTATATAATATTAATAGATCATCATTAGGGAACAATCCATATGAAGTGGTAAAAAAAAAAAAATAAATATTGCTTGACCACCTCAGAAAAATTTTGTTTTCTTCAACGTGAAGGTTTTAGGTCACAAAGTTTGAAATTTTTCTGAGGTGGTCAAGCAACCAGTGCTGGACCACTTGGTTTGGACTGACCCGATTCATATTCTAATTTTGTTAAACATAAGGTAATTCAAAATTAAATTGAAATTGATATTCGTTTACTTGAGAGGAGAGCTCATCAATTTATATAATAATTGAATTCAATAAGGTAATGCATTTTTTTTTTTGTCTTTCAGGGGCACACAGGCCACAAACCCGAGATAAGATTACCCAATGGGCACAAGAGAAGGTTAGAATCTCAGAACAAAAAAAGTCCCAAAATATCGAGGAATTTGAGACAATGATGAGGCAGAGAGAAGAAAAGCATTTATTGGAATTAAAATTGATGCAAGAAAAACATGAGGCTGAACTGGCTCTTAAACGAGAGATGGCAGAAAAAGAATTTATGTCTGAACTGGCTCTTAAACGAGAGATGGCTGAAAAAGAATTTATTTTAAAATCAGAAATGATGAGACAAGAGCATTTGTTTCGTTTAGAACTGATAAAGAGTTCTAAAAGTTCTTAATTGTTGACTTCAGCTTTTTAAAATAAATTCTTTTTCAGCCATCTCTCGTTTAAGAGCCAGTTCAGCCTCATGTTTTTCTTCCATCAATTTTAATTCCAATAAATGACTTCAGCTTATTTAATACAAAAACAGACAAATAGTTTGGTTTTGTATTAAGTGGGAATTTATTTTACCTGACTTGAGATTGAGATTTGTTGAAACTTTTTCTTTTTAATAAAACATTTAAAAATTGAAATATTGTGCGCATTTCACTTTTTTCCACTTATTTTCGTTTTTGCTTTATGTACACAATTCATTTTGAACTTTACATTGAATGTGTTTGTGCAATGTAGTTCTGTTTAAAAAAAAAATTAATTTTGTCTGACGAGGAATGTTAATATGTGATCTGTTTGTTTCTTATCACTTCTAAATTTACAGTATTCTAATTTGCTGTTAGCTATTGTAATATATATAAGTGCAAATAATTTTCAAAAGGAAAATTTCCCCGAATGTTTTTTTTTTGTTTTTTATTTGGATGCTCAAACTTGTCTATAATCTGAGAATTACCCGCAATTTTAATGGGATTACAATATTTTAAAATGGAAAATAAAAAATATGGTAAATAGTTCTAGCTTTTCACATGAGAATAATTCTATGCAAAAACAGATTAGATAGTTTCATTTTCAAATTAATTTTTTCAAAAGTTGAAAACGAGAATATTATCTTGAACTTTCACATTAACTAATTACCAGTTGTTATTAAGCCTGTATATATTTCTGCCAGAGACATGGTTTATTAAATAATATTTTAATAAAGATTTTGAATGTAAAAACAACAAATAACAAACAATAAATTTATTTCCTTCAGTGAATACTGTCATATTTACAATTCAGGTATTAAATTTTCAAAATAATTTATAAAAAGCTGTCGAGCTGCTGTCTAATTAAATCCAAAACAACTTGAACCGTGCTTTTTGAAACTCTAAATCTGTCAAAAAATTCTTGATTCGACCATTGGAGAAAATGATTCTGTTCAGCACGAAATACTTTTGTACTCATCAATGAATGAGCAACTAATTGAAGAAACTCTTCGTCATCTGTCAAATCGTCAATGTATATATTGCCAACAAAATCCATTTCTTGAAAAATAAATAAATAACAAAAATTGAAAACAAAGTCAAAATCAAAAAACAAAACAAAGCCAGTAAAGAAAATTAAAAACAAAACAAAGCCAGTTAAGAAAATTAGAAACAAAACAAAGCCATGGGCGACAAGAAGTGAAGTTTGAAATGTGAGAATATGGTTACACGAGTTTAATGTAAACGAGGTTTAAACGGCCATGTGTGGCCGGTAAGGTTTAAACCTAGATTCGAGTTTAAACCTACTTTGTGCAACGCGTAATAATCGATTTAAACTGAGATATCGGAAATCCCAGTTTTAACTAGGTTGGTGCAACCGGCCCTAAGCCTTTCAATTTTCTTGTTCAAATATGGGTTGAACTAGTTGATATAACATTCTAGAAAGGAGAGCTTAGCTTACTTTATAATACTTTGTGATTGATGAAATAGTTTTAATATCTCCATTTTAAAATATTCAGTTCCAAATAAAAGAGAGAAGGTTCAGGTTTTGAGTTCAGGATGCTGATCTCTGCATTCCTCCAACCGCACCTGAAGTTAGATGTGCTGCTACAAGAGGCATTTTCATATTTTGTTAATAAAATTAATAAAAGAATGTCTATAATTTCTCCTGTTAATCTTTATCTTGTATCTTTGACTTACTTTCAGCCATGATGATGGCTCACAAGTTCAGACTGTAATTTCATTTTTCAGGATAAAAATGCACGCCTCATATTATTTATTCCATCATATGAATTTCAATCTTTAATCTTTTTCATTTATTTTATTCATTGTTCCTTTTACATTTTCATGGTATCTTGTTTTGTTTGTAATTCTGATGAACGCTAAAATGTCAGTAATCATTAATAGATTTAGAATAGCTGTGTATTAGATAATTTCAATAGTCAAGAATATCTGACACTAAAAATAAATCTTGAAATGAGCAGGCACTAAGAATTATTCTGAAATTGGTATTAACAACCCCCCAAAACATAGATAAATTAATCCAGAATATAATTGAAGGTTCGAAAATTGATATTAAAATAATTCATTTTTATTATAATCTGAAACTTAATGTTATATCAGTAAACTGTATTCAAAGAGAGTTAAATCAATGGCAAGGTGAGGATTCGTGTAATATAATATTGAAGAGTGTTTCATGAAAACTGTGTGAAGAGGAATGAGGGAACATGTCTCATGGCCAGTTCAACCTTATGGATGGAGAACGTTCAAATCATGACCTCACATAAAAATAATTTGGTGCAAAATAGGCCAGATGCTTACAGTGTTCATAGCCAATAAATAAATAAAAATTCACCAATATAAACATTCGTGAATTCAATTTGGCAATTTTTAGTAATAGTGTCTTAACTTAACATCACTGAAAATATGTACGATGAACTTGGCTGGTGTGTGAAAAGAGAATCAATGTACAATATTTTATGAAAATCTTAACATTTTATTGGTAAAAAATCATGTATGAGGGAGTATCAATAAAGTAAAAGCTTAAGTATGAGCAAAGATTATGCCTAGAATAATTGAACACAGGAGGTTTATTTGTAATGTATTCAAATATTTTCTTTTTTAATTATTAGTACATAACTTAAATAATAATAATGGACCTTACATATATTGTGAAGAAAGAGGTCAGTGAATTTCTTAAATAGGGTTTAACTATTTATTTGAAAAAAGCAAAAAATAAGACAATAACATTATAAATAACTTTCTTTATAGAAATGATAAATACTATAAATATTGGAAGGATTAATTCGAACTTTTTAAAAATGTTTAAACAGTCTGAACTGTACAAAAATATCATTTAAAAGCGAGTTAATATAAAAACCACACAAAAATCCAAAATTTTTGATACCATGTTTATTTCTTATAAATAAAAAACCAATTATGTTTATTTATTATTTTAACAGTAATTAATGTTTAATTCCATTATTTACTATTAAATATAGGACTTATAATCCTAAAGACCTTGTAGGAAAATCCATCCCCATGTTGTCCTTCCAGAACTTCTTAATTAATTATTTCATCACATCCTCTAGCATTTTGGTGTAATCAATAGGAAAAGATGGATCCACTTTCAAAATGATTTATGGTTGAATTTCTATAAGAAATGGACCAACAGTAAGTTACTTTCAATTTAAATTATGAAAAAAAGCTGATTATAGTTATATTCATATGTGAGAAGTTCCTGAATCTAACAATTACAATAAATTTTTTGTGAAATAAAAAATTAAATTAACAAAATGAGACACATTTTTTAACTTCAAACAGCAAGAAATAGTAATAGATGGCTCAAAGAATCAATCAACAGCTTATACCAGAACAAATAATTCGTAGTGATACAGTGCCTCTAGACACTACTCTCATTATACTGATGAGTTATCAAAGAAGAGGACATCAAAGAATGTCCATAAAAAAGTACAATACAATATGTCTTGAATCAACATTTATTAATCAAAAGTGGTTAATGAGCTTTCTTTAAAACTACACAATGCAAGCCCCACTCTTCCCTCAATAATATTCTATGCACGACAAACTTACTAAAAATGTAAATAACTGTATGTATTTTTTTTTTAATTAGAAAAAAATGTATTTTTTGAAAATAGCGACTAGTCACTTCAGTGAGTGGTTTCTAATATTCAATAATACATTCACTCTTTTAATTTGTAATGCCAGAAGATTTTGAAGACTGAGGATCTAAACAAAAAATCTATGAAATATCATTAATAGATGAGACGGTTTGTGTGGCATTGAAATATGGATCTGCCTAAATCATTTATTATACACAGATTCAACCCCTATTGTAAAAAGATCTACAAATATAATTGAGGTCACATGACTAACTCAAGCATATTTATCAAATAATTCAGGCTGTGATAATGCTTCTAAGAATTTCCAAGCCCAGATGAAGACTTCTAAAGGATTATAGATTGGTGGAAAATACTGTCTACAATTTCACATCCATTTTTATGCCTGGACCTTAATATTTTTGATAGTAACAAATAATCGTTAAAGTATGATCAGTGCTAGGTGGTTTAATAACTCGAATATTTAATGTTTATTTATTGTTAAGTTTAATGGAATTTATAATTGCAGTGTCAATAATTTTGAATTTAATAAAAATATTGGTATCTTTTCTGCAAGTTGTAGCTTCAAGCTGAGTTACAACAAATTTTAACTGTTTACTTGTTTCATTTTTAATATTTAAAAAAGTAAAAGTCATCTTGAGCTTTGGTATGCATAAGAGAATATAATCAAGGGTAGTGAATAGATTTCGGTAATCATTTCATCGAGAAATAAAAGCTTCAACTAAAATTTCGAAGTATAAATGATGTATATTTGTTGAAACCTTCATTTCTAGATGAAATGATTACCTGAAGTGTATTCATTTCTCATAATTACATTCTCTTTTCCATTCCAAAGCTCGTGATAACTCGTATTTTTTGGAACTTATTAAAAGGGAAACAAATGAAAAGTAATAACTTGTAGTGGCTCAAATCAAAGCTACAACCTGTGGAATAATTACCTAAATTTTAAATCGCAAAATTAACAAAATAAAACGGTCAAGATCTTCGGATTTCACCTTCAAAATCGAGTTTCTAAGATATAAGAAGCGTTTTCCTCAAATATAAGATTTGACCATCTTTAAAATAAGTATATTCTTACTTAAATGTTTTTAATAGTCGTAGAAAAAATATCAATACGGAAAAATGATTAATTCGTCATTAATTACCAGATTTTAAATTCCGATTTTGAAATAAGTTTACACAGAGATAATGTTCGGTTGGGAATTAAAAAAAAGAATAGTAGAAACTATATCTAATAGGAAAGTTATTTGGTTATGGAAATAAATATCTTAGCATATAACTACTCGCGTTTACAAGCAATAATAATACGAAAAAAGTATTGAAAAGAATTATATAAAGGAGAGCCTAGGTAAGAATAACCTATCGAGGACTTTCCCCAAACATTGGGAGATTGGTCACAGAGTCACAGCTGATAATAGAAAGAGCTATCAGCTGTTATGACACATGAAAATAGGTAGTGGGGGGTACTACCTACTAAGGTAGTTTATTAGTAGTTTAACAAATGTATTAGTTTTTGTACTTATTCTACCAACCGCTCACAATAAATTTCATTTTTAATGTGTTTTTAATAATTAAAGCCGTATACGATAGTGCTCCAAATTGTCATTCTCCGTTTTAGAGAAAATCTAGGCTGCAAGTGAAAATTTAGTACATTGAAAATTCTCTCTTAACTTCAAAATCGTTATAAAAATTGTCTTCATTGCAAGTGTTTATTTAATAAATTAAACATCTGTCAACATTATCTCGTTGAAAAATATAATAAATATGATCAGAAGTTATGAAAAGCACAACTTTATTCGAGAAAACTTTGTGTTTTCATTGAGATATTTTTAAAAGAGAATACTGTAAAGTTACTGGTTACAGGAATAAGTTATCATGTTAGCTATAGTATCTTCGAGTCATCGCAATGAGCCTGACACCCTTCTTAGTCAGTGTTTCAAATATGTTGTTCGGAACTTAGATTCAGTGTTCTATCAAGATCCTGCTACGAATGGATACGAGTTGATGCCTGGTCAAGCTCTTCCTAGGGAGATATGTGAAGCTCTTATAAAAGAATATCAACTTAATGGATTTCAAGTCAATGATAAGTTTATTCGACTCTTCAAAAACACGAATAATACAAGTCTTCGACATGTAAGAATACGTAACTCTGCAATAACTGATGATGGTTTCAAAACGATTCTCAAACACCATCTGGTCGAGTTGGATATTTCGAAATGCCAAATGATTACTGATCAGTCTCTTCATACTCTGAATGAATACAGTGACAGGTTAGTTTCCCTTGTTGTTGGAAATGGTGTTCAACTTCTCCCAGAGTCATTGCTCTATACAGCACAAAATCATAGTTGGTCAAATCAGACAACCACTCCGCAATCATTTGAAGATAGAGGGTTCATCTTGAGAGCTCCAAATTTACGACGCCTTACGATTCGTAATATATACATCCATAGAGAGAAGAAATACTTCCCTTTGCTTCTCAATTCATTTCCTAATCTTACTGCATTAGATCTATCAGGATGTAGTGATGTCGAAAATTTGGAGTATATTACTAAACTCACAAACTTAACATCTCTTACCTTACACAATGTGTATAAAATTCAAGATTCGTTGCCGTATATTTGCCAGTTAAAGAAGCTTGGGTGAGTATATCTTTAGTTTTACAACTTTTATTTATTAGTGTTAATTTTCTTGTTTTATCTTGAATAAAATTTCATTGTTACTAAATATTCATGGGGAAAATTGGCAAGAAACCTTCTTTTTTTTGTAACCCTAGATAGGTTATAAATGGTAAACAATGATCTCATATTAAATCAAGTGTTTCTATTTTCCATAAATAATTGTCCAGATCAGTTGAATTATTATTTTTGAACAATGCAAAGATATTATTTATCCCCTCTCCTTTTCTAATTATGACAACTGTAAAATAAACTTGTTTTATCTAGTTTATTTTAAGTATTATTCTTCTTGTTTCTCTTTGTTTTTTTATTTATTATCAATGCAAAATAGGAATTCATGTTCTGTTGGTATACGAAATAAAAAAATGAAAACAATTTATTTATAAATGACCATTTATTCAATCTTTCTTTTTTATCGCCGATTGGCCTATTAAAAAAAATATGTATATATTCTAAGGAACAGCTCATTACATTCTGTCTTAATCCCCCAAAAAGAAACATGAACTTTTGATGGATGTATTTTAAAACCACAAAGTGCACATAGCAATATACCAATATTTCTTTTTAAATATGATAGTTTTACTCCTGAATATTTCACTTTTATAATGATAGTTTAATCCAAAAGAAATATATATAAATAACCAAATTTTAAAAAAAAAATTATTTAAGTATTGGTGGCTTCCATAATATATATAGTTTTTATTAATAAAAATGTCTTAAAAAAATTACATAATCGTATTTGGTGTTGTTAATGTGTTATGTTTAAAACTACGAAATTCGGTATCAATAATCAAAAATAATAAATAAATGTTATGAATTTTTATTTTATTTACTTATATATCTTAATTCAAGGTATTTCTTTAAGAGTAATTATAAACAGTTCTTCGGAATGAAAATTTGAAAATGGAAATGACACATTGATTTAGAAGGAAATACTGATTTTTTTTTAGATTTTTTCTATATAGTATTATTTATTTAAGCTATTAACCTTTTTGAACATTTTGACTTGTTGACTACAAAAATAAAATAATAATGATGCAGATAATGTTATTGAGCATTCTACATATAAGTAATTTATTATAAAGAAGCAACGTAATGTAAATTCAGAATTATTAGAATAAAATAAAATAATTTCTTGAAAATCGGCTCAAGTTCGAAGTGTAGGCTAAGGCAGATTTTTATTAAGATATAGATTTTTATGAAGAAGTGTTTCCAAACAGTTTAATTTAAAAACAAATTTAAATATGGTTCTAATGAGGTATTTTAAACCATTTCAGTGAAAGGTGGATTTGTTATTTCAATGATTTCCAGTTTTTAGTTATGTACTAAGATTATAAAAAATAAGAATTAAGGTTAAGAAATAAATATTTTTAATGATGAAGCTATTTGTTTCTCGATTGTTTAAATAATGAATGACCAGTTTAACATTTTACACTTTTACCATTTTAACGTTTTAACATTATTTAGTTATAGTTACTTAATTAGAGTAATGGTCTTTGTTGATCTATTTGATGAGCTGTTCGGTCATTAATGTCCTCATCAGATAAAGTAAATTTTCTAATTATTAATGTGTCCAATCACTTAATTTGAGTTGTATTTGAATTTCCATTGTATTGGAGGATTTATAATCTGGTATCACTCTGATAATATTTTGTTGTTATATTATACTCGTTTTGTTATATATATTATAATATCAATTAAAATTAATTTTTAAAGAATTATCAAATAAAAACTAGGTAATTGAAAAATAGAAAATCAAACTATCTTTTAATACCTAGCTCAAATTTCTTTTCAATATAAGTCTTTCTTGAAGCAGTTATTAGTAATTTATATACAATTACATTTACTAATAATAAACATAAAATTTACTTGTATTTATTTCATTAATCATTTCTTAATTATTAATCCACCAGAATTAATTATCTTTAAGCTTATTGATTTATTTAATTTATATGAACTTAAACATATTTATATTATCAACCATTTTTGTTGATATCAACATCATAATGAATCATCATTTAACATATAATGATAATCATTTAAAATATATGTACACATAATCATTTAAAATTAATGATATGCATATTAGATAACAGCATTTATTACATGCAGATTGATCTAAACATTGTTGTATTATGTAATAAAAAACTGAATTATATCAAAATTGACCATGTATTACTAACACATTATATAATTATACGTATGAGATGAAAATAGTTGACTGGATGATCTAATGTGAAGGAGATAGTTGGGGGGTGCAGTCAATAAGAACACCGAATAAGTAATAAACTTATATTATGTGCCGACGTTTCGACCTACAGTGTAGGTCATCTTCAGGGTGATTTTGGAGAGCGATGCCGTTAGATTTAACGGCTGGCTAGCACTCATCTGTGCAAAGTTTGCTCATCTGTGCAAAGTGCAGAGTTTGCAAACTCATTGAGTGCTAGCCAGCCGTTAAATCTAACGGCATCGCTCTCCAAAATCGCCCTGAAGATGACCTACATGGTAGGTCGAAACGTCGGCACATAATATAAGTTTATTACTTATTCGGTGTTCTTATTGACTGCACCCCCCAACTATCTCCTTCACATATATAATTATACAATTGTAGATCCTAAATTACAGGAAGTAGTAGGTTTGTTTATGGTCTTTATAGGGATAATGATTGAATTTTGTTATTTCTTCATTTTTTGTTTCTTCTGGCAAAACCAATGAGTAAGCTAGCTGTGACCAAGACATACGTCATACTTCGTATATGGTATATGCTATGTCATCAGAAATTTCAATATATAGTCACTTGTTATTATTGTTTATGTATTTTTAAAATATATAATTACTATTTATTTTGTGAAAAATAAATAGTAGGTTTAGGCTGATTTGTTATATGGTCATAATCACATTAGTATAAATTTACAAATTTTGTGATTCTCAGATTTCCCATAAATAACTCGCTCTTTCTTAATCTGGGGTTGTCATTTTCTATTCTTACGAAGTGTCAATATTTACTAGTTACAGTGAAGTTTCTCTGTATTAATTGTATTAATATATTGCATAATACATATAACTGTAACTAATATTTTATATATTTTTTATCATGAAGGCATTTGGATATCTCGCAATCAAATGAAAAAATGGGTCTGTATCAAAAGGAGAATGAAGCTCTAGAATACATAGTTACGAATCTGCCCAACCTCGAGGCTTTGGATATATCTGGAACCAACTTAGCTGGAACAGGTGACTGATATTGTATTTATAAATTTATGTATAAAATAAATAAAGTATCAATTCTGTTTAGTACTATATTATTTATTAGTTCTGTCACCCCCATTTGCCAGTGATAAATCTTATCATCATTCTGTCTTTGTTGTATAATATATAATATAATATAATATTTAACTTTACCTTCATTAATGTAGACAATGGTCAAGGTATTGATCAAAGAATTGTACACAATATTTCAAAGTGCTCAGTTATCCTCTACCTCTCTAATTATGTGAATAAAATATCTTTTTTATATACTAAAATAATTTATAATTTGTTCATAGGTGTAGCCGAACAAAAATTGGGCAGCACGACAGTTGGTACCGATATTCCAGGCTTAGTCTCCAGAGTTAACAGGCCACTTGAATTCTTAGGACTGTACGGTACCAGTCATGGAGCATGCCGTAGGCATGATATACCGGCCAAAAGGGTAATGTCATCTATAAATTAATTTGAATAATCATGGTTAATTTAAAATTTTATCTTAAATCTCTGAAGTCTTTGCCATATTATTATATGAAATAAAAATAAAGCTTATTTACCAATCAGCTCTAATTTCTTTGTTACCAAGCTCAGCAACTTTACATGCCCATGTTAATGTTTGTGATGCTATCACTATTATATTAACTTAAGCATGCTCCTCAATTCCGTGTTGTTTACTTTCTACATTTTCCAGTGGATTCTATTCTACGCCATACCTTATTTTCAAATAGTATGTATAAGGTAATAATTCATAAAGTTTTATTATTAAAATAATTTTGAATT
This sequence comes from Arma custos, assembly GCA_037127475.1. Lineage (NCBI taxonomy): Eukaryota > Metazoa > Arthropoda > Insecta > Hemiptera > Pentatomidae > Arma > Arma custos. The sequence continues at coordinate 132,215,789 of CM073764.1, forward strand.
ATCACAACATCATTAAACGATTAAACCCCTTTTATTTAAATGAAAGGCTTTTTTTCATAGTTGTTTTATTTTTAGATTTCAGGTGACGCCAACGAGAGGCAGATCTTAATTGCAGCTGCTTCTTACCTGGAGAGGCCGGATATATTACAGAGGGTCCTCAATGATCTTTATCAGCTGTTCAGGTATGAGAGCTGCCAAAATATCAAGATGGCACTAGCGGTCGTCCTGGAAGCAATGGACAGGCATTTGACGACCAAGCATATTCAGATTTCTGGAAGGTTAATATCTTCAATATTTTTTTATGCTTTAGCTCTGTATCATATTTTAATTTATTTTGCTCTTTATCTGTTTTAATAATAAATAATTGGTGGAAACATAATTCTCCACATTAAAGTAGTTAGATGTATAAGGTGTGTAAAGTACTAATGGAAAGCTAAAAGTTTTAGAAAAAAAAATCTCCAATTTATAAAACCTTGGAAGATGTAAAAAAAACCTGTTTGAAGTAAATGTAACCCATATTGGCCATGTCACGAAAAAAAAAATGAAAAATTAATGATGAACTATGCTTAGGTTTAAGTGATTGTAGTATTTAATTATTTCCTATTGTTAGATAATTAAATGGAAAATAAACATCTCTATGGAAACTTGATGGATTTTCCATGGAAACAAATAGAAAATTTATCTGTTGGAGAAAACGTAGCTCAATAATAAAATTTTAAATGGTATGTTCTTTCTTGAAGATTTTATGGTTGCTTACTATTTGAGATTTTATTTTTGACCTCCAAGTATACCATTTTCTCCTAAATGATATCTATAAGATCAACAAATAATTATTCAAGAAAATAAAAAAAATTATTGTAAGTTGTATGGCGAGTGAAAGTTGTGCTCCAGATTTTCACATCTATTCTTTATTGTGTACACTAGGAGTTGATAATGATGACAAAAATAAATTAAAATAAACAATAATTCTAAGGCTTCTAGCACTGGTCAAGACCAGAATGACCATTGGGTTAATTCTGTCATTGGTTTTTACACTATAATTAGTACATTTTTGGACCATTTTCAATTATGTATGTAGAAATTGACAGTAATGGTATTTAGTTTCCAGAATAGATTGAAATATAAATTTTCAAATTTCTGGAGCTTAAACCTTTTTCTAATGTGAAAATAGACATATTTTAAGATGATAACATTTTTTTCTTTTTGTTCCAGCGCAACGCTATTTTACATAGTGAAGAATAAAGACATACCAATAATGTTGAGTTGTCGTATAAAAAGAGCAATTGTAACAACACTTCTTAACGGAATGAACTCGCATAAAAATGACGACACTATGATGAGGAACGGTTGCCTTACTCTCTGTCAGTTCAAAATACCACATGATGTTGTAAGTGTTTTGTACATTATATCTCTATCATGCATTGTATTCACCATTAAATTTGAATTATGGAAATGTATGATTATGTTTATATAGGTTTAGTATGAAATATTTTTATATTTTAATTTTCTAGTTGTTCGAGTATAAACGACTGGTTGGTATCCTCCTACACATTGTGTCAGAAATGGAACAGGAAGGCTTTGTTCAACGTTTGGGAACTTACCTTCTCAATTCTTTAGCTTGTCAGGTCGATGGCCCTCAGAAGCAAATGCTTGGTGATCTTGGGGCTGTTAATGTGAGTTATCTGTTATATTCAATTAAATAAATTATTTATTTTTTTTTACAATTTATTTTATTCAATGAAATTGACAACTGTATTATACTAAAGGGTAGGTAGATAGTAATACAACAAGTAAATAGAATGTATACATTGACATGAAATGACAAGTTGAGAAACTACCCAGTGGTAGTACTCTAATAGCAAGTTCAACTTAGAAGATCACGCCATCATAGAAGAAGGCCATCTTCCTCAGGCGCCTCGGACGATTATCAGGAATTGAAGATAGTGTCGGTTTGAAAATAGTGGGTTTAAGTGGGAATGAAGTTTGTCGTGAAAAGATTGATATCGGATTGGGGCTAAATCAGCAACAAATGGGGCATTAAAGTCATCATGGATTACTTTGTTCATAACAAAGTAAGGAGCATTGAGGATTTTGGCTTGTAAGGATTGAACACAAGAGGAACCCGATGGTTTTGCAAGCGAAACTTGAATGTAAGAAAAGGAGAACTGAGCTGTGATCTGGCATAAGGTCATCCAAGGATTTGATATTGGTTTGGATTGTAGAAATCTGGGAGATGACAAGTATGTCCAGCATGTTGGAACGTTTTTTGAGAGATATAGGTGAATAGGAGGGGTTATTTGGGGCAAGGATGGAGTAACTCTTAGTGGATGTGACAGAAGAAAGGATGTTTCCACAGGAGTTATATAAATTATTAACTTTGGTTTTTAATTTCACTCATCTAAATGTGAAATTGGTAGTAAAGAAAATGCTTTATAGTAGCATTGGAAAAGTAAAAACATAAGGGATCAGTACTATTTCTAAGCAAATCTTTCAAATTTACTATAAAGTTTATTATGTAGTATATTTCAAATAATTGTTTTATGAATTATAACAGATGGTGACATTTTATTTACTGTCAAGATATTTTGTAAATATTGTTTTATTCAGATGTAGGACTTTGGCAAGATAAATATTTACTTAAACATGTTCATCTCTGTTATTCTGAAGGGACCTGGTCCCAGAATAAAATTATTTTTCTATTCTATTCTATTCTATATTTTTTTGTAGAGGATGTTGGTAATTATTGACGATCGTATCTCTCGTAAAGTTTGTGATGACGTTCTTGAAGTGGCCTGGTCAACAATGTGGAACGTCACAGATGAAACAGCTATCAACTGCCAAAGGTTCTTGGATGGAAAAGGAATGAACTATTTCCTCGGCTGCCTTCAGGTAACCATTAAAGATTTATACACCCTCAATATTGCATTTTAACATCTTGCTAAAATGTTAAAATGCTGATGTTCCTTAGTCTTAATTAAATTTTTATTAATAATAAATTTTTTTAAATTAATTGACAACTATTAAAAGGTTAATAATGTACAAATTTATGAGTAAAAATATTTAAATTAAATAAAAATAGACTTATAAGAAAAGAAAATTGAAAATGACTTAATAAGTCGAAACGTATTTTTAAATAAAGAAAAAATTTTTTGTCTGGAAAAAGGTTTTTTACTCACTTGAATGAAAGTTTTTTCTAATTAATTTTGTATGTTTCCTTGTTTATTTAAGGTTTACTTTATTTATGTTTGAGTGGAAAATAGTTGATTGAATAATTCTAATTATGGATTGAATTGGTCAGGGGGTGGAGTCAAAGATAACATTTAATAAGCTTAACTTATTTTATTGTGCCAGCGTTTCGGCCTAAGATGTTCTTCATCTTCAGGGCTAGGAAAGAAACAGAAAATAACTATATAAAAATTGCAGTACCAAGGAAGAATGACAGAATTCATGTACAGAATTGATAAAAAGGAAAAAATATACTAAGAGTAAGATAAATTATAATAGAATTATTTATAATTTATTTTATTTTATTTTTTTTATTAATTGGAATAATTTTTAATTTTTTTTATTTTTAAGAGAAAAGATTTGTCCAGGGCCGGGATTCGAACCCGGGTCTCTCACGTATCCTTCGTGGTGCTCTGCCACCTGAGCTAGCCTGGCTCGTAACTCGGTCAGACAAATCCATTCTCTTCACCGATCCCACATCTCCGCGCTGGACAAATCTTCGAATCCCGGCCCTGGACAAATCTTTTCTCTTTAAAATTATATAGAATAAAATATATAATTTATATTTATAATATTCATAAATTCTGTTATTCATAATTCTATTATAATTATAATTTATGTTACTCTTTGTATTTCTTTACATTATTATCCATTCTGTACATTATTTAATTTATTCAAAATATCAGTGTAGTATAGGTCTATCTTTTTCATGTTGGTTTTAAAATTTATTATATTTTAAGATTTACCAAGTTTTATTATTTTCAGAAAATTCAGTGCCTCAACAAATATTGTTTTTATTTGAGTTAATAGATTTTTTTTTAAATTTTGTGAGGTTTCAATTAATTTACGTATTTGAGGTGTGGCTATTAAATAACGAGACTGTCGTTGCAATAAAATTTATTTTTATTTTATACATACATATATAGATATATTACTTACTATCTCCTTCAATATACACCCCTTCTCTATCCCATCAATGCTCCATGCAAATTTTTCATTGTTGGAAACAGTGCTGGAAATCATCTTCTGTCAGCTCCTTCAGGACGCGAGCCACTTTCTCTTTTACAGTTTCCACGGACTCAAATCTCGTCCCTTTTAATGAAGATTAAAAGTACTTCACCTTAGAGAAAAGATAGAAGTCACATGGTGCAAGATCTGGTGAATAAGTGGATGTTTTAACACTGAGATGCTGTACTGGGCATGAACCTCTTGACAGATAACGCGGAATGAGCTGGCGCATTGTCTTGGTGGAGAACCCATGATTTGTCCTTCCACATTTCGGGTCGTTTTTTCCTTACTCAAACAAAAATAACTTACTCACGTAATGTTATTACTCACGTAGTTTTGCAAGTACCTCAAGGTAATAGTATTGCTTAATAGTTTAACCTTCAGGAACCCAGTGAAGGTACAAAATCCCATGAATATCGAAAAAAACAATCATCATTGCTTTAAATTTTGACTTGCTCATTCTAGCTTTTTTGGCTTTCGGTGAAGTTGGAGTCTTCCGGTGCATGGCCCGGTGCTTCATTTCCGGATCATAAGTAAAAAACCATGTTTCATCACATGTTATTACCCTTTCCAATAAGTTTGGGTCATGTTCAATGGCATCCAAAGTGACAGTACAAACATTTTTGCGAACTGCTTGTTCCAATGTGAGAATTTTAGGCACCATTTTGGCACACACTTTTCGCATGTTAAAATTGTCATGTAAAATTGGCCGTACACATTCTTTATCAATGCCTACAGCTTGAGCAATTGCATGAATACTTCATCGACTGTCAGACCGAATCAAATTACCGACTTTTTCAACATTGCCATCCGTTTTTGATGTTCAAGGGCGACCTGGCCGCGAATCATCTTCAACGTCTTTTCGGCCATCTTTAAAACGCTTAAAACCATTCAAAAACATGTGCCCACGATAAGCATTCACTGCCGTTCACTTCTTTCCGTAAATTATAAGTTTTAGTAGCAGTTTTTCCAAGTTTGAAGTGAAATTTCACAATAATTTGTTGCTCTATTACACTAACCATTTTATCCGGCAAAACAGAAAAACAACACTAACGCGAACGTAGGCTCTGACTAAACGGTATTGTTTGCAGAAGCGAGACTAACTGCATACTAAAGAGAAAGCTTCACACTAAACAGCTGCCAGTTAATAGCGGTTTTATATATATATATATATATATATATATATATATATATATATATATATATATATATCCTACTATTTCATTTGATTTTATGTAGGACACTTTCACATCAGTTCTCAATTTTTTTAAATTTGTTATCATGATAAATCTTTAAAATTAAAAATTTAAATGGTCAAATTTTTATGAGTCAAACTTTTGTTTTGTTTTTTAAATTTGTTTGTTCATTAAACTGTTATTCTTAGTATTTTTAACTTCAAAATAATCTTATACAAAACCCTTAGAATTTTTTTATTATATATATATTTATTATGTCTTATTTTATTAAATTTATTTTATTTACTGTATTTATTACCTTTATAATGGTTTGATAATGAGCTAAATGAAGATAAGGTGCTTACAAGAGGTTATCTCTTGAAAAGTATAATATAAAAAATAATTAATTTAATATTTCTACTGGTATAAAGTTGAAAAAAACTGACAAAGAATTGTTTTATAGTTGTTCCCAGATAAAGATGAACTTATGCGTAATATGATGGGACTGCTTGGTAATGTAGCCGAGGTAAAATACCTTCGTCCAAGGTTGATGACCACCAGCTACATCGCTGTCTTCGCCGAGTTGGTTGATTCTTCCTCTGACGGCATTGAGGTGAACGAAGTATAAAAATTTTGCTGTTAAATTGTTAAGAGGATTAATAAAGAATGGTATTAAAATTGTGCTAATGTTTTTTAATTTGTTACTGTTTCCTTTCAGGTGAGCTACAATGCCGCAGGTGTGTTGAGCCACATGGCTTCGGATGGAGAGAAGGCTTGGACCATCGAGAAGCCATCTCGAGAAAGCGTTCTTGATCGAATGGTTCAAGCTATAGTAAGATGGCCTCTTACTGCTGAGAGGAACATTAATTATAGGTAAAATTATATTTAGTATACTGTTGAATGATTTCAATTAAATTATTAAAAATTATATAACTAATTAACTAATTATAACCCATTGGTACAGGCCAGCATGATCCTTGGCCTCCTGAGTTATCCTCATCCACTTCTTTCTTCCAATTGAAGACATGTAGCATCTCTTTCCATCTCATCCTTCCACTTTTTTCTAGGTCCACCTTTTTTTCTCTTTCCACTAAAGTGCACTTCCAGTATTTTCTTTTCTCTCTTTCATCCTCCATTTTGACCACATGCACTTCCCATCTCACCCTATTTGCTTTGATATAACTAACAATCTTATTATTCTCTATGTTAATTATCTTAATTAATTATCTCAATTTCACTGTTGCTCTTAATTTTCCACTCACTGTTAACTCTTGTTCTTTCTAATTTTCTTATTTTCATTAGTTTTTTTTTTTATGGCAGTTCTCCTGAGACAGACAACCGATTTCTGCTTCGTAGATGACAACTAGTCTATAAAGAGTTTTATACAACATTAATTTTGTTTCTTTTGATAGTAATTGAGACTTGAGAATAAAAAATTATTTATAGTAATAATATTAATTAGTGACAAATTAAAGTTTTGCATTAATTTTTTTTTAATTCACTTAGTTTGGCCAAAACTATTTTATAGTATAATATAATAAATTATTACAAATATAGATCTTTAGGCACTTTTGTTATTTGGATTACATTTTAGGTTCATTTGGAATGAACTTTTGGGCTAAAAAAAAAATGGTTTTAATTAACCGTTAATTTCCTTTGCATATTCCATAATGTGACTTCTTACATATTTTATAACATGAATTTATTTAATAAAATATTTAAAAAAATGTTATTATAATATAAATACAAGACTAAAAAGACAAGAAACTGCTCGACTTTTTCACTTACTTCAACATTTACTGGACAAACGCTCTAAGCTCCCAATTAATTACAAAAGACTCATTTACATGACAGTTCATTTACATTTACATTTGGACTCTCAAATTACATTTGCATTTGGACATATGGAGTTGAGCTTTGGGGCTCTACTAAACCATCAAATTCATCTCATATCCAATCCTTACAATCCAAAATCCTTCGTAAAATCCTCAATGCTCTTTATTATGTCACAAACAGACTCATCCATCATGATCTTAATATCCCATATGTTACTGATTTGGCCCAAACTATAGATACCTATCCTTCCATGTCAAACTCCATAGACACTTGAATCCGCTAGTCTCTCAACTTGCTTCCCATACTATTCCTGATAATCCTCCGAGGCATCTGAAAAGAAGATGGCCTCGAGACCTTCTACTATAGAACTTTGTTGGAGTGCTACCAAGTTTCTCCACAAGTGTTTTTTTTTTAATGTCATTTGTTCATATTAGCAAATTTACTTGTAATATTATACAGTTGTAAATATCATTAAATTAATCTAAATAAATATATATATATTTTGTTTATTTTCTTACTAAAAATCTTTACTTTCTCATTTCTTCAGGTCTTTTGAACCAATCCTTGGTCTCGCTAGAGTTTTCCACACTCCAGAGTGCCAACACTGGGCTGTGTGGGCCCTTGCCAACCTTACTACCGTGTATCGTAAGTATTTCTTATTGTTTCCTCTGTTGATAATTCATCTAAGAAATAATGTTCTAAATGAATGAATGAATAAAGCCTTTTATTACAAAAAATGAACAGGAATTATTAAAATAATAAAAAATTAAAATAATTTTACTACAGATACTATATACAATATTTATAACTTTTATAATATTATGAACTTTTTTTTTTGCTTGTTAATTTATGTAGGCCTTCCCCTTAGGGAGTGATGGTCTAACTTTCCTGGAGACCAATTCCTACTGGGAAATGAATGTTCTATATAAATGGAACCAAACTGTATTGAAATAAATCTAAGATGTTAAGTTATTTTCATAGTGTTAATTTTAATTATATCTGTTGCAGCTAACAAGTATTGCTCTTTGGTGGAGAGTGAGGGAGGTCTAGTGATCCTAGAAGAGGTCCTGGCGGACCCTCGACCTTACCAGAACATCAAAGACCTGGCCAAAATCGTCATTCAGAAGTGCCAAGAATACCGAGGGGAGATGGCAGAGCGTAGCAAGTCCCCTCAGCTGGACGGCTGATGGCTACCGGCATTGTACAGTCGCTGCTTATAGCTGTGGCGCTGCGTCCTGGGCTACGCCTATCTCTGTATATATATCCCCATCGAGGTGGAAGGCGTAGGTGGGCGCTAACCAGTTGGTACTAATTATATATATATACATATATATATATTATTGTTTTATTTTTCTTATATGTATTATCGCCATTGTTTGCATATAGCTAACGGAGGATTCATGTCGGTTTATTAATAAAAAAAAATTTTTATTTATATTTATTCACCATAATTTGCACCATTAGCTCTCAGTGGAAATGTTTATATTTCACAATGTTAATGGAGAATGATACTGACTATCCTTACAATTTCAGTATCGTTTTATTATTTATGATGGATTGGTTTCTGTAACAATTAACTTTAAACATTTTTAAGATGGCTGTTAGAAACCTAATTATTTATTCAGTATTAGTCCGATTTAATTTTTCGAATTTAATAGAGGAATGAAAAATAAGGGTAATTTTTTCTTTTGGTATGTCCCTCATTTTCTGTATTTTGTAAATAAAATTATAATGAGCGGGTGTAATTTATGTAATATTTTAGTGTTAATAAATTGTAGCGACTGTTCAGTTTGTTAGGATAATATAAAAATATCATTGTTATAACTGTAGTAAAAGTTATATTTTAGCATATAATAATGTGCTAGGTTAATCTTCAAAGTTAGGACATACACCTATTCCCGCTTGGAAAATTTGGAATTCTCATGGTTCTATCCGTTTCTAGAGTGTCTGTAAATGTTCCCTAAAGGACTTCATTTTTCTAACAAATGTATATTTTTACGACACATTTATTACATTTCATCTGATAATTCAATTTCCACTTTCTGGTATTTTATTTTATTTAGTTTAGCCATAGCATTTGCTAAAGTTAAAATTGTTTGTTTTAATATTTTTCACTATATACATGTATGTATGTATTCTTTTTCTAAATATGTATTTTAAAAAAATGAACATTTATAAAATGTTTAACCTATTTTGAAAAAAATGACATTTACATAAAAAATAATTTTGATGGAATCATTCTTAATGTAAATTAAACTTAATTATTTTTTTACTTTGTCACGATATCATTGTAGCAATTTATTAAATTATCTTTATCATCCAAACTTATATACAGATGTATATGTTTTCATAACTGTTTTAAACGAGTGAAGGATTTATTTAGGAATGGCTTTTAGCAAAAAAATGCTTCCTCCGAGAAAAAAATAATGGAAATAACTTAAGCAAATTATTTCGCCTTGATTAAGCTGACAACAAAACTCTTTCTTTAAAACATAAAAATATTTAAAACTCTTTCTTATTTTTTATATTATGAAGTATAAAAGTTTTAAAAAAATTGTTATTTAATAATTAAGGTTTGATATAATAAAACGGATTTACTTGAAGTATAATACAATAGCTTGAATTATATAATGTTGAGGTTTTAAAAATATGATTCTTATGACCTAGTAACATGAAAAATTATTTGCTTTACTTTTCATTTTTAAAATATAACTTTTAATCATTAAAATAATAATTACTGAGATAATGATTCAGTTTAGATTTTCAATTTTATTGGCTCAAATTATTTCTTTTATAAGCACATAATCTTTATTCATTATATTTCACGAATGGTAAGATGGTTTGGGTAAGTGGTCCAAAAAATTAATCTCAAATAAAAATTATTTATTTATACTTGTATCGACCTATCTTATTGGATTTTGTTTTTCACTCTATGTTAAGAGAGAATTTTTCAATACTGATATATGTTATCGCTCCTTCTGATTATGCATCCTTACATTATTTTAGTAATTATTGTTTGGGGAATGGTAAAAATAAAACAATTAGAATTTTTATTTATTATTACAATTATTTTAATTAGTTTCTGCATATTACAATTTTGTTTTCTTTTTTGAGAGTAGGTCCACTTAATTCCTTTGTTTAGAATATTTACGATCCATTTTTTTTATCGCCATCTTATCGTTTTTTAATAATTTATATGATGAACCAGTAATTATTCACTATTGTTCTGTTTCCCTTGAAAACTTTTATAAACATTTTTACAAAGTTTGTCAGAATATGTTCAGTTACATTCAAAATATTATTCAATTAGACAAATCCACCCATCAGAAACAATTTTATTTTTTGTGATCTGATATTCTTCGTTGTTAATTTAAAATTCTTGTAGGAGGAATTTTACGAAATTTATATACTCTTGATATAGCAATGTCTGAATGTCAGTCTTTTGCGTCAAGAAATGTAATATAGTATCTTTTTTTTTCTTTTATAACAAGAGTGTTAATAAAAAAAATATTGAAATCATCAAATATTAAAATATTCTATTATTGCAAAGTATTCTTGTTATGATTTGTTGAGGTTTATTATACTATATATGTACATACCCGAATTGTAAAATTTTCTTTTCTTTTTAATCATATTTTCGAATGAAATTGATGATTAAAAAAAAATATTATATCCCCTCTAATCATGTATTATGCAATTATTTTAGAAACAAATGACTGGAAATATGGTCAAATTACAACACAGTTAAATTTTTTTATTTAGTATATGCTGAAGTTCCTGTTTGTGATAATTTTTATTTTTGAGGTTATTCCTGCCTCTTTCCCCATAAATTAGTTTAACTCTTGGAAATTTGTAAAACTATATTTTTTTTAATGTTGTTGCCATTAAAAATATTTTATTTTAGACATGACATTAGAAACAATCGGGAATTAAAATATTGTGTGTATTCTCTATTTTTTTTTCTTTTAATTGGTGAAATGGTGTTAATCATGTCTATAATTAAATGCTTTTTTTTTTATTATGTTTCGTATTATTATTTTGTTTTGTTTTTTTAAACTAAAACCGAAACTATATATAAAATGTCTGTCCAAATATTAGAAGAGAAATCCCCTTTGAGCTAAATATTTGTAATAAATAAATATCTAAGAATTAGCTCATTTATAGTAATATTGTATATATTATATAAAATAGGATTAAATATGATTCTGTATATTGCATTAACTATTTCCTGTATAAAAATATATGATTTTATTTTTTTGTTAATTTTGTGAATATACTTTATCATTTCTATTACTATTTTATTTTTAAAAACTGTGATTAGATTTTTACTTGCCAGAGGAGTGCACAATGTGTTGGTCATTGATTTTTATCTAAATTTTAAGTGTGATTCGACATTCTACATTGAAAAAAAATCAACCCAAATTCAAGTTTTGAATCCTAGAGGCTAAAAAGAAAAAATAAATGAAAATAATTAATTTATTTTGTGTGTTTGAAAAAAGTTATTAACAACATTCTGCGAACTAAACAGTTGCTTTTAAAATATATTTAAAAAAATAATAAACATAGAAGAAATGAGCGATATTTAGTCCAATAAATTAAAATGCGTTTAAATAAATGAACCTTTTAGGTTTTTGTACACGCAAAAAAAAATATATTGATTTGAAATATGAGATAATCATTAAGATGAGAGATATTAATTTAGCAGACTAAGTTTTATTTAAACTTTTGGTTTTAATGCTTTAAAAACTACTTCAAATTTTTAATCTTTCATATCTTTTTAACTTTTATAAAATCGCCCATAAATCAGTTCCTTAAACCACCACGGTTTTGCTTTAACTGAGGAGACTGAGAAGTTCTAAAGGTTTTTAGAGCCAATTGTTTTTTATAATTATTCTGTATTAATTTTCATAATTAATAATTAATTTTATTAATCACTGCTTTTTTTACTTATACCTTCAAAGTGAATGCAATACTTTGATCATATGGAAAGAAGAAACTTTTCTGATTCAAAAATCAACTTTTTGTTAATATTTATATTTGCCCTGTAAAAACAATATAGCATGTTTGTAATTTAAAAAAGGAACATTTTGCTGGAAAAAACTGTAACAATATTATTTTTAAAGGTCGAGATGTAAAATAAATTCCAATTCGATGAAGCGGTTTTAGATATGTGTTTAATTTTTTTCAATGTAGAATTACTAAAAAAAAATAAAAAAATAATGGAAAATCAGTGCCTGACACATTGTGCCTTCCTCTTGTTAGTCTATAAATTAAAAACATTTCATGTAAAGAGATATATTGCTTTTTATAAAGTTTGAAAATCTTGATGTTAATAAATTATGAATAGTATTATTCAGCTTTTTTTTTTCATTATCCTGTTTTTCCTTTTTGAAACTAGTCTGACAATTTAGAATTGCGAGAACACGAAGATATAGGATCAGTGAAAAGAATTGATATGGCTGACCGAGAAACGAGCCAGGGTGGCTGAGATGGTTAAGGCGTCACCACGGAGAGGTGAGAGACCCGGTTCTGGCCATATCTTTTCTTTTCTAATAGGATATTTATATTAGTTAAGATACAATGGTGACTCAGTCCCAAAAAGAGTGGGGGCAAAAGTAGTTTCAACAACTGCCACTTCATGACACTTAAATGTTAAGTTCAGCTAAATTGAAAGAGATCTGTGTCATTATCAATAAAAATGAGCTTTAACATAAAAAGAGACATAATTACAAGATTTTAATCGGAAAAATTAAAAAAAAAACTAAGCCTTAAGTTTCTAAAAAAAAATTGTATGGCTGGTTAAGTTTTTACTAGAAAATAAACGGACAGTTAAATGTTTCACCAATCAGGTATATTCTGAATAAAAATGTGAATCAAGATGAAATAGACAATGAAGTGGGTTCTTGGTTTAACGTCTTAAAGTGAGGTTGTTGTTTGATTGACGAGGCTCTTGATATGAGATTTGCCAAATTTTATCTTCATTTATGTATTTTTTTTTTTTTATATGTGTACGGAAGAAGCCTGAATTTGCGATACGTTGACTATTCAGTTATTTTCCAATATTTTAGATTCTCAAGGCTTTGTTTCATGCAGTTTTTCAATTAGCTCATAATATTTTTTTAAATTTAAAATAAAACTGTTTTTATGTATTCCATTAAATGCATTAGCAATGAGTTTTTGAGGAACATATGTCCGGGAGTCCACTTTTGTCTAGATTCCTTATTTTCAAAGTTACTTATTTTATAGTTGTTTTATTGATGAATAAATAAATCCTTGTAAACAATTATGTATTATTAACACAGATGGAAGAGGTAGTGGTGATCAAAATATAAAAAAATCATCTATGCTTAAAAATCTTTTATTGGGATAATATACGTAACTGAAAAGTTAACACAAATTTGTGCTACTTAGAAGCGAAAGCTCGTGCATGAAGTTGGCGATCATGTTGCTCATGACACCGTTGAATATGATCGAGGCCGCGTTGACGAGATACGGTTCAAGAACGGTGACCAAAGGTTGTAATATTCCTCCTTCGCTTCCAGTTATTTCCATATCTTTTAGCTCATCATCAACAACCGTTGCAACAGACCTGGAACATTCAAAGGTTTATAAAATAAAATTAAGAGATAAATTCATTGACTGTACACTGATTACATATAACACAAAAACAAATTATAGTAATGCCCCCCAAAAAAATCATTTCCCACTTTATATTCAAGATCTTGACATTAATTTTTGCCACTCTATATCGCATTAATAGCCCTATATCTTGTCAGAGCTGCAGAGAAAGTGTGATTAGTAATTAGTCAGACCAAAACTAAATACATGAAGGCGGGAGGGCCGATGGAACTAACTGGTTTTGTTAAGATAGGAAGCGTTGATATTGAAAGAGTAAACTCCTTTACCTACTTGGGCACTACCGTCATGAGCGGCAATAATGTTTCGATAGAGGCCATGAAGAGAGTGGCTCAGGCAAATACATGCTTATTCGGGATAAACCGATATATAAGCAAGGATGTCAAAGGTCGAAGAACCCAGAAGAGTAATCGAAGTAAAGGTACAGCATACTACTAGAAGAGTAGGGCATCCCAAACTGCTTCATGAATTGGAAAGCTCCTGCCCTGGACAGGGAGGGCTGTCGGTAACGGATCGAGGAGGCCAAGGCTCTTTGATGAGCTGTAGAGTCATGAATGAAAGAAGAAGAAATTGCAATAATGCTCAATTCAGGGTTATGAGTTGATTAGTAGAAGTGCTACCCTGTGTTACTGAATATCGTGGTGCTGTCTGTGGTAAGATGGTGTAACTTGGTTTTATTTTAATAATCTTCAAACCTTTACTAATATGATAAGTTAAATGAAAGTTTATTCATTCAAGTGGATCTTACTTTTTTTATAGTTTTCACTTACCTTTTGAATTTATAATGTCTAAAATTAATGATAAATCAAGAGGCTTGGTTATAACTTATAGATAGTGAAGGTGGTGCTGAGGATGATCTCTTAGAGGACTGATTTGAATTTTTATTTTTATTAAATATTTAAAGGCTAATATAATTTGTGAATGTTGCAGATATTTTACTGAATAACTATGCTCTTGTAGGAATTACCGATCGGTGGTCGAAGGTTTAATCGATTTATTTATATGGATATGGAATGATGATGGAATCATATGAGACGTGATGAAAGATTTGTCAGTAATGGAAATAATAAATTTACAAATTAACATATTTAATCAAATTTATAAATTGGAAATATATAAATTTGATTTTCTAATAATATTTTGTTATAAACTTATATTTTATAATATATTAGTGACCAACCCCAGCTTTGCTCGGGTATTAAGGCATATCATGTCTACATAATTTGTCTGTGTACTGTATTTTTTTTTTATCACGAACCGGCCACTAAGGACCACGCAAGTATCATTGATTAGGCTTCTTTGGGAGTCTTGATTTTCTTTCTTCCCATCTCAGCTAATGTACTTTATTATATGGAAATTATAAAAATAAAAACAAAACCAAATATTTCTTTTTATACGAATTTATTATCTTACACGTTAGATAATTGCATGGCTTTAGGTAGTGTCTTCGGTGAAACCCATCGATATTCCAACCCATTTACACAAAACCTCCAGAAATTCTATACCTAAACCTTCCTGATGAATCACTCTATCTATTGGTGAAAACCTCATGAAAATCCGTGCAGTAGTTATTGAGCTCACCGCGAACAAACGCGGCCGAGGACTTTGTTTTATATGTATAGATTGGAACAATGAATATGAATTTCAAAGTTGTATACAAAGCAGTTCATTATCAGACATTCTAATAGGTTAGGACAAGCGCAGCGCTGATAACTCACAACGCGACCATATTCTGGATTTACGTAATTTATCACGTAAATTCTCACAAAGTTAGCGTTACGGCTCATCGTAGTTATAGTAGATTAATATATTTTATGTATTTATTTATATTTAATGTTAAAAAATATTAATAATTACGACGTGATGATTATAGGATGGAAGGACAAAAAGCTTGCTGCTAGGGACAGAAAACATTTAAGAAAATTTAAATGTTTCATTGGCAGAGCCTAACCATTTGACTTCACGATGTTCCCAGCAAAGACCAAGTATGCTATCGCTGTCAACTAATAAAATGAAGGCTCGATACCGATACCACCTTATACAATGGTGCCGATAAATATACAATTACCTCTTCCTCAAAGTATCAGCTTGAGCAGAAAGGCTGAAGCTGATTGTGAATCCCCTCGCTTCATCAGTAATATTCCCACTGACGCTGACAACTGGTCCCAATCTAAGAAGGGCATATGCCAGCTCTTGTGTGGCCTGCACAGAAAATAAGATCTTTTTATTAAAAAAAATAATTCATTTCATTATAAATAATAATTATTTATTCATCTGAACTGAAAAGTTAATTATTAAAATTTATCCATTTTATTTTTTTGTTAGTAGCTATAATTTTTAAATATTTTTATTTGAAAAGAAAAGATATGTCAAGGACCGGGACTCGAACCCGGGTCTCCCATGTTTCCGCCGTGGTACTCTACCAATTGAGCCATCCTGGTTCGCAACTCAGTCAGACACATCCTTTCTCTTCACTGATCCCATATCGCGCAATTTGCGATGTATACAAGGGGAAGAATGTTCATTGAACATTACTTTAATTAGGATCTTGTAAACTTACGTCATTACATATTAATATTATCAGTGAAGAGGAAGGATGTGAACCAGGATGGCTCAGTTGGTAGAGTACCATGACGGAAAAATGAGAGCCCATGGTTCGAGTCCTGGTCCTGGACATATCTTTTCTTTTCAAATAAAAATATTTATTAATTATTAAAATTATATACATCTTACATTTTGTGCATCGATGACTTTAGGATCGATGTATCCGTCTACTTTATTTATCAAAGCTGTTAGAAGGTTCTCTGAATCATTGTCGAGGTCCACAACAGCTGATATGTGGGATAAAAAATTAATATTAATTAATAAATAATAACAGCATTAAAAGGATATCTTGAAAAAACTAATACACATTATATATAAACAAATATAATAAATATGCTGGACTAAAAATCAGCAGGTGGGAGTGGAGGTCACTGTAGTGGTTAGCATAACATTCTAGTCCAAAGGCACGGAATCGCAGCCCGGCTTTGGGCCATAGGATTTTTAAAAGGGAGTAAAAAATGTTTGTTCATGCCGTTCAACGGAGGGTCCGAATGACGGCAGCCCCAAGCCTATGCGGTGTCGCGTTCTCGTTAAAGATTATTAATAATTAAACTTGGATATGCAAGATTTAGGACTCCTACAGTGTCATTCTCCGGCTAACATTCGTTTTAGCGTACCCTCGCGAGGTGGCAACCATATATATCAATCGAAAGCTCTTTCGATTTGTAGTCGAATGATATAACTCCAAGCGTCCGCAAAGGTCAAATAAAAAAGCGACGTGCCCGTTAGGGGTGGTTACATAGGTTATCTAGCGTTTTGAACTTTTTTAAGAAACTTTTTTATTTGACTTTTGCGGACGCGTAGCTCTTTTATTTGACCTTTGCGCACGCTGGGAATTATGTCATTCGACTACAAATCGAAAGAGCTTTCGATTGATATATATGGTTAGGTGTTTTTTTTATAGTTTCGTTAGGAGTAGTTAGGTGGTTTGGTTAGGGATGGTTATGGCTTGGTTTGGTTATGATCATGGTTTGGTTAGGTTAGGTTAGATTACATTAGGTTTTTTTGTGGTTAGGTGGTTTTTTTAATGATTTTTCATGGTTTGGTTAGGGTAGGTTAAGTTTTTTTGGTGATTAGATGGTTAGGGGTGGTTAGAGGTGGTTGCATAGGGTATCTAGCGTTTGAACGTTTTTAAGAAACTTTTTTATTTGACTTTTGCGGACGCTGGGAGTTATGTCATTCGACTGCAAATCGAAAGAGCTTTAGATTGATAAATATGGTTGCCACCACGCGAGAGTACGCTTTTACCCATTCTCCGACTAGACAGACATAGCAGCATAAAGTGACGTTAAATAAAAAATTCATAAAAACTATTGAGTTCAGAACATTGTAAGGACGGGACTGTTTTTAAGCAAAAAGCAAGGAGATAATTTGACCGAGATGACGCTCACTTTACAAGTGTTTCCTACAAATGAGGATGCCTACTTGATTAAGGCCCTGCGGATCACACAAAGTCGCTTCACGGCTGATATCAGTGTAAATAATATCTCCACGACTGGAGGTCTCCAGCTCATTGCCTAGTTGTCTGCCAGCTTACTTACTCAGCTACCCCACACCGTAACGAATATGTAAAGGTAAAAAAAACTAAAACCAATCCATTGATAGTACGGAATGAACAGATTCATTCCAAATAATAACTTTATCTGATTTGAATTTAGGCCCAACGATTCCCTTTTACGTTAAAACATAATTTCTATCCAACATCATCATGTAACCAAAGCTAATAGAAAATGCATTTGTAACCAAAGCTAATAGAAAATGCATTATGTAAATTTATGCTTTCAAGATAAAAACGTGCAAACTAACCCTTTACCAAAATTATTTAATAATACATTACCTAGCAAAATATGTGATCGCAAACGAACCTCGTAACGAGCTCGAAATTACGCAATGTATCGTTGTAACATAAGTAAACATACCTTGTATGACAACTGACTGCACCTCTGTTACAAGACAACCGGCAACATAAATCAAAAAATGGCTTAAGGAAATCATCAGAGAGCTCGTTCCTGAGCGATGTATAAAGTAACGTACTTCTTTGGAGCTGTGTTGAAAGTGAGCTGTACCTTCAAGAGTAGCTCGGTGTTAGGGTTAAAGTATCTTTGGCAGATGACTTCCCCTAATCACTAAAAAATAAAAGATAAGATTATAGCTATAAATAATTGTCAGATTTATCTCCTAAGTTTATAAAAGTAGTTTATTTTTATATTTTTTTTTTTTAAATAAACGTGCTACTTTTTATTTTCATCCCTCTTCCTTGTAAAGAAAATATACCACAGTAAAAAGAGTCCGC
This sequence comes from Arma custos, assembly GCA_037127475.1. Taxonomy (NCBI): domain Eukaryota; kingdom Metazoa; phylum Arthropoda; class Insecta; order Hemiptera; family Pentatomidae; genus Arma; species Arma custos. Next base: position 132,234,566 of record CM073764.1, read on the forward strand.
CACGATATAATATATATATATATATATATTGTTTGAGCAACCTCGAAATAGTTGTTGGACCTTTCGATGAGAGCTCCGAAATGGATATATGAAAAAATACACACTGATTCAATTACCAGATCGCATATCTTTTTAATAGAACCTTTTATTAGACTAAAAATAAAAATCATTGTATATATATATATATATATATATATATATATATCAAAATATAAATAAACTAATTGAATTAAATTAAAAATTTAATCGTTTTGCAAATGAAAATAGTTACTTAAAACAAATAAGAAAAAGGAGAACATTAATGTTTATCAAGACACTAATAATGTTTATCCATTTGGCCAAATGGAATAATATAAAACAAAATCTTCCTTATCTGACTCGTAGATTTCGACGGCGGGGCGTTCGGCGATGTCCAGTCAACTTCCTCGCTACAGCTGGACGTGCGAATCCTCGAAGTGATTTTTCTCCGCATGGCGAGAGATAAAGTTATAAAGGCGAGCGAGAATTGCAAAATATCGGGTCGGTTCGAAGTGGTCGAACCGACTGACAGACCAATACTGTGTCCACAAAATTCCTCACTCTAACAGGGCGAGCGAGGGTCAAAATATCGGGTCGGTTCGAAGTGGTCGAACCGACTGCCAGACCAATACTGTGTTTGGACTTGAACTGCAGTGGGGTAGCGAATTAGTCTAGTTGAAGTCTACCAAACAACTGCCCTATTGTTTATAATGTACACTCACTCGGGCGAACACTGTCTAGATTACATCGACAAAATAAACAATACCCGATCGAATCCACCGTCGGCATGTCTTTTTTTTCTTAAATTTATAAATAAAATTAAGTTATTCTATTTAATTTAAACAATAAAAAAACATAATAATAAACAAATAATAACAATATAAAAAATAAATGTTTACATTAGTATATTTACAAAAAATGTAAAATTAAAATAAAAGGGAAAATGTTCTTTTCTTTTACAAAATACTTGCTTTGTCCATGATTAAAATAAAAATACTCTTTTATTCAACCAAATAAACTATCTGGCCTTAACATATATATATTTGTATCAATCCAGGTAACATTCGAACCGGAGCCACGCCGGACTCGTGATTGCTAGGGTAACACTTTGATATCAGCGTTCACCAAGGTCTTTAATTTGTATGCTACTATTACTATTTTGATTCTTCAGAGAGGGTTAATCTAATAACAAGTAAATAAGTTTCTGCACACTGAGCTGGATTGCACCAATTCATTTTCAAATACTTTTAGAGTATCCCATATACATATCTGCACCAACTAGTTAACTTCGGCCACAGTTAAAGACAAATTCGCTCTGACACTTTCTTCAGCTAACTACCAAAATATGTTTAATTTAGAGAGGAAAATAGTTGACTGGGTGATATAATAGAGAATGGAGATAGTTGGGGGGTGATAGTTTGGAAGAGTTCACCCAGCCGCCTCTCCATTAGTCTCTCCGCCTCGCCCATTAGCCCTGAAGATGACCTACAAAGTAGGTCGAAACGTCGGCACAAATAAAAATAAGTCAGGACTTGTTTGGTGTTTTCTTGACGGCACCTCCCAACTATCTCCATTCTCCAAAATATGTTTAAAGTCTTCTGCTTTATTCGAGAAGCCATGATGTGATCTACGAATAAGTCATTTTTAATTAAAAAGTATGAAGCTAACATAAGTAAAACATTGCTGACTTGGGTTTGTAAATTTATTGAGCTTAGTGACCAACGAAGTTCTAAAAGCTTAATAAGCGCTGAGATAACTGCTAAACCGAGGATTCGGTGGTTAAGAGTTATCGAACGGATTTGGGTTTGGGTGGTGGTCGGAAATTTTTGAATAAAGATTGGAGGTTTTGACATAAAGCCTTCAGGTTCGCTAAGCATTTTATTATTATTGGGTATAAACAAGAATTTTAATTTTCTAATTTTATATCCAGAATTGAATACTGTTACCACAGCACCAATGTCCTCCTTGTATTTATCATAATATTGGAGATCGGATTCTTTGATTTGTTTCTCGTAAATAAAGAACCATAACTAAGGATGGAAACATAACGCATCGGCGAGGTAAAGTAAATGGAAACCAGGGAGGACAATTTTTTTAAAGCTATCTTAGGAAATACAACTTGTTGCGATTAGGTACTAAAATTAGTTAATATTATACTAATTAATTAAAACGCTAAAAGCAAAAAGGAAGGTGACGGATATAGGTTAATGTTTAAACCGCTATCGTTTGTATTTTTATATCTCTTTGCTATATACTACATACATGATAAAACTCACGGTTGCCACGGTTACTATGCTCTTACTGATTTGTAAAAATGCATGAAATTTTCATAATTTTATTTTAATGTCAGGATGGAAAATGCGGAGCTTACCAGAATTATCCTCGTCATATACTAAAATAAAAATATATGTATTAAACAGATATTGCTGAAATGAAATACTCAAAGGGTTGTTCACTGTTCAGAATGCACATAAATAAAAAAAATGATAATAATACGTCAATAAGACAACCCTTGCCAGTAGATTGTAAGCCGACTGTTGTTCAGAGAGGTCATATTGAAGGATAATCCTCAACCTTCGTTGAACCTTTGTAGAAAACTAAAAGTTGCTCTTCTCAAATTAGAGCAACAAAGATGAAGTGGAAGATTTTTTGCAGAAAACTAAAAGTTTCTCTTCTCAAATTTAGAGCAACAAGTGGAAAACTTGTAGCCAAAGAATTGGAGCGAAAGAAGGTAGTGTCAAGGATGTCGCACGAAGAAGACGCAATTATTGCCGCGGCTGCCTGTGTCATAGCCAGCTACTGTACAAGAGGTCCCCGAAGATATTAGGTGAGACTAGGTAATTAAGTTCTTCATCTTGCTCTGCACTTCAAATTTATCAACTTGCAGCTGGGCTGCAATTTCCTCCCAGGCGTAATTTTTGTCTCTAAATGTACGGTCTTTTGGGTTCCAGAGAACCTCTCTGCTCCGGTAAAGTTCAATTAGTTCACTGGTTTGTGTCTTGCTCCATTCGTTCTCCCTACATCCTTCCATCTTGACAGAAACACCTGCAGCTGAAGTGCCCACGAGCACTGACGGTCGTTGGTTGAGTAGTTCTCCACTAGTTTCCTACAAGTTGCTAATGCAAAGCGGCAGCAACAAATCTTCCACTTTTAGTTGCCAACTTTCATTGATCTTTACCGACACTCCGCGTGAAACCAAAATTTAGTGGAAGACAAAAAAATTTGCTGTATTTTGTAACAAAAAACAACAACAAATTGCCACAATTTGGGGAAAACTTAGGTGTAAACGTGCCTTTAGGTTATAAGATGATCCTCAATTTGGTTTTTCTTCAATTAAGGGTACCCACTTTTATCAAGAAGTTGGGATGAGGCCTTGCATATCACAGGTATATGAAATAGTAAACAGTAATTAAAAAAGAATTTGCACTAATTATCTAGGAGAGGGAAAGGAGGCACATGCCCTCATCTGTTTCTACCAATGGTTTTGAAAATTTATGTTATGTCTTCATAATATTCTTTTATTATTTATTTTTAATAAAATCTACAAAAGAAGTCAAAAGGCTTGTGCTTTCCTTTCAATTTTGGCCATATCTTTCTGGTTCTATCTTAACCTTTCTTGTGGAGTTTTTGCTGTTATAAAAAAAAAAAAAACCTGTACCACTACAACCCATGAAGGGTCTGGGGTTCAGTACATGGTAGGGACTGTACTGTTTCATGGACAACGGTTCTGCAAGGTGATTTGTCCTAGACCACGCTCACCCGCCAGATTTTCCCCCTTATTTTTATAATATTTTATAGAGGCTGGGTGGGCTCCAGGAGGGTCCTAGATCCCATATAACCCATCTCCCGCTGCAAACAGACTAAATAAAAGTCTTTGCCTGCAGCGGGATTCGAACCAGGATTTCCGGCATGGCAACTCTACCACTGAGCCATGACAAGCAATTAGTTTCTTTTGCTGTTATAAAAGTTAAAAATCTAAGCTATCATCTTTTTCATAGTCATATTTTAAAAATAAACTATTTATCAAGCATAGTTAAATATGCATTTAACCAGATTTTTTAACACAATGTATATAAAATTAAAATTAATTGCATCACTTAATAGTAATAATGCAATAGCTATCAATCTGTAATTATATAATAAACATTTGAGACAAGAATAACAAAGTACTACTTACAAGAGTATCCTTTGAGTATAACTGAAGTGACACAAGTGAAAAAAGCCATATTAGAAAAAAAACTGCAATATAGAGAGAGACCTTAAAATGTTAGCTATTCGATGAACAAATGAGCAACTACTGCCGAAACATGTAATAAGTTAGTCCAATAAATATTGCAAAATTAAAAATATAACACGTAAACTAAACGAAACAAAAAATAAATACAATAAATCAAAGTAGATAAGGAGTGTTGTCACTTGAAGAAACAATGACCTCATATGTAGACATTAATCACGCAGATGGTGCAGGGAAAAAGGAAAAAAATCAAGGGGAAAAAATCAACAATCTTTTATTTATTACTACCTGATAAAAATGAAAAAATAGACAAAAATATGAATATAAAAGTTGTTCTCCTCAGAGTATTTATAATCCACCAGTCACATTAACAGAGGTTCCATTGATGTAGGAACTTCGATCGGAAGCTAAAAATGCAATAACTTCTGCCACCTCTAGTAAAAAAAATAAAAAATAAAATAAATTAAAAAGATAATATTGCATAAACAATAATGGCAAAATTTTAACCTCCTTAAAAGTCATTAATATTGGACTGAATATTCTTAACTGAAAACATTCTATTATTTCAATATTAACATGTTATCGCTAATTACATCTGGTTAAATTAACATATCGACGGCTTAGGCGCAATAGGTTGTATTTCCTTAACAGTAAATTTTACAGGAGAGACAAAAAACATGACAGTTACAATATTCAAGATATATTTGATATTTTTTTAGATATTGAAATAATAAAACAGAGATGTTTTTTTAGGATGATGAGGCGTATGGCCTGGTATTGTAGGAACAAAATATTGACTATGAGAATCAAAAGGTGCCAAAAACGCAAAAACACATTTTGTGTGGGATACGACCTATTGCGCCTAAGCCGTCGATATAATAGCTTTACATATTCCATGTCGGTTGCTGCTCATTTCCCACACAAAAAAAATAAAAAAAATAACTAACCTACATACACATTCGCTTATGTTTGAAGAGTTTTTGTGCAAAAACAAATAAAATAAGAATATTATGGACATGATAACATAGCTATAGATAACTGGTTCTAATTTTTCTATTGGTTTTTATTATGTTACTTGCATGATATGTTTGAACAGGTTAAACCCTTCTATAAAAATAGATGATGAGGTAAAACAAACATTGCAACATACAAGATAGTAATAGGGTTTAAGAAACAGTTAGTATCTTAGAATTATAATTTGGGAGAAATATTCATAGTCATCACTATGCAATTAAGTATTACCTCAAGTTAATAAAAACAATAAAACATTAATTAATTTAAAAATATAATTAATTAATTGACCACCAAGTTTTTTTTTCTATTTAAAGAACCATTTGGTTATAGTGGATTCAACTATAGCTAGTAGTTATGCTAAAACAAACTACAGAAAAGAGGTACAGAATCAAATATTCTGTCCAGAATTATCACATTTAAATAAAAAAGAATCTTCCAAATTCACCTTATGTATTAAATAATAACATCAATTAACAGAGCTAAAATGAGCATGTTTATTACTTACATAGAGAAAATAATAATTGAAAAAAAACTGTTTACGATAATACTATGTTAATATGAGTAAAGCTGCACTGTAGTAATTAAAAAGTTAATATAAAATACTGAAATATCATCACCTGTCTAAATATCAGGCCATATCCCTATGGCTGTAAGAAATATCAGCAGTGATTGATAATCATATATATGTAAACATTAAATAAATATATTTACTAATAAATAATTTTATTAACCTTGTGGCTCTCCAAAACGGGCGAGAGGTATAAGCTTCATAAACATTTTTTTAACTTGATCAGGCACAGACTGGGTCATGGGAGTTTCAATAAAGCCTGGTATCACAGCATTACACCTGATTCTGAACCTGAAATATAAAGAAATTGTGCTGTCATACTGTTTCGATGACAATGTTGGAACTTACATGAATTTCTGATGTGGTTTGTAGTAATAACCTGAAGTGTAACGTTTGTTATAAGTTTGGTAGATTTTTATGTATCATAATTTATCTAGTGCCCTGTGCTTGTGATATTTTTCTTTTCATTAATGGAAAATTATAAAATTAAAGAACTAAAAGGATGAAGAAAAAGAGAACTAACAAAGTCAATGTACAACCAAATAATTGATATGAACAGCATCAAAATATATATATATATTTTTTTAATTTATTAAAGATTAAAACATAAATATATAAATATTGTAAAGCTTTTTAATCATCAATAATTTCAGCTATTTTTTTAATTAACTGAAAAGTTAGTTTAGTACCAGGATATTTTCTCATGACTAGGAGGAGATGCTATTATATTAATCTAACTAAATAACGAAGCATGAAAATACATAGTTTTAATAGATGCTCTTAAAAGAAAACATGATGGTTAATAACTAATAATAATAACAACTTTCAATAAATGTTGCTACAAGTCTTATGATTACAAAAGTAAATGACATATGATTATCAAAGGAAATAAATAGAAGAATCACATACATGCCTAATTCTTTTGCAACAGATTTAGTCAAAGCTTCGACACCCGCTTTACTTGCTGCATAATTGGCTTGTCCAATATTTCCCATCTGACCGACTATACTTCCAATTGTAATAATACTCCCCGGTTCATCTTCTTCCACTAGAATTGTACATGCTTCTTTTACGACATTGTAAGTCCCCTTGAATCAAAGGGAATAAAATATTTTAAAATTACGACGCAAATACTGATTTTTAAAACAATGACATCAGATACACAATACACTTACTGTAAGGTTGACGTTAATGGCTTCTTGAAATTTTCCAGGATCCATTTTAAGGAGAAAGTCATCCCTTGTAATTCCGGCACAATTGACAACAACATTGGCAGGCTTTGAATATTTCTTTAAACCTGACTGTAAAGCCTTAATAACAGATTCTCTATCACTTACATCAATCTCTAAACCCAAATGGGATTCTGGTTCTAAACAGAACATAGAACTGGTTATTCTCACTGGTCATTCTCTCTATAACACAACAAACATAACAAAAACATAAACATAAATAATAAAATTAATTCGGTAATTCAATTTAATTAATGAACTAATAGTGTTCTTTAGTAAAACAATTTATTTTAATTACATTCTTAAATTGAAGATTATGAATTATTTTTAAAGTTGGCATGAATTTCGCCAAATCATAAATCTTAATTTTTTAAAAAGTGTTACCACTCCAGTTCTATTCAACTCCAACACTGACAGATCTTGTCAAAGTTTTATTCCAGAATTAAATAATTATAAAAACTAATTACTGAAGAAAAATGTATTATTTAATATCTCTAATAATTACACTATCAATACTGTCATTAACATCAAATAATACCTTAAGTAAAGGATTAATCTTATTTATTAAGTAACAATTTAAGCAGCAATTATTATTGGATAAACAAAAATATCTAATTGGTATTAACAATTAGTTATACAATAATATCCAACTTATATAAACAGCAATAGTTATATGAAATAAAAAATATATTTATGAATTAAAATCATTTTTATTTAATTAACTTTTACAATAATCATAGTTATAAATTGTTTATAATAACCATCACTTTAATGCTAATTTATAGATAAATGAATAAATTATTTTAATGATGATTCTCAGCATTACTACAGCCAAATTTAAGTTTAAAATCAATACATATCTGCCTACATCAGATTTAATGTAGTCAGGCATAAAATTTTGAAATTATAAATAATCGCTATGTTGATGCAATAAAACTTAAACAACACCAATTTTTTTTTTTCTATCCTTAAGCAACATATTACCTTACTTCAGACAAACAACATTCGGTATAAATGTATAGTCATGCCAAAAAACTCAATCATATTGTGGTAAGGAAACTGGATTTCAATTTTGAAATACCCTGAATTAGAGTAAATACAAACTAGAAAACAGAATATTTCAATTACTATAATATAAGCAACTTATGTAGAAACATTGAATAAGATAGAAAATTAATTAAACTATGTAATCACAAGATTCATCATCACTCATAATGTTGTTTAGTTATTATATCTGAATATTATAATCATTTTATATGAATATTATTAAAATATCCTTTTTAAAACATGTTTTTTTTTCATCAGGGGAAAAATATTTAAGAAAAATACTATATTTTAGTTTCAATAATGGATTTTCTTATAGTTTCCTTGTAATTAGAAGTATTTTTTCTTTGTTTAAACCTAAATCAGCATTAAAATGTCTAAAAAATGAATTGTGAATAATTCTAAAGCAATAGCCATATAAAGTAAGAAGATTGCTTCATATAAATGCCTAGTCATGGTCACGGCTCAAATGATAAATCATTCTTAAAGTTAAATACAAGTCAAACATTCATTCTTATCAAAATTATTTTAAAAATTCAATGGACAGACATACAAAATCAATAACTAATTCTTTTTTTAATCAGAAAAAGGTCTTCCAATATTTATTAAGTAGGACAGGAAGAACATATTATCTACTGATTACTAATCATACAAAAGATAAATAAAAGATTAAATGAATCAATTCAGAAAACATTAACTAATACAAACTATAGTTAAAAATAATAAATAATTTGAGCATGACTGAGTTCTTGTTGTTTTTAGTAAGAACAACAAAGTTAATACCTGAAAGAAGGTTCAAGGTTTCTTGTGCTGATTTAGCATTTTTATCACAAGCAATTACTTTAGCACCCTCCCTACAAAATGCTAAGCAAGTTGCTCTGCCAATTCCACTACCAGCCCCTAGAAATAAAATAGTTGCCTATTATCAAAGGTTATAACATTAATTATTTATTAGCTAAATATATAATTATAAAATTGGTTCAAATACTGTCAAAATAAAAACATCCAGAACTATTGCCTTACCTGTTACAAAAGCAAGTTTATTGGCGAGCATTTTGTATTTTCAATTGCTAGTATAAATTACACATCAATCCAATATCAGACTTTGTAGGTTACACTTATAAAACTTATCAATCAGTCAAAGCAGATAAGGACAAACCCCATTCTGGAATGCACACACAGATAAGCGCTCAATAGCTTAAAAAAATTCAAAATCAAAGCAAAATCAAAATTTTATTATAATGCTATTATTTCATATTTAAATAATCGGAATAAAAAATATATTTCAAATTTTGTATTTAAAAAGATAGTTGTCATGAGAACACAACGTGAATAAAATAAAATTAGACATATTGTATTCTCTTCAATGAAATGTTTCGCGTATAGATGGCAGTGGATTAAAGGTGATAACCGTCAAGAGCTCGTAAACAGCTTCTGCTGTATATTAAGTTTAAATTTTGTGTTTTTGTGTAGATTTAAATGAAAAAAGTGTCCAGTTTATAAAAGAGCGATATGGAACCTAGAAAAGAACTCTTTTAATTTGAAAAAAAATTGTGATCAAGTAAAGGATATCATTTTTCATCCGTCGTTTGAGGTGAACGGATCGGAGTTGGGAGTTGAGTGGAGTAGTGTAACTGTCCCCGTTCTCTTCTATAATTCAACCATTGCAACTATACTGTCATGGAGGGCCCATTCACTAGCGGCGGATTGAATATTATTTAATATAAGCATTATTAAGACTTGTACAGTGATTGCCTTTCATCAAGAAGTTAGTTTTTTTTTTTTAGTTTTGTTTTGACTTCTCATACCTACCGCATTCTTGACATAATATTCGAATTATATTTATTTCTAATTATGATTTCTCAAGAAGTTTTCATGTAAGCTGTTTCTGTAATTTGGAGTAATGGTATCTCCATACAAGAAGAAAAAGTTGGAAAGAAAAGGAAGGGTTACACTTGAAGCCAATCCTCCCAAAAATAGCCTGGGTAAGCTACTTTCATATACTCCCTGCACTTGGAATGTGTTTTCTTAAAAAGTAAAGAATTTACATTTTTTTCATTGCTTAACTATAATTTAATGAATGGTTTGATTCATGTTAATAGGCCACTTGCCTTCTGTTTTCACTTCCTTTAGATTTCATGTCATGTTATGAAAAGCTTAAAACAGTCACGTAATTATTTCTTTTACATATCATACTTTTCAAAACAATAACCATTTTATTTTATAATTGAAGTATTGATTTGATTCAAGTTACCTTTTTATTTGAAATCAAAAAATATTTAGACTACTGTTTTAACCACTTGTCAACTTTGTAACCTCTCATAAACTAGGATAAAATTTATTCATTAAGTTTTAGAATGAATGACATCTAAAAGTGTATTTTAAAAATGTCATTTCAGTTTTAATTTATTTATGTTTTTGTGAATAGATTCGAGGCGGATAAAACCATCAAAGCCCTTATCAAATAAGAGGTTTTATTTGGACATTAAGAACCATGCGACCTTAAAGAAAATTGAGAATAAACTTACATCCCTTGGTGCAGTAAGTATTTTAATTGTAGCATTATTATGAACATCCTATAATACCATTCTAGTACTAATTTATTTTTCATGTTTAATAATGTTCAAATTTCAGGAGCTATTATTTTTTTTTCCTTATCTAAGTTGTTTATTCGATGGCTAAAGTTTCAGTTTGTATGACTAAGATTTGTATTAAAATTAGTTAATTTTAATTATTTGTATATCTCTGAATTAATACATTTTGTTGTTGATATTATTCCATTCATTTAGATGTTTTGGTGATTTTGGATTCCTAAAAGTTTGTTACTGTTCCCCTGGTGGTAGTTATCATAACTAATTCATATCTGTTATTTGAAGTAAAGATATTTCAAATGTTGCTGTTTGTTATTGATTTTTGTTTGTTTAAATTTCATATTTAATAAACAGAGTTTATAAACAATTAAAGAAAGCATCTTTGCTATTCCTTTGGTAATTACTTATAGGTTAATTATATAGGGACAGTATTTTTTAATATTTTTATTTTATTTTAGTTTGTTTTTAATATTTCCTCAATGTTTTAATCCATCTTTCTCTATTTTATGTCTTTAAGATAATATATAGTTAAAAAAATATATATATCAATACAGAATTGCTTTCATATTGTTTAGGTGTGATTTGTAGATATTATTGTAAACAATATTGTTTCCCTTTTATATTTTTAAATTATAGTATTTGTTTACTATTATAATTTTAATCTTTATTATTTTATTAATGGATATTGATGTAAGCAATTATTCTCAGTTTATGTTGTAATCTTGGTTATGATTCACTGTTGCTGAAATGCTTTGAAAGGATAGCTGCTGTGAGGTACCAATGCTGTTACCGGTTCCCGGTTTGTTTTGGTTGGAGGCCATTTTGTGTTTGTGACTAATGTTTGGCTTTAGTCTTTTTGTTTGGTTTGCTTGTTTATGATTTAATTTTTGTTATTTGTGCGGAAATAATTATGAAAATTCACCACATAATTAAAATCTGGTGAGTCATCTAATTTATTTTGTAATAATATTATATACTTAAGTTATCTGTAGCTCTTCCATGAGTATTGTCTGTTAAGTTGTGATAAATTCATTATTTTATTTATTAGAAATATTTTGTTATCTTGATTTCGATAAGCTATCATTTTTCTCTGGATTATATATTTTTCATTATTTTTTTGTGGGTATTATTTGAACTACTGTACTACAGTTTCGTTTTCCCTTCTCCGGTTCATGTATAGTAAAACTAGATCATTTATAGAAATGTCAGGTGCTAGATATTTTTAATTATATTTATAAATTTTAAATACAAATATTTTTTTGCTATCCACATTTCTAGAATTACGATTGCCTTGCCTAATTTATATATATTTTTTTTTCTTATTCTGTTATTATACATATATATTATGTCAATAAACTGTTAAAAAAAAAAACATGTGATAAATGGTTCATTGATTTTTAACAGGATTTCTGTTTCGTAAGAAAAAATGTTTCAACCAGACACAGTATTACCTTTATCATCAAGCATTATACGTTACGTTTTAACTTTTTTTTAGTAGTTGTTTAAATCTATATGTGCCTCGAAAAAAAAAAAAAAATGGCATCAGTTTAAATTTAAGTTATTCTTACTCTATTTGATCGATAACATGATGGTTAAACTACTCTAGATTTTGGTATAATGAACTATTGCAGTTGACCAACAAACAAAAATTAACACTCACTTAGGATTTGATGTTTTACATAATGTGTAGAGTCCAAATATTGAAAAAAACTGTCTAACGGTTATATTCCTCTGAGGCTACTGTACTGATTTTATTGATATTTAAGGCCTGTCACCCTATAAATATCCTTAGAACTCAACATTGCTATATGTCTATTTGTTTAAAAAATTGAACATGATATTTTATTCATTATCATTTTTAGTAATTAAATTTAAGAATCAAGTATTAAGTTATCATATTTAGATTAATTTTATGTGATATGGTTTTTAGTCAATTTTGAAATACTTTTGAATAAATTTAAAAAATTGTGTTTTGATGTTTTTCATCTTTTTTTCTTTGATTTCTCCAGGGTTTATTTAAGATTCTTATTGGTCTGTATTTTTTAGAAAACTGTTGAAAGCATTGAGAATGATGTGTCTTCTTCTCATTACCCCATAGTTCAATATGAGCTTTCTAAACTGATTAATATTTATTTATTAAACATATATTCATTGAAAAATACTAAAATTATTCCTGCTTTATAATTATAACTAGCTTTTGCCCATGACTTCCCTCGCATGGAATTTGGTCTGCCACATAAAGTTTCTTGACAGATCATTTTAAATAAATAATTTAATTTTTTTTTTCAACTATAACTTACTCATACATCCGAAATTTCAGATGTCTAACTTCAAAACTGACGTATTCCATATAATTTTTGAACCCCTATTATATTAAGGGGGAACCCTTGGGGGTGGAATTGTCCAAATTCCCTTTTTAGTGCTCATTTAAGCTATCTGCAAATAGGTATATATAGGAATAGTAGATAAAAAAATTTGTGCGAAAACCACTTTAGTTTCTCAGTTGGTAGTAACTACTGGTTGTTTAGCTTAATCCAGGGATGGATCAAGGCAGAAGCTTTGATGATAAATATAATCTGATAAGTCTTGTTTAGTGCCCCCCTTCACCATAATCTATTGAAGTCTATTTATATTTAGTTAGTAAGCCTCGAAGTTTTTATTATTGGTCCAGGCAACTTAAAAGGTTGGGAACCAATGATTTAAAGTAGTAATGTTGTAACTAGATAAATTGGAACAGGAATGGCTTAGTATGTGGGGTGCTGAGTTACTGATATCCAGGTCCTGAGTTCAAGAGCTGATAAATTATTTATTCTGTTAAACCAAGAAACAACTCTAGAATGCCTGTGAAATTTCATGGACTCACCTAACCTCGAATAATTAGGAGGAAAACACAGACATTTTAAGCTGACTTCGGCTTTGCACAATTGTTTCTGATAATTTAGCTAATGGGTAAATTACACTGTTGTGTGTCTTCGGCCAGTCATTTAGGTTAGATAAAAGTTTCAGTTAACTATGAATCATTAAATATTGGGGTTAACCCTTAAAAATGTATGATATACAATTTGATTAATGGAAATGTTTAAAAAGTTGAATTGGCATATGTACATATTACTTATTTTATGATTTTTTTCGTTAGGGCGTAGAATTGTTCCTTGTCAAGGATGTCTATTGTGTGGTGACAGACCGGGATGAATACGTATCGTCAAGGCGTCACCAGGCTGGTAGGAACACACCGCGGGGATTGGTCACTCCTTCGCCATTCTGTTCTGTCTCTCCTGCGACTACTGACTCCCCGGGTGATGGGGTCATATCTAAAAGAACGGTAAGAAATATGCAAATTTGAATGCTTCCTTTAAAAAATTAAGTATGTTTAATTGGTTGATACGAATGTGTAAATATCTCGGTTTAGCGTTCAAGGGCAGAAGCCATGCTTGAAAAGGTGAGACAGCAACCACAGAAGACAACCCATGATATCTTGGACAATGCTATTGGTTGGGGCATTCCTATCTACTCGTATACAAAGGTAATTTGAAGTATATTAATTTGATCAAATGTAAATTATTCAATTTGGTTTCCTTATTATATTATAAGTTTTATTAGTCACTAACTTTTTTTTTCTTTCAACTGCTTATGTATGAAGTATTTATTTAAGGAAACTATTGCTATTGTGAAACTTTTTGAATCCGCAAATATTAATTTCAACGTAATTTAACATTTAAAAAAAAAAATTGATTGCTCAAGTTTGGGTATGCACACTAGTTCTTAGAAAAAAATTCCTGGATACAGATTTTTGTGGATTCCAGAAGTGGAATGATAAAGGAAAGTTATTGTTTATAACCTTGATAAAGACAGTTATTGTATACCTCAATTCAAGTTAACAGATGTTTTATAATAATACAATTTAAATTGTTTATAAACTATTTTATAAAGATACCTCTTAACTTGAGGTAAGCAATAGTGTCTTTATCAAGGTTTTAAATAAAATATTCCTTTATTGTTCCCACTTTGGAATCCGCAACAATTTGTATTTGGGTATTATTTTTTAAAAGAAGTTTAAATTCTTCTTGTCAAACAGGTTTTTCCATGTTTCCAATACCCTCCACCAGTGATTTTATGTCATTAATTAACTGTTGCTATATAGTTTAATTTTCCTATATAAAATGAAACACATGTTTAATGTTATTTTAATATATAATTGTGACAATGAATACACTTAATGAAGCAACCAATACAAATATTTTGAAACTGTACAAATTATGTAATGAAGAGAAAGGGGCAAAGTTATTTTTGGAACAAAGAAAAATTTTGCTGAAAGTAATGAATTGGAAACAAGGCCACATCATGAAATTTTGCGAAGGTCGGAACACATACAGCTGCAATAAAAGGCAATTCCGGTATAAGTGTGGCACGTATACAGGTAAGTGGCTATGTCATTGCAAGTTACTGTTAAATAAGGTAGTATTATTTATTTATTCATGGGCAAAGGAATATACGACGGTTAAATTCTGCTTGAAAGAATTTGACATGAGCCTCCCGTATGATTGCTGATTAGAAAAATTATCTCAGGAAGGTGTGCTCATTCAGTTTATTGAAAACCCACACAGTTATTGGAGGGGAAGGATTGACAGTTGTGATTGACGAGTCGTGTTTCTCTCGTCACAAGTATAACGTTTGGCGGTCCTATCCACAGCAATGGGTCTTTGGCGGGGTCTGACGTGAGACGAAAGAATGTTTTCAAACCCTGGCGGAGTGTATTAGAACGTCAATTAGACCAGGTTCCATTATAATGTCGGATCTGTGGAAGTCCTTCAATGGAATCGAAAAACTGGTTGGAATGGATTATAGACATTTTACTGTGAATCAAAGAAAAAATTTTGTCAATTCAGTTACTGGTGTTCATACTCAAACAGTTGAGCCAAAGCCAAAAGAAGAAATAAAAAAGAAAATGACACTCATCGCTCCATGATTCACTCATATTTGTGTGAGTTTATGTGGACGCAGAGGTACAGAAATGACGACCTTTTTGAGAGGGTACTGAAGGACAGCAGAATTTTGGCCGCCGGAGGTAATTAATTGAACTAATTGACATTTATATTTATTTATTTACTTATTTTTGAAATTTTGCAAACTATCATTTCAATTTAATAAATACATATGTTTTTCTAACCCATGTCTTTCAGTTAATCACTAGGTTACTGTACTAGGTAAAATCATTTTAGGGGTTATTGGAAACATGATCCACAGGTTGTTTAAGTTTAGAGTTTTATCTTTAAGAAAAGGAAAGAAAAAAAATCTATCCAAAATCTAAAATTCTATTTTAAATTATAATTGAAAAATTATTTGTTGTTTTATTGTTAAATCATAAGTTTTTATCAAACAATAAGAAATAATAAAAGTTTGTCACATGTTATATTCATTCATATTTTAGCTTTGTGGTTTTGACCAAGATATTTATCATTTTTCAGAATCTTTTAGTTTAAATTAATCTCTTTGCAAATGTCATTATCTTAATTATTCAAATGATTTTTTGTCTGTAGGAACTGTTCGATCAACGCGAGTCTTAACTAATTTAAATATAATTAATTTTTGCATCTTGTCTAATTTCTTATTAATTAGTTTTTAGTGTGGTTGGAAAAAATCGCAAGAAAAGAAGTAAAAGATCCCAAAGGAATAAAAGAACTGAGGGGGCATTATCTGAAGTTGGAGACTGGAGGGTGCGGTCGACCTGATTTTAGGCAGTTCCGAGTTTGGCCGAGGATTTCATTCAATGGCGATGAACCTACTGCGTTTCCAAAGCCTTTGTCAAAGCATGATCCCCAGAGGTTTGAATATTTATATTTTGTTTTCACAGATAGAGAGCATGATTATTTTAACATATATATCTTCTGCAAAAAGAAAACCTCAAATAAAAAAAACAAATTATAGAAATCAATATTTTAACCCACATTGCAGATTTTTATTAGGTTTAAATGAACAAGATACAGAAAAGAAAAAAGTAGTATAAAGTAAGAATGGTAGAAGCTGTTGTATTTGAAACTGGTATAAGTCCATTTGTATTTTAAAAAATCATTGATTCTTTTATGTAGTTTTAATTATTATTATTTCATATTAAAATTTAATAGGTGTATAGTGTTTAAAACGCCACTCTCTGCTAGGAACTGATAAAAACATCTCATTTGCCCATACTTTTAAAGTAATTCAAATGGAAACCTTAAGATATCATGAATATGAAAAAAATGGACTTATACCACTTTCAAATACAACAGCTAATTTAATGATCTAAAAAAGTTAGAAATGGAGGAAATAATCATTAATTAGCAGATAATCACTTTTTAAATTTGTTTGTTAATTAATTTAATTACTTTTTCAATATTTATAGCTTTGTTTATACTTTTTTTTAAATGTTTATTGTTGATATACCACAAACCAGGCCAGTTTACTCTTATTATCAATCCCCATGATAATTTTTAAGGACAACAAATAATTATTGAATATATCGTACTAGTATTTCTGAAGTGACACAACTCAAAAATTTGTGAGGGGTTTTTTGGTGGTGAGTTTGACCATGAAAGAAATGGGTATATACCTCTTTATCGCTTATCGATTCCCTATCGGTACAGCGCCTATTAACATCTTAGGAATCTTAGTGCCTTAACATCTTATCTTCTTAGCACCTATTAACATCTTTAGAGATACTAGTGTGTTTTTATTACAATTATATAAAGAGAGATTCTATTTATTAGATATAGATAATTGCATATCTTTTCTTTTAAATTTCATTCTATTGAATTTTTGAAATGGTAAAGTAAAGGTCGGGTATTTGGGTATTTATGTTATTCATCGAAGATAATTTAATAAATGTAGTTAAGAGTATTGTATAAATAAACTTCTGTTTTATCTTTATTTCAAGTAGTTATTAATTCCGCTTTAATGACCATCCCACTTAATCTGAAGCAGATAATTAACTGCCTTATGATTTCACTATATGTTGTGCATTAAATAAAAAGTATATTGTTAAATCGGTCCGATAATTGACTGTATATTTTAAGTTCTGTTGCCATTGAAATTATAATACACATTAAAAATAATTTATCTATATTATACATGTATTTTTCTTTTATTTATTGTTATTTTGAAGAGAAAAAATTTGCCCTGGCCGGGATTCGAACCTGGCCAGGGCACGTCTTTTCTCTTCAAAATAACAATATCTAAAAATTGAAAAAAATATTTTTCTTTTAGGATGACAAGAAAAGCAGGTAAAGTTGCAAAGGATTCATCAGCTGCTCCTGGAGGAAATGGATATTGTGAGGTAATTTTGTCGAAATGTATATGAAGATTCTTTTTAAATACTTATATACAGGGTCCGACAAAATGATCTCCCCTATTAGGAGAGGCCGCTGTGTGAACAGTGGTGGGGGTATTGGCTGACAGCATAAATAATATGTGCCATTTGACTTGGCAGACACGGTTCTGTTCCTGATAAAAGAACTACCAAAGTTTGGTTATCAAACTTTGAAGCATCGGGTTCTGCATTGAAAAAAAGTCTACTGGCCGACCTCGGACTGTAACAACACCGGAAAATGTGGCGCGAGTGAGAGCTTCCGCCCTGCAATCTCCGAAGCGTTCAGCACTTTAATATACAGCTGCAATGGGAATGTCTGATCAAAATGTAAGAGAATCCTGCACAGAGATCTCCATATGCATCCATACAAAATAATGGTTACCCAAGAGTTTGTTAGGGACGATGAAGAGAAGGAAGTCTGGTTTCAACAAGATGGAGCCACAGCACACACTTCTCTGAGTTCTCTAGACATTTTAAGAGAGTTGTTTCCTGGATGTCTTCTCTCTTTGAGGGAAGACATTGCCTGGCCCCCCCGAGGTCACCCGATTTATCACCCTGTGATTTTTTTTCTCTGGGGACCCTTAATGGCTCAAGTGTACCAACATCGCCCCATGACCCTGGAAGCACTTAAGGAGGCGATTACGCAGGAAGTGGCTGCCATTCCAACAGAAATGACTCGAATAGGAATAGAAAACTACTGTGAAAGGCTAGTCAATGTGTCAACAATGGGGGGCGCCACTTACCAGACATAATTTTTAAAACCCATTAAGATAAAATGGCATAATATTTGTTAGCAAATAAAAATATTTTTTCTGTATCTCTATTTGTCTGCCTATAATTACTTTTTAAAATAGGGGAGGTCATTTTGCCGGGCCTAAGTTCATTTAAATTTAAATTGGGATATTACTAAGTTTGTTTCAATGTAATTGTATTGTAATGTAATGTAAATATACATAAATGATCCCAATGTGCCATACTACTAATTGTATTTGAAGGAGTTAAGATATAATTTTTAAATATTTGTATTTTTAAGAGAAAAGATTTGCCCCGGCCGGGATTCGAACCCGGGTCATCTGTCTCTCCGTGACAGCACTCTACCAATTGAGCTACCGTAGTCGCCTTCCAGTAGGACAAATCTGTTCTCTTATCTGATCCCATGTCCCCGTGTATACATACATTCATCGCAAAAATTGCGAGAATCTTTTCTCTTCTAAATAAAAATATTTAAGAGTTAAGTTATAGTATCAATAGCTATTAAAAATGCTAGCTATTATTAAGTGAATGAATTATATGAAGCAATTTGAAGAAATTATGATGTTCCGTTATATTGGTGTAGGTCCAATAAGTCCTCAAAGTTTGCTGTTGTAATTTATCTGATATTATTACAAAGTTCTGTCTCTCCTTTGTGATAATAAATTCAGGACTTAAAAATTTTCATTAATATTTTATTGAAAAGTTTATACAGTTCATTCAAGTTCTCTCATTAACAACTTCCATTTTATTTTCCTTACTCTGAAGCTCGTAAAAATTAAACATATCTCTTATAATAAGATCTAGTAAATAGATTTAGACTTCTATTATAATAAAAAGCTCATGGATTAGTCCATAGACCATTTTCAAAGTGGTGTTTTAATTATTGATCTAACTCTGAAAATTTTGTTCCAAATTATTTTATTTACTTGAAATATAATCAACTTTAAATGCTTTATATGATAGATGACTTGAAGTTGTATATATAACTATGTGCAACCGGAAATAATTGACAAATGCGCGTAAAATAAATGACTCGTATATGAACTATTATTAAAATTAAGCATTTAACCATCTAAAGCTATTGAAAATTATTAATTGAATCTCTCCAGTTTTTTTTTTTTTTTAATTTTGCTTCAATATTAACTTATCAAATTATTTTGATAATTTTCAGATGTGCAGGATACACTTCGATCAGTTAGATGTTCACGTTGCCTCTAGTCAGCACGTTCGCTACGCTTCAGATCCGTCTCATTACACTCAATTAGACTCTCTTATATCTCATCACGATTTAGGGTAAGTGTGTTTATCACTGATTTAGTTAAATAAGTCAATATTCTATTTTGATAATAAAGTTTCATTATCTGATTTAATATTTATTCAGTTTCGTGTTTTGTTTTAAAATATTTTTAATACTGTATTAAAACTTAACTAGGCCATGAGTGAGCATACTTATTATAAGATTATCATGTCTCAGAAGATAGGACCGATTATCACAAAGTGCAATGCCGGATGACAAATTTTTTATTCATAATTACATAATTTTCTTTTGGGTATTATTTATAAAGTTTTTAAAACAAGTTTCTAATGAATATGCCTTTGTGTTACCTGATTTTCTTTATTTTGAAATTTTCCATTTCAAAAGTTTATTGTTTAGAAAATATTTATCAATATTTTTAT
Organism: Arma custos; assembly: GCA_037127475.1. Lineage (NCBI taxonomy): Eukaryota > Metazoa > Arthropoda > Insecta > Hemiptera > Pentatomidae > Arma > Arma custos. The sequence goes on from CM073764.1 coordinate 132,255,036, forward strand.
TGCCAAGTTACAGACATATCACCGAGCTGATTAATTCTTTCCCAAGTTTTTAAGTTAAGCCATACTGTCTTAATCTTACATTTAAAGAAAACAGTTAAAATATTTTGTAAATTTTTTGATATTGCTGTGCTGGTAAAAATAATTTTAATAACAATGTGGAAATGGTTTATTGTATTTTAATTTTGATATCATGGAGAAATAATTTCTTTTAGGTTGAGTTCAAATTTTATTTATTTAATAATAGATTTATTAAAACTTTGTAAATTTAAATAATAATATTATTATTTATAAAATGTGATGCAAACCTCTAGTTCTGCTTTTGGCCTACTCATTATTATTATTATTATTATACAGTCGTCATAGAAATTGCATCACTTAAAAATAATGGAGGATCTCCATGTTGTTCTTACCTTTTGATAATTTTAAAATGTTTTGCAAAGGAAAAGAGTATGTTATTAGGCCAGAAAAATGGTTAAAACCCAAACAAAAAATAAATAATATTCATACAATGATAAATAAAATTTTTAGAGTTAACAAGGAATTTGAGAAAAAAAAATTTTTTTTGCATACTCATATGAATTTATTTGGGAAAATTGTATAAAAACATTAAAAATATATTTATTGAAATATTAATATAAATTAGTATTTTGTCCAACCACCATTAGCCCTGATAACTGAGCCGATCCTGTTTGGCATCAAGCCGATCAAATATTTTATGATTTTGTCACTAATCTCCTCATTCCACACCTTTTCAATTACCTGTTTTAGCTCATCTTTATTCTTAGGCTTTGCAATATTAATTTGTTTTTTCATTATCATCCACAAGTTTTCTACAGGATTTAAATCAAGGCTATTGCCTAGCCATGGCAGTGTGGAGATCTTGTTTTCTGTAAGAAACTGCTTTACCTATCCAAAAACACAATGGTAAAGGCAATAAAAAATAATGTATCTTACAGCTAATACATTTTTTAAATAAATAATTAATTAATTTACCGATTTGGCTCTATGGCATGGAGCAAAATCATCTTGAAAAATGAGGTTCCGCAGTGTGTAAGATAGGAATTCATTAAGGAAATCAAACTCTCTTCCAACATTTTTTAAATATTTTTCTGCATTAACCGCCCTATCTATGAAGTTTATTTTCCAAAAATAGAAAAAACATTTCCAGACCATCACACTTGTCGGAAGTTTTGAAGTGATTTTCTAAGGATTATCTCATCATCGTGCGATCTAAACGCTCATCTGTCTTCCTTTTCCTTCCAGTCCCTTTCTTTCGCTCGGTAGATCCCTGGGAAAGATTTTTGTTTATTATTCTTACCACAGTGGATTGGTTGCACCTCACCCTTCTTGCTATATCACACGAAGAAAGTCCAGCTTCAGCAAACGTCACTATTTTAACTTTTTCCTCACTAGAAATTTGTTTAAAACTGTACATAATGATAAGAAATACTTGCTTAATATGGGATACTCTGGGCCCAACTAAACTATGAGTCACTGATTCCATCTCACTCTAATACTAGTAGGTAAACAAATACAATCCTACTATTTGTTTACACATTTAGGATCAAAAAGGTATGATCAATCTTAGGTAATGCAATTTCTTTGACCATGACTGTGTAGTTCATGTTTTGGTAAGTCACTGTTCTATAAAATCATTAGCTATTTTATATCTTTAATAACTAGGTAGTAATTAGTAAGTATTAAAAAACATACATTTGCTCCTTTTATGTGTGAATATTAATTTAATTCTGAAACTTTCATTTGTAGAATTCAATTTCATCAGAGAAAGAATTGAGGAGTTGTTTTCAATTAAATATGGTTCGTTGTAGGAATATGGGTTCGTTACGGAAATCATTAAGGATAGCCAAGTCTCCTCCTGTCGACATTACGATCGTGAAAGCGACTCCTATCCCTCCACCAGAAGGTCAGACTGCTCCTGTCATCAATGGTCATGTGACCCGATCTAAATCTGATAAGGTTAGTAAGTGTTATTATGTTCATGCATGCTAATTTAATCTAATGTTTCAATTTTCCATTCTGGTCTATATCTCAAATGGGGTTGTATAATTCATAATTTTATATGAGGCCCAGGTAGTTATCATGTATTTCCAAATTGGCCCTCAGGATTTTGTTTGGCTACCTCTGGTATAGATAACGGTAAAACTATCATACTATGATGAAGACTCACTGCATGGATTAAAACACTGAATTATAAATAATAGCTTATTATTCTTTCAGAGTTTTCTTTGAACACCATTCAAATGATCTTATCTTTCTTAATATATATATATAATATATACAGTCTAATGATAATAATTTCAGACTCTATTTCTGTTGTGTTTTTTTTTCAGATTCTGAGTAATGGTCTCTCTCCAATACAAGAGAAACGAAAAAATTCTATTAGAGGAAATGAAGGAGGAAATAGCGCTGCTATCGAGAAAAAGGATAAACCTACTGTAAAGGTAGAACAACCTGAAGATCATAACCTACGATCGAGGCATCAGCCCTCCAAGGGTCCGCCTACACCCAGCGCCGCCGCGAAGAGGAACAGATTGTCCAGGAAACGCCTCTCTGTAGAAGAGAAGCTTATCGAGGACAACAAGTCTTATTATAAGGTTGAAGTGTTGAACTCGAAATTGAGGTCTACTGAATTCTTTATTAATCAAAAACAATTAGAGTCCAGGGTGAACGAGGGAGTCGTGAATGGAAGCTGTACTCCTGAAAACATCGCTGATGATGTTCAGCCTCAGCAATCTGCTGTAGAGAGCAAAGATCAAGATAAGGAGCCTGTTGTTGTCAGGTTCAAAAAGGTACGGAGGTCGCAGTTGGCGCTTTTGAGCGATGAAGCTGAGAGTTTTATGTTTGGTGAATCCACCAAAAAGGAGTCGAGGAAGGATGAAGAATCGAGTAGTTCGGATTCCAGTGATAGTAGGGATTCTGAAGAAGGTTTCAGCACAGCTGAAGAAGTCATCCCTAAGAAGAAAGTGCGTAAGCCAGTTACCAATAGTGAAGGTTCAACACCACGCAACAATATAAAGCGGACAGAACCACAAATGGTTTCCTCTCCTCCTAGGCTGAAGTAAGTTTTACAATTTTGTTTTTTATATATTTTATTTAGTATTTAATGAATTAGGAGAGAGTGGGCTAGCTCAGTGCGTAGGACATTGTGCTACTAAATTCTAGGTCACATGCTTAATGCTAGGTGTAGGAGGTTAATTTTTGTATCGGACCAACCCTTTTGGATCGTAACTAGCCTTTCTGAATTTCATCCCCTTCATTCAAGTGAAAACTTTGCGGTTAAAAATGATCTCGCTCAATTCAGGTGCATGCCATTACTGAATCCATGATCCTTTTTGGGCCTTAGTGTTAATTTTTTTATTGTTGATCCAATTACTGTTACATGGGTATCCTGCAATAATTACTACCAAATAAATCCTACTTAAAAAGATTCTCACAAAGTTCAAGAACTTAAAGGCTTTAACCATCTTCCTGTCCAACTTTAACCAGCAACTGTCCAATCCCTCCAACTCCCATTTTTGTATAATTGGTATATACCATATTTTTCTGTCTATTGAAAGCGCAATAAAAAATCAATTCAATGTTTTATGAACCATTAAAACAAAAAAAAAATACCAGTTACTGGCTTTTACATAAGGTTCACCTCTTAGATTTTTTTGTCTATTACTATTTTCTCCTCCTATTCTGCTTCCATAAAATTATACTATATTCTTTACCCTTAAGTGAAAAGTGGGGAAAGAAATTAACGAAGGTGGTGCAATAGATATTTACCTTAATTTGTTGGATTAGTGATCATTCTCCACGGAAATATATTTTGTAATGTTTGTTTTTTAGTAATATAACTATCCTTCTCTTTGTTACAGATCACCACGGAGAGTGCCTTCTGCTATTGATCTCTCTGAAGAGGCCAAAGATGAAACGTCAGAAGATGAATCTGAAATGAACCTTGACAGTATTAGTTTTGCATTTGAAAAAAGCCCTAAAAATTATCCGTGGATAGAAACCTTAAGAAGGAGAGAAGAGGGGAAAGATTTGTTTTATTATCCTCATTACCATGCTTATCCAAAAGTAACTTTACCATGTGAGTATCCGTTATCCGAAAGGTTCAAATTGTTCACCGGTAAGAAGGGACCAGGTTTTGGGAAGCGGAGAGACAAGCTCCTTAGGTTGCTGGACGAAGGAAAACCGAGAAAAAGCCCCAGGTGCCATGCATCGACCCTTGCCATTATGTCTAGTCTAATGCGGAGAAGGCCTATCAGGGAGTGCACCAGCAATCCTGACTTCACTTATGAAGAAGAGTCGAGATCTTCACTGCCCGAAACAATAGAGTCATCGTCTTCTGCATCTGATATCCGGGCTGCGCTGTCAATTAATGGTGATTGTAATCAGTTGCCCATCGACCCCAATGGTGATGTCTATGCCATTGCCTTAGCCAGGTTAGCCTGTGGTGAAACCTCAAGCTTGCAAGTGGGATCTGGTCCATGTTTGCCTGTCAGTCAGATGCTCTTCGAGGATCCTCTACCTGAAATAGGGATTGATTTGAAACCTGGTCTCTCGATTCCCCTCGAGGCCATAATTAACCAACAGCACAACTCAAATCAGTTTCCACGTTCCTTAGATATTGATTTCCGGCATCTGGAACCTGAGAGAGATTCTGGTTCTGATTGTTCTGACTTAATTGGATTCTCGGATGATGGTCGTGGAATAAGTGGACGGCGGAGAAGGAGGAAGAGAAATTTGACTGGTTGGCCTGTGGAAAAACCCAGAAAGAAAGTAATCAAAAGGGAAGAAGACCCTCCACCTGTAGTACCCCAACCTCCTGTCACAATCAAATGCGAACCGTGCGAAATAAAGCTAGAACCCATGTGCTCCGAAGTTTTGCAACAGTTGACTTGTTCGGTAAAACAAGAGTTGCCAACCTTCAATGGAGGGGAGTCGGCTTTAGTTCCAGTGAAGAGAGGTCGTGGACGGCCGAGGAAGTATCCTCCTCTTCTCACTGCTGTGACGCCATTGTCTCCTACGACGAAATCTTCTCCCGTAAAAACAAAACTTCCAAGATTTCCTTTTACTCCCCGAAGATCCTGTATTAAATGAGTTGTTCAAACTTAATCCATTTTATGATCCGAAAGCTTCTCACTAGTCACTTAGGAAAATAAAATGGTGTGGGTACAATATAATCAGTAATACAAGATATAATCCGTTATTTATAAGTAAGACACATATATATTTTTAAGTTTTTGTAAACCTACTCATAAAATGTTGATTGTAAATACATTTTTTGTTTTTATTTTTAATATTTTTTTAATGTTATTTTTTTATATAAATAATTTATTATGGCAGTCATGCCTCTGTAAATATTTCTTTTTTCAGTTGTCCCTTTTTCAATATGTATTTATTTTCCAGTATTTTATAACAATGTATTTATATAAATATATACATATGAATCTATGAAAAAGAAAAACTATATATGTATTTAAGTTTTGTATTATACTTTTAGGTTAGCTGTACATAGTAAACTTTAGATTTACATATCTTAAAGAAGAAAAACTATTTTACCTTTTGTAATATTTGTACATAAAAACTATATATAATATTGAATTTGTTAATCAGAGACGAGTGTTTTGTACAATAAAGAAGGAATCTCTTATATAAAACATAGCAGTTAGAAAGCAGAAAATAATTATTTGGTGAATATGTTATTTGTTGTCTTTGTATACTAGATGAAAGGTTGCATGCTTTAAAGAAAAGATGTAATTTTATATATTTTATTATTTTTAGTACTAATGATTTTTTACATTTGTTCCAAATCTATTATAAATAGGATTGTCAAGTTATATGTAGTGGCTAAACTGTATACTTCCATCATGTCTTTTACCAAATGAGAGAGAAATATATTTATTTATTAACTATGGAGCTTTAGACTTTTAAGGTTGCTCTTCTGCTGTTCCTATTTTGTATGAAAATATGTTATTTTTTATCGTAATGATGATTTTAAATATAGAAAAACACTTTTTGCAATTTTTAATTTTAGAATTAACTTTCTTTTCTTTTAATCATACAAGTTTATCATTAATATTAAGATAAGTTATTTCACAATGTATAATCTACTCAGTAAATACCCAAATCTATAATTATTTGTTTACAAGTTACACGTTTTTTTATAAACAATACTAATGCAGTCAATTACAAATATTTATGTTCACTGAAATCTGTTTTTATAATTTAATCACAGTTGTTTTCATTACCAATCAAATTAAAAATTAATCCCAAACCTATAACTACATCACAAGTCATCAATCTTAGTTTTTGGCAAGCTTTTATAAAGAAGTGTTAGTTTCATTTAATAATAAAATAAATCACAAATCATTTCCTCTGACATTATTGATTTTGATGGTTGAAACCACAATTTTAGTGACACCTCTTAATAGGACTGTCATGGAAACTCCTTGTTTCAGGAGAAATATTCTAAATATTGAGTTTTTTTTTTTTTTTTTAACTAAAGTAGTGAAACATTTTCATATCTATTCAAAATAAATATAGAACGTTAATAATTAGAATACAACTATGATTCATTATTACATAATGCAAATCAAAAGTAGTTACATTTTTGAATTTTTATATGTATACCTAATTTAGATAAGATAAAAATTTTATTTACTTTATTCATTAAATATATATTTATTTTAAACTGAAGAAACAATAACAAGTGAAAGAAGTTGAAATTTGATAAAGCGTCCTCAAGTACTTATTTTAAATATTTTGATTGTTAAAGGCCTCTATGCCATCGATTTTTGGATTTTGACAACGTTCCAAAATACATTGGCTTTTTTTTTCATTATGATCAACTTCTTTTTTTCTTAGAGTCTTGCACCTGTTGGAATTACATTAATGGAAGAAAGAAACTACTCCATGTAAAGAATGCTTAAAACTAGGGGTTCCCAAACTTTTTTGTACCATGCCCCCTTTTGTTGAAATGTAAGCTTCTCGCGCCCCTCTTTTGTAGAAATGAAAGCTTCTTGCGCCCCCCTTAACAATAAATTGTGTGGGCCTAGGAACAAAACAAAAAAGTATTACATTGAAAACAAAAGATTTATTTATACTGCCATAAGGTACAACAATATCAGTTTTCATACAAAAATTATTAATAAGAGAAAAATAGATTAGGTTGGTTAGTGAGATGGATGGGCTTCCATTTTTCTTATTAATATGCCTATTCCTGGCTGAGTTTTAGTAAGTGCACAACAATAGCAAGTCACTAGCAACAATTTTATTCCGATACTTTGTTTTAATTGCCACAAGTGTTGAAAATGCTTTTTTGCACAAATAGGTGCTTGAAAAAGGCAAATATAAATGAAGAGCTTCTCGTGATACACTTTGAAATATTTTAACCATAATGAAGGTTTGTCCATTATATCAAAGTGGTCAATTTTCTAAACACCATGGTTAATTTAGAATGTCAGAAAGACTACTTAAATTTAATTTAATGTTCAACTTGTCTCGCGCCCCCCCTGACATGTCCACACACCCCCCAGTTTGGGAACTGCTGTTCTGTGCATAGCTTTCTTATAAATGATTTTTTTTTTTTTTTTATCAAATGCCATTATCTGGAGAGTTAATTTCTTATACTCCACTACTGTTATATAATTAAATTTACAGTCACCTGTGGTCTAGTGGTTAGCGTAACAAACTACTAAACCCAAGATCGCGGGTTCGTAGCCCGGCAGGTGGCCATAGGATTTTTTTAAGGGAGTAAAAAATCCTTAGTTACGCCGTCCTTCGGAAGGGCGGAAGGGACGTTAAACGGGGATCCCGAGCCTGTACGATGTCAGGTACTCGTTAAAAATCCTAATTAAACCTGGATAGGCAAAATTTAGAGCTCCCACTGTAGCATCGTCCGATTAGCCATAGCAGCATAAAGTGACGTTAAATGAACAAACAAACTATAATTAAATTTGACCATAGTGACTACATAACTGAAACATAATAAATTGAACAAACATTGCAATGAAGTAAAAAAAAAATTTAATTATGCATGTGTGTTCTAAATTTTATAATTTCTTTTAATTTTAAAATATAAGCAGTCCAGGAGATAAAATAGATTTGTTTTTTTCATACCTGATCGGGGCAGTGGGGGCGTATTCCCACAATGAATTAAACAATTATTACTTTCATACCCACCAGCATTGGTTTTCCATTTTTTTTCTTTATGTATTTATTGAAATTTACAACTATATAATAATAATAATAATACATCAAGTAAATAGAATGAAAGATATATAATGGCATGAGATAAAGGAAGGTTGAGAAACTTGCCCCTGGTATTACTGGAATAAATTAAATTTAGAAGGTCATGAGACCATCTTCTTTTCAGATGTTTAAAGTATTATCAGGAATTGAAGAAGTAGCTAGGTTTAAAAATTGTGGGAATGAAGTTTGTTATGGAAAAGATTGATATATGATTCCGGCCAAATCAGTAACAAATGGAACATTATGGATTAGTTTGTTGGTAACAAAGTAAGAAGCATTGAGGAATTTGATGTCTTTTTGAAGCTTCATAGATCTATTGGATGGGTCTTATTACTATCTTGATTATAAGTCTTTTGTTATTAATTGGGAGCTTATAGCGTTCGTCTAGTAAGTGTTGAAGTAGCCTGAATAGGCAGTTTTTCATTTAAACTGTAGTTGAATAATAAATAAGAATTAATTAAACATTAGGCTGATTTTTATTATAACAGGTTTCCTATTGACGTATTAAAGAATACGGAAAAAACTGAATAAATTTTCATGAGTCACAACATGCGTAGAACGTTTTTTGTCCTCCCCGCCCATCGGTCAATAAACTGCACTCAGTGGTTAATGTCCAAAAATTCGTTCGAGATTGGGAAGAGGAAAGGATTAATTCTAAAATACCTAATGTTCTTTTAAAATACCATACAAATCTTTACTGGCCATATTCACTATCTAAAAATATACATAACAAGGGTGGCCTAAAAGAGAAAGTACTTTTAGAGACTATAATATTAATAGTACAAATATAATTACCACATTCAAAAAATACACGGATTAAAGTACTAAGGGATAATAAAAAATACTACATCCTTGTACTCCTACCAACATATAATTCTGTGGGTCAAAAAAATGATAAAAAATCAAATTAAAATTCAGATCTGTGTTTACCACGTTTATTGCAGAATACAATAAAATTAAGTAAGAAATTTGTATTAATTTTAAAATACAGAAACGAGGGAGTTATCCAGTACGGGGTAAGGTAATATCTCATCCTCCACACCTCCCAGTTCCCCCAAATTCCCGGTTCAAAAATCTACATATAACATTACTAAAATATAATAATAATTGTACTACTAAAAACCGCATTGGTCGTCTCAGTTCTTAGAAATAGTTGTATAGAACTACGAAAAATAAATGGTTTGTGGTTTGCCCTCTCGGTAGCTGGTTAATCCAATGAGGTAAGGGGACCAAAGAAAAATATTGATAGATTTTTAACGGGATTTCTATACCTCTATGCAATGAGGTCATAAAGTTGTTTAGATTTTCAAGAAATCGATCAAGAAAAGTTGTTTTTTTGGCATTAATGACCCTTACTTCTGTAATCCCACAATAATAATTTTGAAAAAGTAAAATCCTTCAAAGTTTTATTTTTTTAAAATTGTTACTTACAATTTTGTTTTTAATTTCTTCTAAGCAATGAGGGGGTTACATCCCCAATAACCCCCCTCGTTATGCCTATGCACAAATATGTACAACAACAAGATGCCTGACGTATGCCAAGCACAAAATTTCAACTGTTTTGGGGCTTAAAAGTATAAGAACGCAAGAAAAGATGTATCTGCAGACATTATGAAGAAACTAGTCGAAATTATTCAAGGATCGAATTTTCACAATTACTGGAATTGCTTACAATTGCTGCGTACAATGAAATAAAAAGATAATGTTATGTAATTTCTTATAAATATTCATAACACTATTACACAATTCTCCGTTATGCATTACAATGTATTACTTTTAAAACAATTATTCTTTTCACCATATCTTTATACCCACATAAAATTGTTTGATTAATGGCCGTACTACAGTGTAGCAGTACTACACCTTTAGTCTGACACTGTTTCTAGGTATGTAATGAATATTTAAACGAACGACTTAACAGAGTTTGATGGATTGATTCATTAATTAATATCTTTTATAGATGTTTTGATGTATTTTAAAGTAAAAATAGTAGTGAAGATATTTTGTGTGGCCCCATAGACAGTAAGAGGGACTGGCGGTGGAAGGACTTCCCTTGTCGAAATTAGTTTGAACCAAAATGACAGAATTTGATTTCACTTATCATTTCAGCATTAAATTTCCTCCCAAAAGCTTATGATGTTGGAATTCGCTACCAATTTGTTTATTTTATTTTTCAAAGAAAATGTGTAAACGAGTGATGTACTATATTATATAAATGCATAGTTACAGTTTGCTAAGCCTGGTAGTTTGCATTTTAACTAGAACATTTTACACTAAGAATATCTTTTTCCAATGATTGGTAACCCTTTGTCACAGTGTCTTTCCTGTAATAATGCTGGCGCTTCAAATTAAATTTAGTAGCTGGCTTTATACACTTTCCTTCAGAACACAATTCATTCCACTTCAATTCTTAAGATGCATCTTTTCACATCATCATGATGTCCCCATCATGATCCCAGATCATATGGTTTATTAATCATGCAATCACTTCTCATCCGCAGTTTTCTCACCAGCTATATACTCCAGAAAAATGTTGGAATTCATTTAATTTCACTTTAGCATGGGTAGATTGAAAACGAGCATTTATCATCTTCAAAATTATTTCAACACTATGCTGTTTCACCAAATCTTGACCATTCATCGTGAATGTGCGAGACTTTTGATGTGCTAGTATAGATTTGACAAAATTGATAATCACAAAAAAGTTTTACTGCAGACACTAATGTTGTCGATGTCATAAAAACATCAACTATAGTTAATAAACACTTTGTTTATTACACAAATCGAACGATTCGTCTAGAAACCTAATCTAACTTAACAGTAGCTCATTCAAGCATGCTAAAAGAAGAAGTGACTCTGAAATGTTTGGGTGAGGCTTAAATTGGCAGACTTTTTCTTCATTGATGAAAAGTACTAAGTACTAGCAAAACAAGAGATTCCCTCCACAGACAAATCATTTTCCTTTTTTCCAAAACAGTGGAACCGAAATTGCTCAAGGACATTCTAGCAGTAAGATTTTGGAGAAGTGAAATTGTATATCAGATGATTCGACCGTTCAAATAAAGTTTGATCTTCGTTAACTTCGAACATGGTCTGCTTAATTGCATTACTCAGGTGTCGTTTCCTTTTCAAAATCTTTAATTATCGGGCAAACATTTTTTGTTTTAATGATTTTTGAGTTCAATAAACCCATGACATATTAACCCCTTATAGTCTAACAAACATTTAGAGAAACAATATTCACTAGTAAACTTTAATTGTCTTCAGAAATAAATTCAGAGCACGAAACTTTTCTAAGCCTTCGGCCAGGGATGCAATATTTAGCAGGGTTTGTTAAGCTAGATGTCGTCTAATAATATCTGAAATGTCGGGCATAGTAACGAAACAATTCCTAAAAAGTTAATTAACGCAGAGCTGATTAATAAATGTCCTTGTGGTAAAACATCTATGTGCAAAATCCAAATAGTTTGGATAAATTATGTTTTTACATTCAAATGTTTTACTTATTATGCATCAGCTCCTTATGCGTTTTCACAAGCCGAATAAAGTCATCTTTTCTTGATTTTTTTTACTATTATTGGGTTTTGATTTAATATACCAAACGTAAAATGCTTAGGTTAAGCAATAGTGTGCTGAAATATCTTTTCGGCGTTTATATTATTTTCGTAATTGGTAACGGAATGCAATCCTGAAAGTGTTTTCTTTTTGTGTTTGCAGAAATAAACATAATTTTTTAAAATATGAAATTGAACTGTAGGATGAAGAAATGGTAATTTTGAAATGGGCAATCAATCTCTTGTTTTGAAAGAACTAGTCGTTCGTGAGATTTAAGATGTCTTGTGGAGAGAGTTGTAGGTTAAATTGTTAAATGTTATTGTTAGATTTTGTTTACATTAATTTAGTAAAAGTTGTTTTCTTAGTATAGTTACACGATTTCTCAGGATCTAAGTATTTTGAATATTCTTATCCAGGTATGGTTTCATTGTATTCACACTTACATTAATAACTAACATAATTGTCCTACTTACAACCTGTTAATCTGCTGATGTAATTCAGCTGTTCTCCAATGTTTTATGTCAAATTCATCAGTCTTGTTATTGTATTTATACATATAAACAATGGATAATATTTTTCATTTCATTGAATTTTCTTTGTCTCATTCTATAGTCAAATTTAACAAACTTACTAAATATTTTGGTTGTAAATTTCTTCAATTTTCAATATTTTTATTTTGGCAGTCCTTTAAAAAGTCTTGTTTTCTGTGCAATTTCCGTGACCTAAATCATTTATAATTTAGGTGTTTTCAATACAAAACAAAACTTCTAAATTGACAATGACCTAAATACAAGTGTTTAGGTAACTTTAGGTTGTGTCTTATGAAATTATATGTTGCTTAGCGTTACCTTCAACTATTAATCTTACTACTTTATATATTTTAATTGTTTCTGAAACCTTATTAGTGTTAAACAATCATTGTTTTGAGTTTAGCTAAACTTTTTTAAAACAAAAATTGTTAATATCTATATATTAAATTTTAGGCTTCATTTCATTGATTTATTCTCATTGTATCAAGTAATATGAATGCAGATGGATCATAATTTTTTATATTATCACTTGGTGTTTATGCTTTCAACTATTTTGATGAATTATTCATTCAGATTCACTGACGATCATTTTATTCTAAATGTTTCACAAAAAATGGAACATGGAACAAATTGGAAATCCATTGTGGTTTTTTTGTGTCATGGGGAGAAGCAGAAAGTCGATCGGTCCTACAATCTATATGTTGAATATCAGTTTTCGACTCAAATTTTAAGCCTCCAGAGTCCATACAGCCAAGCCAAGATGTGTAAAGTTATTGTTTTTTAAACAAAAACATAAAGCTGTATGAAATTAAGGATTTCAGGGTTGGGATGTTGCAGTATTGTTTATGTGAATAATCGATTTACCACAAGTCCCACCCTAAACCATTAGTTTACCACTTCTTCATAAACAACTCTAATAATATTTTGATGAAACATGGTTGGATTTTTCAAGTTTAAGTTTATTTCATATAAATAAGAAAACAATTTGACAGAAAAAAAGTATTTAGCTTAATTGTAAGATATCCATTCATAGGTGTTTATGTGTGCTGAAATCATTACCCATTAGTCAAAAAATGTATGGTTTGTGTAGAGCGTTCGATTACATTCTCCATGAAATTTTCCACAAGTATTCCACTTTATTGGTCCTTTATTCAATTTGGAGTGGTTTTCAAACTTGTTTAGTCAAAATCTTTTCAGCAGAATTTACCTGAAACCTGAATGATTCAGAGAATAAAGTTGAATAAACTAAGGAGGAACTTTTAAGTGTTTCATTTAATCAAAAGATTGAAACATTCAACACACTTCAAGAACAATGAACCAAATAATAAATCTTTTGATCTAAGCTCATTCTTAGTGGAATTTCCGTAATGATAGAAAGTTTTTTTAGTTTGTGAACCGTGCTGTCCAGTTTTTAAGCTCCCATAATGGTTTTCCATTATTGTGACTTTTTTTTTATAGTAACCTTATTTCTCATGGCTCTGGGGATTTATTGATAAAAAATTATTAAATTTAATAGTATTACTGTTAGAAGTGAGCAATTAGTTGTGGGAACTCCTCTACAGTTGGTGGCGAGACCTTGATTGACATTGTCAACAAAAAAAAAATTGTTTCAGTTATTAAATCGATTGAGAGAAATCTTGATCTAACACCTAACACAGTCAAGCAACTTCTTCAAACACTCCCCTCAATAAGATTTTCCATCAATCTCCGATGATGCCTAGCTCAAGCATCAAATGTCATGCTTAACTACACCTGATCAATCTTTTAAATGATTGAATATTCAAGGCTCTATTGTTAAAATATTTTTATCTGAATGCAATTGAGAAAATCCTGAATACATTCCAAATACTGATTTTTGGGATAAAGGTAAATGAAATAATTTGCGATAATGTAGGCGATGTGTTTTAAAAACTTAAATAACAACGTGATTTAGCAACGTGATAATTGTTGCTTTGTAGTTGTAGGCAGCTGTCACCAAGTGTGTTCGATAAATTTGGGGCTAGCCTTATTTTATATATTACTAGCTTTTGCCAGCGGCTTTGCTCACGTGAAATTTGGTCTGCCACATAAGTTTCGCGACAGATCATTTTAAATAATTTTTTTTTTTTTTGACATAGGTAAGTTAATCATTCATCCAAAATTTCATATGTCTAACTTTAAAACTGACGGATTCCATACAATCTTTGAACTCCTATTGTATTAAGAGGGAAACCCTTGGGGGTGAAATTATCCAAATTACTTTCTTAAACTATACAAAGAATCTATCTGCAAATTTCAATATGCTAAGTTCCTGATTTGCCTTTAATTATGTACTTTAATGGATTCTCCACAGTACCTAAATAACTGTCTGCAGGGGTCACGTGCTCCCTCCCTGAATATGCTCTTGCTGTAGCCTATGTGTTATTCTGATGTATAACCTGTATTACTATAAAGTTTCATCCAAATCCGTTCAGTAGTTTTTGCCTGAAAGAGAGACAAACTTTCTCGTTTATAATATTAGTATTTATAATATTAGGAGGCCTATGGAATATTTATAACTTTTAGGACTATTTATAATATTAGTAAACTAGCAACCCGACCCGGTTTAGCATGTGTAGTAAGACATACTATGCCTAAATGTTTTGTCTATCTAATGTATTTTATTATGTAGATATTATAAACATAAAAAAAAACAAAATATTTCTTTATATACAAATTTATTTTCATGCACGTTAAGTTTTTGTGATAACCCATAAGATATTCATTTAAAGTATATGCTTTAAAATATTCTAATAATCTGCATGAAATGCTTAAGGTAACATATATGTATAAGTGGATAAGGTTTAATACTGTACTCATCATCTAAATAGCTTTCCAAATACCGCATTGTACGTTATCAATTTTTTAGAATATAAAATAGGTACAATAATACAATAAGCTATCCTTAAAAGATAGATATATGCTTTCCCGGACTTTTTTTTAGATCTATAAAAGAGGAATATACTGCCATGCATTGTTCGTTATATGAAAAGGGATTAGGCAGTATCATCGATGAAATCTCCCTGGCGCCTATATTTTTTGATACACTTCCAACAATTACTGTTATATTCAAGCCAATTTACACAAAACCTTGACGAATTAATACCTTAATAATATAATATAAACCTTTCTTGTGAATAACTCTATTTATTGGTGAAAACCGAATGAAAATCTGTGCAGTAGTTACTGAGTTTATCTGGAACAGACAAACAGACGCGGCAGAGGACTTTGTTTTATAACATGTATAGATTATTCCTATAGTCCTATTTTATTTTATGTTGAAAGTAAATACTTACATTCTACTGTTAAATATTTTTAACTATAAAAATGACAGTTTTTTAATAATTTTTAAATGAGTGAGCTGACTTGTGACCCAGTATCAAGCAGGCCAGGGCTACCTCCTCTGTAAGGCTGCTGCCGTTGGATGTACACCATGCCCTTATTTATTTTTAAATTCTTTCAATTTAACTAGGATGGCTTTATTTCCCCAGGACTTGCCTTCTCTCAGAAGTTTTCATACTGAAGTTTCTCCATCAGAACTCAGTAGGCCTCTTAAAATGGAAACTGTTTTTAATTTAATATAAAATTTTTCATGTAATTTCATGTAAATCAATATAATTTTTTATGTTTTTTTGTTTTTTATTTGTTTTCAGAATCTTCAACCTGTTGCGCCTTTGTTAAATGAAGTTATGAGCACAGTTAGTTTGTTTTAGCTATGCACTCGCCACCATTCCGTCTACTCTTAAAATGATTCTGTGGCTACCTTATTTACAGGCATGAATGACAAAGGTGATACTGATGATAAATATCTGTATATATAATTTTTTTATTATACGTAAGAGAAAATAAAATAATAGTCAAACCCTTCCTCTTTTAATATAAGAGTGCTTAAACATTATTAGAAGTACTGAGTAATGGGAAAGTTAAAATAGCCAAAGTGAAATTAAAATCTTATAAAACAGTAGGATGGAATCTATTACATTCCACTGTTATTATTATTCTATTGGGAAATGGGTTTTGAATAATCTATCAAATTTTAATTAAGTTTTTAGTTAAATTATTTGTATTCTTCAAATGTTCTTGGAGTTCATGTGGAATCTATTTCCAAATAAATTGATGCTGTTTATAAATTCATTCAATATTTAAAAACGTTTAAATAATCCAGATCTAATTTTTTTATCTCAGTTTAGTTTGTTTAGTATACTTCTTCTGTCTTAAGACCATATTTTTTAAATATGATAGTTTTTCTCTATCAAGTGTCTTAGTTTGTTTTTCTTTTAAGGATGTCCAGGAAATCTGAGAAGAGCGGAAGGATTGTGCGTAGTGGTAAGGAAGAAGGAAAAGCTGGCTACTGTCAGGTATGTTAGTCATCTTCATGGAGTTTACAATGCTATTGTAATTTTAACAAATTTTGAAGTATATTTGAACATTGTCCAAAAAAATATTCTTCACTTACTCTTAATTTGGTGCTAACTATAATTATATAATGTTTTTAAAAATTACGTGAACTACTCTACCAAAGAATTTATTTATTTTTTTGGTAGATTAGTAAAACTGGGTAGAATTGGTTTCCTTTTTATTAAATCAAAGACAGTGAATGTACTGTTTTTAAGGTTTGCGGAGCTTACTTCAATGATCTCGCCGACCATGCAAAGTCGTGCCAGCATGGTTCGTACCCACCCATACAATACCCACAATTGGAATCCATCTTCAACTATTGTGACTTAGAGTGAGTCCATTTTATTTTTAGAAGTAGAATTCTCAAGTCGCCCGTTATAAGAATAAACTTACCTTTATCGGTTTTCATTATCAATACCTGAGAATATATTTTAAAAAAAATCATTCTTGTATTCTTTAAATCAATATTTTTCCTAGTATATTTTGATATCAGTAAATAGATTTTTGTCATGCATGAAATGTCTGATTTATTAAATTTTAATGTTTATGTAGGATTGAAGTGTTGCTTGTCAACTCTCAGCAAAATATTTACCTTCTACAATAAATGACACGAGCCAACAAAAACAAAATTTTTTAAAACTTTTTTAACTTTAATAGTTGATCTTAATAGATTTTTATGTGCTGAATCTAAATCTGGCGTTAGTTTTTTTTGTATCACCCATAGTTTTAGAGCAGTACACTATATCACCTTCTTGTTCAAAAAACTTGGAAAATTGTTGCTCTCTCTTCCTGTAC
The DNA here is from genome assembly GCA_037127475.1 of Arma custos. Lineage (NCBI taxonomy): Eukaryota > Metazoa > Arthropoda > Insecta > Hemiptera > Pentatomidae > Arma > Arma custos. The sequence goes on from CM073764.1 coordinate 132,272,597, forward strand.
ACATATATGCTGGTTCCAACCACCAAGTTCTTTTCTTTTAGTCTAGAGCCAAGCAATTCAGCTTTTTCTTTCGTTAAGCCAAGATCCCTAACCAAGTCATTGAGCTCGATTTGACTAAACAGTTTAGGCTCTACATTTTCTGTAAAACATTGGAATTCTTCATCATCTAACTCGTATTGTACATCAGAAAATACTTCCTTTGGAATAGAATTTAAATCATCTGGTGGTTCAGGGACCGGTAAATCTACACCCTATTGGCCGGATGGCGGACAGAAGGTTAGGGTAGCTTATTACCTTCTTGTTTTTTTGAGTTGTGACCAGTAATATCGACACTGCATTCATCAGAATGATTTCTTGGCTTCCTCCATATCATAGGAAGCCAACAGCAACGGATCATAGGAACAGGCTTTTTGATAAAGTCTGTAATGCTTCTTTGGTGTTTTTTAATCACAAACTCACCACAAGTATAACAAAAACTGTCAGCAGAATTTTTACAACCGCGATTAGACATACTGAGCACATGTACAGGAAACGCGAAAGTGAGGCTAGGTTGACAGTAAACAAAACAGCTGTTAATAGAAAACAGAATCAACCTTTTTTGGCCAGAAAATGTGTTTCAGCAGTGCTACCAACTTAATCCACACCAAAATAGATCTAGTTTTTCAGTTATTTATTTTAAATATTAAAGCAGTTCAAGTCTTTAAAAATCACTTAATTTAATAAATTTAACTATAAAATGTGAAGAAATTGTGGGTTATACAGCTTTTTAAATATCATATTTGAAATCAGCACCCTAAAAACTATAGGAATAATGTATTTTCAGTGCAAAAGTTTTTTCATCGTTGGCCTGTGTAATTTATCATCCTCTATTTACTAACAATATTTGTTGTTTCCACAGTAAACTTAAAAATTTTTGTTTCATTTCAAACGTGGCAATGGGTGACCTATGATGTAGTGGTTTACATAACAAGCTACTTTGCCCAAGATCACGGGTTCATAGCCCGCCAAGTAGCCCTAGGATTTTTTTAAAAAGCAGTAAAATATCCTTGGTGATGCCGACTGCATTAAATGGGGGCCCCAAGCCTGCACACAGACAAAATCTACCTCAATTGACAAAATTTAGGACTCCCACTGAAGCTTCATCCGATTAGCTTTAGCGATGATGTTAAATCAATAATCAAACAATTTCTGAGTGATTTTTTTTTTTATAATTCGAACATGGCCATTTTGCTCATGGCACTTAAGTTTAGCTTCAACTTTAGTTCTAAAGTTTAACTTCAACCTTAACTTAAGGAAAATGTGGAAGAAGGCCCTCTAAAAATGATCAGGGAACTTGCTTCAAGTCTCAGCACTAGCTAAATATTAGAGATTTGAAATTAAAAAAGTTGGGTTAAAAAAGAATTCCTACCGACCTTCCCCTGTACATAAAGGTTTCTCCTTCAGGTTCAATCCTTAAAAATGTATGTTATGACTCTTTTTCAATATGTGTCTCAACTTTTTTTAAATCTGTGATAAATAACTTGTTTAGTCAGAGTTGTTCAAAAGTCTGTTGATAAAAATGGTAAAATTTTAAATAAAATACAATTGATGCTTTGCCAATTTTTTATTCACTTTCGTTTCTAAAAATGGGTATTTCATGCATGACAGCCCAACATTTGACATGTTAAGTTTGGTTTATTTATTTTAATTTTTTTTTTCAGGGACATGGGTTGCTTAAAAAAAACGTTAAAGATAGTGAAATCTCCACCAAGTGAGATATTTGAGAAACCGACCCTGGAATTACCAGTAGTAACTATGAATGGGCATCATCCTCGATCTAATATTAGCAAGTCGGTAAGTCATCTTGATAGTAACAAATAAATGTAGTTGTAAATATTTACCTTCTTTTTTTTAAATGCAATGCCCTGGCATATCTATCTGGCAGCATTTTTCAGTCACTCATGACTGACTGAATACCCACAATAAAAAAAATTCTTTGATTTTCTCTTTGTAAGATGAAATTCCCATCATTATTATTCCATTATTCCCATTTCCGATGTATTAAAGATGAAATTCTTACCCCATTGTATTGGCTAGTAATACAAAGTAATGTAAGTGAACTATTTTGCACCAGTCATCAGTGATGCAGGACTTTAAAAGCAGATGATTATTTTTTCCTTTCAGAAAAGAAACTGGTCTTGGGAAAGGAAAAAAAAAACTTCATCTATTAGTTTATCCCATTGCAGGTTTTTTATAAGGCTGGATAGAGAATATACAAAAATATTTAAATGGGAATTATAAATAATTGATCATTATTTATGGATTTTTTTTTTTACTTTTCTACCCAGCCCTGAAGAAGACCTGCAGTGTTGGTTAAAACTTCGCTTCTTAATAAATGATTTATCAGTATTTAAGGAATTGATTTTTTACCTCCACCTGGTCTATTTTCTTCTCCATTTTATATGGGCAACTAATAACTATTCAAGATTTTCCTTTTTGGCGCTCAATGTTTTCCTCTCTGGCATTGATGTAGTTATTGAATATTTTTTACCATATCTCTTCCTCAGTAGAGTATTTAAATCATATTAAATTTGTTTTGTTTGTATTTTCAATACTGTATTTGAATTTTTCGAGTTGAACTCCATTGCGCCTCCCAAAATATTACTATTTTATTTATTATAAGGTATCAGTTATTAAGTTCATGCTTTCCTTATTTTTTTTTCAGACTCTGTACAATGGTTTTTTTTCTTCTGATCGAAATAATTATGACAAAAGCGATGCCAGTCAAGATGAAGATGAAGATAATGATGAATTCTTTTCCCAAGAAGAATCTAGCGATGAAGCTGAAAGCAAGAAAAAGTATCATTCAAGGAATCCTAAAAACTCAGCGCAGGAGAGGCGTAGCAGGATTTCAAGGAAACGGGTATCGGATAAAGAAAAACTTATCGATGACAGTAAATCTTATTACAGGGTTGAGGTCTTAAATTCCAAATTGAGATCTTCGGAATATTTTGCTAACCAAAAGCAATTAGAATCGAGGGTAAGAGATGAAATCGAAAACGACAGTTGCTCAGACGAAGGAGAGGATAGTAGGGAGGCACAACCTCTGTCGAAGAGTGTGGAGAAAAGTAAAGAGCCGGTAGTTGTCAGGTTCAAGAAAGTGAGGAAGTCACAATTGTCTGTTTTGAGCGACGAGGCCGAGAACTTTATGTTCGGTGACACAGCTAGAAGAGAAGCCAAAAAAATTGAATACACGAGCCCTGATGAATCGAGTGACACCGATAACTCAGAAACCTCTAGTTCGGAAGAAGATGAGCTCCCTAAAATCAAGAAAATGGTTCACGGCAGTGATGAGGGGTCACCTCCTAACAGAGATTTAGATTCGGAGCCTTTGTCATCGCCTCCAACTCTGACGTGAGTATAAAGTTTAAAAAATAAACTATCCATTTTTAAAATTTTTGTTAAAATTTTTTTTATTATTAAATGTATAGCCGAAGCATTTTAGAAATCTTGTCTTTAGTTTTTTTAATTAGCTCTTTCTTCTACAAAAAGAAAAAATCATTTTTATTTTTTATAGTTTATTTATTTTTTTTGTTAAATCAAGTCAGAGATATTTCATTACTGTGTTCTACTAACAATGTACTTGTTATTCAATCAGTGTTTAGATAATTTAAATTCATTTTTGATCTATATGATAAAAACTGCTCTGCTTTTCCTAGCACTCTTTGTCTAGAAATTTTATATACAAGTTCTATGTTATAAAATTTCTTTATAGAACTTTATTGTCAAAATGCGTCATGATCGTCATGATATGGACTCTACTGTTTCTAACTAATTGTTGTGCAAACATATTATTTGGCCAAGATCATGTTAACTAGGTTCACTAGATTCACAGGTCGGATGATCTCAAAAATATGCACCAGATCCCGCAGATTCGATCTATGGCCAATAACAGAATAAATAGTTAACTAATAAAGTAAATTATTTATGAATAAAATTCATTACTTATATTATATTCATTTTTTATTTTATTTTTCAGGTGTGATCATGATTCTGTTTCTGAGTCTGAAGAAGAGGATACAAAAAATTGTATTGATCCAATTTTTACCTTAGATAGTATTACTTTCTCCTTTGAGAATCCTCCAAAAAATGAACCGTGGATAGAAACTTGTAAAAGATTAGAAGATGGAAGAAATGAATACCACTACCCCTATCATCATAATTATCCTAAGGTGGCTCTTCCCTTCGAATACCCTGTGTCGGAGAGGTTAAAGTTGTTATCTGGTAGAAGAGGACTAGGTTTTGGTAGAAGAAGGGGTCGGAGGAAAGTAGATGATTGTAGAGCGAGGAAGAGCCCTCGATGTCACGCTTCCACTTTGGCTGTAATGTCTAATTTTCTCAGAAGACCTTTGAGAGAATGTTCAAAATCTTCTGTTGATTTCTCGTATGAAGAAGAGTCTAGATCATCTTTGCCAGATACTGTGGAAACATCGTCGTCTACTTCAGAATATCGTATGAGCTCTTATATGTGTAATTCCGATTCGTTGCCAATCGATCCCAATGGAGATGTTTTCGCTGCCGCGTTAGCGAGGGTAGCATGTGGCGAAACTTCTACGTTACAAGTGAGCTCTGGTCCTTGCTTGGCTGTTAATCCTGCCCTGATGAATAACCCACCGGGCATGGATATTTACTTAAAACCAGGTCCTACAGTTCCTCTGGAAGCGATCATTGATCATTTTAATTCCGACACTTCATGGATGGAATATATGGATTACTCTTTAGCATGCCATGAACAAGCGCCGGAAGCTGTAAACTATTATCAAACGCAGAATGTGGAAGTCAATAAGAAGTCATATATTAAAAATGAACCCTATAATTGGCCAGAACTTCCTCTTAGAAGAAGAAGGAAAAGAGTTAAGAAAGAAGAAGAAGCTCCTCCAGTAGTGCCACCGGTTCTTATAAAATGTGAACCGTGCGAGATAAAACTAGAACCAATGTCTGCCAAGATATTGGAACATTTTGCTGTTAAAGACGAACCGGTATTGATTAAAGAAGAATCTATATCAGTTGGAAGCAAGGGTCGATTCCACTGCGTAAGGGAACAAGTACCTCCACCAAGCGGGCCTCCGCCACCAGTAGTCAAGCGTGGTCGAGGAAGGCCGCGGAAGAATCCTCTGCCTTCTGAGTACCAACCTCCTGCGGGATTCACCCCGTCATCTCAACCTCCTCCTACTACCACTTTTCCTAATAAGAACACAATTCCAAGGTTTTCTTTTATTCAGAGATCTTTTATCAACCAAATTGTATAGTATAAGTGAGTTGTTTATTTTTATATTTTATTTAAAGACCACTCTTTTTAATTTTTTTATTCTAGTCATTAAAAAATAAATTAAAAAAAAATTATAGATATATATATATATATATATATATATATATATATATATATATATATATATATATATATATATATACACACAGATGGTTTTAATTTCAGTTAATATTTATTACTTATATAGTAGAAAAGTGTATATACATTATTTTTTAAACTTATTTTGTATATACTTATCTCCTTTTAATGATGTTTCTCTTAATGTACTTCATTAGTGTAAACCAAACATTTCCTCATTAATTTATTTGTCGTTATTAAATTCTGTTTATTGGAGAATTATATTTTGTTTTCATGAAATGGCATTAATGTGAATAAAAACCATTAATGTAATTTTAATTAAATATATATATATATATATATGTATTATATATATTTATTCATAACTGTTGTCCTTAGTTACTAAATGCCCTAGTTTTTTCCCACTTCTCAGAATTATGAGCATTTAAATAGAATTTTTCTTATGAATCCACAATATTTTTATTTTCAGATTCAGCAAAAAAATTCTTTTTGCTTTTCGGCTATATTCACCTTTATTCAGTCAATGTTGTTATTTGTTATTTATACATTTTAATGTTGTAGACTTTTATTGGAGTAAGGAGTGGGAATTTTATTGGAGTATGGAATGGGAATTTTATTGGAGTATGGAGTGGGAATTTTATTGGAGTAAGGAGTGGGAATTTTCGGGCACTGCCCTAATAATTTTCTTCCTTCCTCCATCCAAAAAATAAAACTTCTTTTGGATGTGGATCACTACATAGATACACAGTTTTTTTTTTTATCCAAGATATACTATAATTGAAGTGCTAGTTGTTAGCTACTTATTCCCTTACTGAATGTATGGATGCTCTAATACAATATTTTTTATTAGTACATGATACAAAATTGCTTATATTTGAAAAAAGACTGAATGCTCATTTCTTCCATAGACATTTTGAAAGGAGTCATGTTTATACTTCCCAAGTTATTTATACCATACTAGCTCCCCCATCCGGGTGCGGCTACCTAAGGGAGGTGACCCTAGGGTGTGTAGTGCAGATGACCTTAGTCTGTAGTGTTGGGGCGAGTGTAGTGCGCTGTGGTTAGTATACTGTGTGTGTGTGTGTGTAAGTGTACTTGTCCCCCAACCTGGAGGACCAGTAGCTGACTGCAGTCTGACGACTGGGCGATGGGGTCGCCACTTCCCGACGCCGAGAATACAATTATTACGTGGGTTATCTAGAAAGTAGATTACGTTTTCTTCTGTGTCCGCTAGGGGCGGGGCTAGCGCGACCATCTTGGGGTCAGAGCGTTGCGCAGCTCAGTCGGCATCTAGCCGTGCTAGTGAGAGGTTCGTGCTGTGCTCCGTTAAGATACTGTGACGGTTTGAAATGTCTGCGTTAATTGAAAATCCCGCGAGCTGCGAGGTGCGTGCAGTAATAAGCTTTCTGACTGCAAAAAACTGTAAACCGATAGAAATCTATCGGCAGCTGTTTGAAGTGTATGGGGACAACATTATCACTGAAGGTGGAGTGCGTCAGTGGGTCATAAGATTTAAAAATGGCCGAACAAATGTTCACGACGAAGCTCGAAGTGGGAGACCCAGCAAAGTGACTGCCGAACTCGTCGAAAAAGTCGATGCTAAAGTCCGTGAAAATCGAAAGTTCACAATAACGGAACTTTCTTTGAGTTTTCCACAAATTTTGCGAAGTTTGTTGCACGAAATCATCAGCGAAAAGCTTGGTTACCACAAGTTTTGTGCAAGATGGATTCCAAAAATCTTGACAGAGGACCACAAAAATCAGCGAATGGCTGCAGCGTTGCACTTTTTGGACGCTTACAATAAGGATGGTGACTCTTTACTCGATCGCATCGTTACTGGTGACGAAACACGTGAACTGTGAAACGAAATTGCAATCAATGCAGTGGGGGCACACAAGTTCTCCCCAAAAACCCAAGAAATGCATGCAAACAATGTCGGCAAGGAAGATGATGGCGACTGTTTTTTGGGACAGAAAAGGTGTGATTTTGGTGGACTTCCTGGAAAGAGGCACTACAATAAACGCTCAAAGGTATTGCCAAACTCTCCAAAACCTCAGAAGAGCAATTCAAAACAAGCGCAGAGGAATGTTGAGCTCTAAGATCTTGTTGATTCACGACAACGCCCGGTCCCACACGGCAAATGTCACTCGTGAAGTTCTTGAATCTTTTCAGTGGGAGTTGTTTCCTCATCCGCCGTACAGTCCCGACCTGGCACCGAGCGACTTCCACCTATTCCCAGCAATGAAGAAGTGGCTGGCTATGCAGCGTTTTGATGACGACGCACAGCTGCAAGAAGAGGTAACGAAGTGGTTGAAGTCGCAGGCGGCAGAATTTTTCGACGAAGGAATTTCCATTCGCTACGATAAATGCCTTAATTTGAATGGTGACTATGTAGAAAAGTAGTATTTGAGTGTGGCTTTCATCTGTATATAATAAAATTTGTTTCCTATACTTTGTTTATTTTTTATTCCAAAACGTAATCTACTTTCTGGATAGCCCACGTATTATGTTAAAATTTAAAGTCTGCTTACTTATTAACTTAATGTGATATGATTTCTCGTATTTTTACTCTTATTCTCGTAAAAACACATATTTCTTTATTTTTAAAGTAGAAGCTACATCTAAAATTTCATGGTGCTCGCACTAAAAATGACCTTTTTTTTTTATTACAAACTTTTGTCTCTCTTTTCACCTTATTAGGGAAGATGAAAGGCCAGGGAGTAGAGGGCAACGAAGTGAAAACGTTGGGCGTTTGGATGACTCATCCTTGCCTGGTAACTAAAAAAAAAAAAAAAAAAAAAAAATACTACGAGTTTAACTCAAGAACGCCTGGACCGATTTCGATTTTTCTTGGGTATTCTTCTTTTTTGGAAGACTGGAGACCAGTCCTAATTGGTGCGAATCCTCGAAATCGGTCCAGGCGTTCTTGAGTTATTAGGTCAATAACTAACGCCACTCTCTTTTATATGTATAGATAATTAAAGCTTTTAGTCTATTATGTATAAATTTAATGCAACATGAATTGTATCTACATGCATTTATTGAGAGTTGAAACTAAGTTAAATGAGGCATCTACTGTTTAAATTATTTTGGTCACAGTCTAACATGCTATTTTCAATCACTAATCTCATATCAAGGCACTATTTTTTATTAAACAAAATCCTTGTTTTAGATGGAATCGTCTACTCATAATTGTGTCATTTTCAGTCTCTTTGCATAACTACACTCTGCTTCATTAGGACTCCTCCTTTCCACACTGTCAGAACTCCTTTTTCGGGTAATATTCCTGACATGGAGGAATATTAACAAACAAAACCGATCAGTGTATGGAGCGATATCTATCGGAAATATATTTACAATTTCTAACTTGTCTGAAGCATATTTCAGCGATTCCTTGCAAGCCAAACTGAACATTTCAGGAGGATCCTTGGTCCAATAAGAAACGAATATTACTTTGGTTATACCGGAATCAACCAAGCAATTCACAACCGATTTATTGATTGTATGCCAAATCAATGCGGTATTGGTATTGCATCCTATAAGAAACTTCTTGCGGTTCGATCGATGATTGAAGAATACAATTTTGTCCAGACCCATCTTCTTTGCCCACGCTTTCATCGTGACTAAATTGCCTTTTTTGCTAGTACACAGCAATCTTATGTTTTCTACTTTGTTCGCTAAATATAATGCTACTATTTGATGATTACAGACGAGAAAAACGGATGAAGAACTGTTGATGTAATCCCACTCCTGTATGACGTTCAGGATGGAAACGAGAGAATTATTGATGAAATAGTCCTTTGTCCACATAACCTGTATCTGCTGTCCGTTGTAATAGCCGGGAATGGTCGAATCGCCCAGAATATGGTGTGCCTCTGCTAACGCGTTATCACCAATCCATGAAAATCCTGATTTAGGACTGACAATGCTCAGATAAACTGATAAGATACCATTATCCTTGCCACGGTTCTTGAAATACTTTGCTGCCTTTTCTATTATGCTTTCTTTCGTCTCGTCGATTTCAGAGAAGTAATGGGCTGTAACCGTGTCACCTTCAGCACCATTCTCCGTGAGTTGTTTAAATTGTTCCAATTTAGTTATTGGAACTACAATTGTCATTATGAAATTGCATAGCTGAGTCATCTGCAAAATGATTCCTAAGATATTCCCTTCTTTCTTATTTTGACCGAAAGGAGTAAAACCAAATTCTGGCATGTTATCTACGAAATCTTTTGCAACTAAGGATATTTGATGTGGTACGTTCGGGCACTGTTCTATTGGAACAATACATGCTCTTTTCTTATCAGCCGTCATCACTCTGATACCACAGATAGTTCTTTTTGTTTCGGATTGTTCTTCGATACTTAAAGGCACATGGTAATCGTAGCCATCGATGCAAATCATCGGCACAATTGGCTTCATCTTTATGTTAGCTTCTTTCGGAAGAATGGAATCGATTACTTCACGTGATGTTTTAGTTTTTTCTTTCAGTTGCTTTCCATATGTGATGTCCTTGTAAGGAAATAAAATCTGCAGGGCTTTATTCAGTGATAACTCTTGAAATTCTTTTCCCAGTAACTCGGTTGGCATAAGTTTCAGGTCTAATTTATAAATCCTCCAGGAGTATAATTTTCCTTTTTTGAATTTTGAAAATAAAGTCTTCCTATCTTCTTCGGCTTTGAGTTTGAAGATGACCCAGTCGTCTATCCGGGAAGACGTTTCGACGGATGGGGCGTTGATTCCCATCTCTTGGGTGAAAAATGCATGGTAAAGTTTTAGTTCCTCAGTTTCGTTTTGAAATCTTGGAAAACCCCTAATTCGTATCAGTAAATTCATATCTGGGGGAGTTCCGTTATTTTTCTTACGTTTTTTGGCTTTATTGCTCTCATTCCCATCAGATTTTTGTTGTTCGGTTGATTGGCTTTCATCTTTTTCCTTAATAGGCTCTTGTTCATTCATTGAGAGTGATTCGATATTTTTTGCTTCTAAGTTAACTTTTTGTTCTTTGGTATCTTCTGATTCTTGTACATCTTTTTCGCCGTTTTTAGCTTCACTGATAACTTCTTCATTCGCAGTCATTATTTGTAGATAATAAAAAAATGATTGACTTTAGTTTTTATAAAAACAACGGATAATTGCAACAATTAAAAAAATAACGTTATTAAAATACCATATGGACGTTAATTTTATATTTATAAATATATTATCCTTTGAGAATATAAATTAGTTTTAATAACGGATTGAATTGGTCAAGGGATGCACTCAATGGTTACTCAAAATAAGCGAAATTATTTTATTGCGCCAACGTTACGGCCTAAGATGTAGGCCATCTTCAGGGAGGGGAGGGAGGGCGATGTGAGCCTCAACTCAGTATTATTTCAACTTCTCCGGTCGTACTGCCCCCTCCCCCCAACGGTTGTCCTGAAGATGGCCTACATCTTAGGCTGAAACGTTGGCACAATGAAATAAGTTTTGCTTAATCTTTAACCGCACCCCATCACCAATTCAATTCATAATTAGAATTATCCATTCAACTATTTTCCACTTAAATAATTTTTTTTCGTATAAAAAAATCAATACCTCAAACGAATATAACGAAATTTGTTTATTGATGGTATCCACCATTCCATATCTCATGTTGTGGAACGGGGTCAAAAGCTGCCTCAAGTCTAGAAAGAGTAGGGGAATGTCGCCCTGGTCCCATGCTCCTTCCAATACTTTTCTAAGGAGAAGTTGTGATCCTGCATCTGCCTACCGGGTCTAAATCCGGCTTGTTCTGATACAAGCTGTCCCTCTACAATTCGTCTTATACTTACTACTTTCCAGGATGCGTAGCTCACAAAGTAGAATGATTAGCCTATAGTTTTTGCGTTCAGTAGTCTGCCCTAGGAATAATCACACTAAATTCCCAATCATCTGGTAATATCCCGGAATTCTGCATTTCTTGGAATAGTCCTTGGAGGGCCTTCATTAACTCTTGGCCACTATTCTTGATGTATCCTGGGACAATGTAATCTCTTCCTGGCGATTTTCCAATCATCTTTCTGTAATGGCATCAATCATCTTTCTCCTCTTCTTCTATTGACTCCTGGCTAGAATTGACACTCTTAGTGGGTTATCCATCTCTATAGAATTTCTTCCATTTCTGAGAGCAAGTTCCTATTCAAATCCTTGAAGTTCCTTCCTCATGGGCTCTTTGTTCTCCAGAACATCTTGATATTATATCGATGATCTTCATCCAGACTTTTATCAAATTCTATCCATGTCCACGTTTTGGCTCCTTAAACTGCTGTTTTGCATTCGTTCCTTACTATTCTATACTCATTTTTTGAAATTCTATAATCCTTATAGAATCTCCTTTGGAAATTCTATAATCCGTTACAAGTCCTTAGACTAATTTTGAAGATAGGATTTCCAGGCTTACTTCTTCTTCCCTAACCTTTCCTTTACGTAATTATATATACAGCGCAGTCATCATTTTCTGCTCCCAACATTGCTTGTTTTAAAGTAATCCACTGAGTCTCTGCATTGTTCTCTAGGTTCCAGAGACAGATCCTTTCCTCCAGTTTGGATGTGTGCTCCATTCTTTTCATGAGATCATGCAGTGCATGAATTTGATGTTCTCATACTTTTTGGGTTAGGTGCTGTCTTAGTAAAATGACTCCTTGTCTAGGACTGAAGAATTCGATGTTGGTACCCAACTTGGATGTGGAAAAACATTTTTTTCGGGGGGATCGTTAATATCAAGGCTTGTTGCTGTGACTAGAAGTCCCTGTAATCCATTTTAATTCTATATTACGAGGAAATGGTAGGTCGTTGAAGGTCGAAATTGGCCAGGAGGCATTCAAAAGAATTATACACTAATAAGCGAAAATTGTTTAATTATGTGCCAACGTTACATTCTAACTTTTAGGACATCAGCAGGGCTGAGAAAAATAATAATAATTACTACACTAATAGTGCAGTGACCAAAGATTTTTCATTCCAGTTTTTTATTTCTATGCACCTGTTCTATTGAATACGGCTCTGCGCTGCTGATGTATAATTTGTTTGCTCAGCCCTGATAATAGCGTAAAAGTTAGGTCGAAACGTTGGCACTTAATAAAATAAAGTTTGCTTATGTATGAATAATTAATAGCGCCCCCGAATTATTTTTTTTTATTTCTAGTTAATCGAATTATTTTTTGTTACTTATTTAAATGGAAAAGTATTATTTAAAATAAAAATATTGCTTTGGTGTGTATAAAACTCTTTTCTTTTTTTTTTAGTTATAACCTCTTGAGACTATCCTCTCCGAGTACATAACAGTCTCAAAGGGAATTTTTTGGATAAAATTGCGGGACATTCAGTTGCTCAGTAGTGGCAACCCTGGTTGTTGATTCTGTTCTGTTCAGTCTAACAGGCCGGCAAGATGTGTGAAGTGTTGTTATCTTGTGTTCAAGAAGATTTTGACAATTTAATTTACAAATATTCTTTGTTAAGAAATTATGATTTTCAGGAATTTACAAAAATATGGAACGATATGAAATTTTACTACATTTATTGGTGAGTTATTTTACTATTCTGTAATTATTTATGTTTTTAAATCACCATTTTACAACAATCATAACGAAATAGGTATATGTCAACTTACTACGTTTAAGATTAGTAAAGAATCAAGAAATAAAGTTTAATTTTTCAATACCTTTGTCTATGTTAACAGTAAATTATTTTTAAGAACCTAAAAGCTGATCCACTAAATTTAAACAAAGAAAATAGAATGTGTATGTTTAAATTGTTCTGCCTTAGTTTCAGGTTGACATTCAGTTTCATGGATATGTTTTCTAGTCTTTTGTTTTAAAGATAAACATTTCTTTTGATGTATAAAAGTTATTGAATCATTGCTCATGTTTTTATTTTCTGCCATTTATGTATTTATTTATTATCGTTCGTTGCTTAGTATTTTGTCATAAATTGTTCATTTATTGCAAAACAAATTCTCTATGATTTGTATTATGTTGCCTGATGTATATTATGCTTCTTTTTTTTGTTTACTTTTAAAGAGACTTGGTCTCAGAATAAAGTTACTTTTCTATTCTACGGAATGAATGATTGATTAATGTTTTTGCCCAATCAACCGCAATATGTCGAACATCATCACTGTTAAATTGTTCTAAGAGGATCAGGTGTAGAACTGGGAGATAGTTAATGAGAGTTCTTTTGTCGAATCTCAAATAAATTTAGCCTGGATGTCTTACAAATTTGGAATGATAGACATCGGCATCTGAAATTAAACATTTCAGAATTAGCAGGGCTATTATCTACCATTGTTTATTTTCTGAACACTAATGGAAATTTAAATGTACATTGAAATATTAATGTAATAATAAAATGCCAATTCTAGAGCCCTCTAGCCATGTTCCTCTTCTTACATAAATGTTTTCCTAACACTTCGGATGAAAACATCTCTATTTATATCCGTGTCAAAATCTATTAGATGACATTTTTTACATAATTTTGTCTTTGGAATTATTTTGAACATCTGAAAGTATTTCACAGCTTCTTCTTTTTAAGGCAGCTATTCCCAAAGCGTTATTCTGTTCATTTTAAATTGGCAGTAACAATAGGAATAAGTATTAAATAGAAACACAAAATTAAATTTAATAAACAATAGGGTAATTTAAATAGGCAATAAACAAAATTTGCAAGGCAAAACCACTAGAAAACAATTTAATAGAACACACACACACACACACAACTCAAATAAGATGAGTGATAAGAAGAGGTTACACAATATAAGGAGGTAGGTTTCATAAAGACAAGCTATTACAAAAATAGTAAAAATATTATTTTGACTTCATCCTGAATTCCATAATATAGATAAATGTTGACAAAGTTGAACATCTATAATTGCAAGAAACATGAATATTATAAACTTTTCTAATGTTTTTTTTTTATTAATTTTTAGTGGAAGACCAACAGAACTGGAGATGCGATTCTTCACCCAACATATTCTTATGTTGGCTAAGAATATGGTTCTTAATAAAGGTGCAAGCGAATGGGATCGTGTCGGTGCTCTGTACCTCCTTCATTGTTTATATTATGTCCAACCGCTTTTGTAAGTATTTCATTTTTCTATATTTTTTTGCCAATGCTTAGAGTATAGTATAGAGATATGAGAGATGGCTTAGTAATCACTAGGGTGGATGAAAATTAGTAATTTTGTACAGTTCATATCTCATGTTCATGTTTATTAATCAACTTGTTATCCCATTTAATGTATCTCATTAAATCGTAATGCTTTTAATTATTATTTAATGCCACTTCAAATTAAACAGACTTTATTATTGTTATTATTGGTATGGGGTAATCATAAGGAATATTGATTCTTCTCTGTCAGAGGAGTGCCATTGATAACATTGCTTAGCTTTACATTCCTACGTTAGCGTCTATGTTTAGGAGTTCTGACATAACAAAATATATCACCAACGTATAACATTTATTTATTAAAAGTACATTTAAATTTCAATAATAATAACATGTAAATATCATATATATTTATGTAAAGGAGATAGTTGGGGGGTGCAGTCAATAAGAACACAGAATAAGTGATGAACTTATATTATGTGCCGACGTTTCGACCTACACTGTAGGTCGAAACGTCGGCACATAATATAAGTTCATCACTTATTCTGTGTTCTTATTGACTGCACCCCCCAACTATCTCCTTTACATTAGATCATCCAGTCAACTATTTTCATCTCATACATATATATTTATATTATATCTACTGGCCAATTTATTACTACACTATCTAATATTTCCTTAAATAAGTCCTTCTGTTTGTACCTTTCTCGAAACATATGTTCAATTAGATAGGATTCTAAATAGTCTATTGGTTTCTCTTTCTTTCTTATAAAAAACAACAAAGATGGCAAATAGAAAACATACACAAACCCTAACAAACCTTCCCTCACATATTGAACGATTTTATTATTTAATTTGCAAAATGTTTAATAAATTTTACTAATGAAAAACAACAAAGATGGTTTAACGATTATTATCATGAATGCAAGTTTCAATACGCACTACTCTTTATGTTATGTAATTACAATATTTGAATGAAATATATTTTATTATAAAAAAAAAAAAAACACAATGCAAAGCCTGATGTTTCAAATTTCTCCAGTAATACACACACTTACCGGTCGACGTTTTGCCTATTCAGGCATTATAATAAATAATAGTGTTTCTTTTTGAGCTTTTGGCTCTATTTTATTGAAACATATTTTATTTTCTTATGAATTTATAGTTTTATTTCTTGAATTCTAGTATTTTGTTTATTTAAACAAACAAACCGGTCATTTTGACCAGTTGGTGGAAATAGGTATATGGTAAATGTTTGTAGTTATAGTGTTAAGGCTTCTTATTTAGAATTTTTGCATCTATGTCCTTACAATTATTTTATATTTTATTTTTGTTCTTCTTATTTATATTTCATTAATAAATAATAACATTATAATTTTTTAGGAAACCAGTCGAGATTCGCATCAATCATACAGATTTAAAGGAATTGATTCAATTTGTGGACTCAGTGCGTGCGAATAGTTTTGATCCAGCTTATGCGTTTATGAAACTCTGCTTTGACCATGCTTTCCATTTTGTATATTGTGATATTCCAGTATGTATTTTAATATATATTTGTTTATCTTTATACCATATATTTAATGGTTTTATTGTTTAGCCGACTTAAAAACAAGGCTTTAAATTTTGTCTGTTATAATTTTGAATTTTGGGTGCGGAGTAGCTCAGTTTGTTGAGTGCTGAGTTTCTATGCTGAGGGTCCCAGGTTCAAATCCAGCTGTGGCAGATAAATTATTAAATCTGTTTATAGACATGGACCATGTGGTATCTGCCGCTCCCCCAACCTTTAGAGAGTAGTTACTCTTAATTGTGACAAAAACCTGGTTGTTGAGCGTGATCCCGAACAAATCACAGCCATTGTCCTATAAACAATACAGTTTCTACCATGTACTGAACCAGAAACCCTTCATGGGTTGCTGTGGGGGAGGTTTTTTTTTTTTTTTAAATAGAAGAATATAACTGTCATTCCTAAATACTAGGTTTACTCACAATATTAATTGGCATGCTATTTGCTCAATGGACAACGAAGGCGATTTTCAAAAATCGTTTCAATGACATTTGTCAACCTTAAATAATGGGCTACCTCTAATTTTAATTGAAAATTATTTTTTCAACATGAAATTTTAGAATTTGAAAATTTTCTGTTTGAATTTCGCACCAAAACATTTAGTTTTGATAACGATCGTCATCAGGCTTGTTATCAGTTTATCTCGCTACTTTTCCTCGTAACAAAGTTATTTTTGAAACATTTTTAGCTTGTTTTTAAAAAATCTCTAATAAAGTTGGAACAATTTTTTTTTTACTTTGTCTATTAAATAAATAAATCACTTATCACAACGGCGGATTTAGGGGGGGCATGTTCTTCAAAAGTGGATGCAGAAACACAAGTATCATGGACATCAGAAAAACACAATGCTAAAAAAGTTCATCGCCTATTAATGATAATAAATAAGCAAACATCACCCATGAAGGTGCCAAAACTTCTTGCCAGTGATATTTATAGCGATGACTCCAGTGATTTATATAACATTTCATCATATGCTGATATTAAAGCAGACAAAGATTTTTCTACTTTGTCTTTGAGTGAACCAAGCGATTGTGATGAAGAAAGTATTTTTCTGCATTACAAAGTTTTAAGCACACTCAAAAAAAGATCAAAAAGAAATCTTTGTTATATATAGGTTATGTTGATAAAACTAATATTTATTGAATAAAAAGATGTCAATAATAACGAAATTGACTCTTTACTTGAAATAAGTTAATTTAATTAACAAACAATTGCTTTAGTTCTCAAGATGAACAGAATATTCTATATGAAAATGCAAAAACATCATATGAATTTCTTATCACAATGTAAACAAGCCTGATGATGTCACCAAGTCAAAATTAAGTGTTTAAAAGTTTTCATTTCCCGTGTGAATTTTTTCATAATTCGAATGCGATTTTTTCGATGAAAAATGATCTTTTAAAAATAAAATAAATATTTTTATGAAAGTTGCATTATGGTGAATCCAAAAATTCATTGATTCTTAATTTTTTTTTAAATCTTGGCTGTCCATTCAAGATTTTTAACCTATTATATCTTGCTAAATATAGAGCTGCTATCTGTGTTAAGATGGTATAACTTTGTTTTATTTTACTAACCTGCTATTGGATTGGTTTCCTCCTGCTTGCTATTTCTGAAATTTAACGAATAGCACAGTGGCACAATATAACATGCTTAATTAGAGGATTGTGAGTATTCCGAATATTTTAAGAATATAAACTGTAAAATTTTTAATATGATGATGAATTTACATGAAAGTTTCAAGAATCGAGTAGCACAGCCTCAGATGTTATTCTATTATTAAATACAGTTTACTGTTTACTGTTATATCTGTTTTACTTTAGTTAAGAAGTTAACAACTAAGGCTTGTTTTGGATGTAGCCAATCACTGAATTAAATTAAATTCAGTTTAATTGCAATAATTTTTGTATAAAGTGACTTTTTAAATTAATAATTCATTTTGGTATAAATATTTTAATTTTTATTAAGAATTTTCTTTGTTTCAATAGAAAACTATTGAGAAAGCTGGTAAGGTCGACTTGAATGCATTGAATAAATTGAACGATGAAGGTGAGTTGAAGGAACAGAGGCAGTGTATGGTAGATCTTATCAAGAAGGCCAAGATTGCCGAAAAGGAATGGCGTTCAATAGAAAATGACTACAATGACACTATGGCCAAGTTGTCACAGAGTGAGTTAATTCATTAACCTCTTTAAAATTGTACAGTAGACCTTTCATGACTAGTTTTAAATGATGACTCTACACGTTTTCCTAACTAAAGAATTAAAAACAAAATAAATAAAACCAGTACTACTACAACCTGTGAATGGATCTGGGGTTCAGTACATGGTAGAGAATGTACTGTTTCATCGACAACGGTTCTGTCCTAAGTCGCGCTCAACTGCCAAATTTTTCCCCTTATTTGGGGTACCTTATTTTTCTAATGTTTTATAGAGGCTGGGTGAGCCCCAGGAGGGTCCTAGATCCTATATGATCCATCTCCGGCCGGATACAGACTAAATAAAAGTCTTGCTCGCAGCGGGATTAGAACCAGGATTTCCGGCATGGCAACTCAGTGCTCTATCACTGAGCCACTCTGCTCCCATAGAAACAACCCATTGCATAAAATGAAAACTGTTGAATTTAATGGCAACGAAAGATAACAAGAAGAGACATTGTGTTGGGATGGTAACGTTTAGCCAATAAAGGATGTTTTCTGAAAAATGCAGACTATGTATCAAGTCGGAATATCCAGAATCTATTTTAATATCTTTAATTATATCATAAGGAACATATTCATAAAAAAGATTGATTCTGTTTTTATTTTCTGATTATTATTATTTTTTTTTTTTATCAGATGGCCCTTTTCAAAGCCCCCTTAGAAATTGTTTTTCAAATTACTGTAACAGTCCATCAAGAAAGTAATCTCTAATTTTAAAGTGAATAGGAATACACACACTTTAGTTTCAAAACAGTCTGGATTGAGCAATTCTCTTTAATTTCTTATTTGTAAATTGTGAAATCAGTAAATTAAAATCTTCTACAACCTGCTTTGAAACCAGGTACTTGAGATTTGTAGTTCAACATCATTCCCATTTCAACCACCCAGCTCCCTGTCTCACATAAGACCCTATAAATTAAAAAAATAAACAAACTTTCAAACCGTTCTATCTATTCACACCTTATTGAATGATCACTAAATGCTGTCAGTCCATTTTGTGCTTCATTATTTACATGACATTATTTAATGTGGGATATAGATAGTCTGGGGGTGCAGTCAATGCAACACAAATTAAGAAAAACTTATTTATTATGAGTGCCGACGTTTCGACCTTCGTTCGCCATCTTCAGGGCTGATAGAAGCTGGAGCCAATCAAAATAAACAAACATTGGCTCCAGCTTCTATCAGCCCTGAAGATGGCCTATAACGTAGGTCGAAACGTCGGCACTCATAATAAATAAGTTTTCATATTTTGTGTTAAATTGACTGCACCCACAGACTATCTATATCCAACATAATATCTTCCTGTCAACTATTTTCCTCTCTGACATTATTTAATATCTATTTTTTTGTTTCTATCATACAGAACTAATATATAATGAATAATATTACTTAAAATAACACAAATAAATTAAAATATGATTTAATTCAAACAAATAACCTCATACCAACCAAAAATTCTCTGTCTCATTCCCTAAATTTTTTGTAGGTTAGTGTTGACTGAGGATACAAGTCACCTCCTTGCAGAACCACATCCTTGCCGAGTCTCTACCATGTACTGAACCCCAGACCCGTTCACGGGTTTTAGTGGTACAGGTTAACTGAGGATTCCCTAAATAGTATACTGAAAATGCACCATTTTTTTTAAGGCTGAAAAATTAGTTTTTGTTAGCAGAATTTATGACAGTGAAGGGTTATTGTTAGTTATTTATTAATTGTTATTTTAATTTCCATTTATTTAAAAAATATATTTTATATTAAAATGCACTTATTTTATTATTTTAACAGTGCCTATTGGACCCTCTAAGCTTAATTTCACTCCTTCTGATTTTTTCAAGGATATATTGTTTCCTGAAAAGAACAGCAGTTCTTTAGGTAAGTGAAAATGTTTTTCTTTTTCCTTTTGTCTAAAATAATAACTTAGTTTTCTGTTTTCAGTTTTATTTAAATGAATTGAATATGAAAAACAAAACAATCTAATAAAAGAAAATCAATTGTTCACTATTTTTTTTTTTATTCACATTTCAAAATGTGTTTACTGTAGAATATTGCATTCTGTAACAATCAAGGACAGTTAATATAAATAATACTTAACCCATTGAGTAATTTAAAAATAAATTAATAAACAACAATGTATATTAATTTAAAAAATTGTTTATTCTTTTAAATAATCTTAATGATTATTATGAAATTTATAAGGTGTAACAGTTCTAAAACGTCACTCTTTGCTAAGTGTTAAAAACGCAATGTTTGGTCATATTTTTAATATTTAATTTAATAGTTTGCTCATATTTGGAAACCTTTAGATATTGTGAATATGAAAAATGGACTTTATATAAAATATAAAATATGAAAAATGAAACAAATGTATTAAAATATAAATATAAATAAATATAAATATAAATAAATATAAAATATGAAAAATGAAACAGATGTATTAAAATAAATAGTAATAAGCAAGTGAAAAAAATATTAATACTGTCAGGTACTTTACAGAGATTGGATATTAATACTATCAGATACTTTACAGAGGTTGGATATTCTTCAGGATAGCCTTCTTTTCTTAATCTGAGATTGATTTTATATTTTATGCAATGGCAGGTTATATCATATATTATAGGATAGCCTTCTTTTCTTAATCTGAGATTGATTTTATATTTTATGCAATGGCAGGTTATATCAGGTACTTTACAGAGGTTGGATATTAATACTACAGAAGAACCTCGATAATCCAAACCTTTGTAATCCGAACGCTCGATAATCTGAACGCCGTTTTGGGAAAAATAAAAATAATCAGAATCGTAAGCACAAACTGAGAGAGGGAAGGGGTAGTGTTGTTATTGTGCCTGTGTTGGTTTTTACTTTCGAAATTCACCGTTTAATGAACAGTGAAACATTACTTGTGTATTGTAATTTCAATTAAAATGGCTTCACAAGCGTCGTTTAAAAGAAAACACAAGACACTGAATATAAAGATAAAACGTCAAATCCTGGAAAGACTTAAGAAAGGTGAAAGCGGAACAACATTAGCCCGAGAGTTCGGTGTCGGTAAGTCAACAATTACGGAAATAAAGTCTAAACAAGATGCTATCTTGAAATATTCATCCCAACAAGATAGCAATGAGGGACCTAAAAACAGAAAAACATTAAAATTAGCGAGGGACTTGAACCTGAGCTTCTTGCAGAAATCGCCGATCTTTGCAATGTAATTCCTGGCTTTGAGGCTTTGAAGAGTGTGACCTGGTTGATGCAACAGAGTGGCCCAACAGTGATATTAATGAGCATGGTTACCAAATCTATAATGAAAACGAGATCCTGTCTCTTGTCACGGAAGTCAACGAATCAGAAGACAGCAGTGATGATGAAGACACTAATTATTGATTCGGGCCCATCCCATGCCGATGCGTTCAGTGCTCTTGAAACGACAATGAACTGGTACGAAAAACAACCTGAATGATGTTTACCTCAGTTGATCACGCTAAAGAAAATCCGTGATTTAGCAGCCAAAAAACGTTCTTCAACCTTCAATTGTTTACCTTAGACAATACAACGTGCTTCTTATTTTATGGGAACTAGTATGTCAGTGTTCATTTTTTGCATGCTACTATGCCTGGAAAGCACTTTGTTTGGTAATCCGAACGATTTGATAGTCCGAACCACCCCCGGTCCCAATTAGTTCGGATTATCGAGGTTCTACTGTATCAGGTACTTTACAGAGGTTGGATATTCTTCAGGATAGCCTTCTTTTCTGAATCTGAGATTGATTTTATATTTTATGCAATGGCAGGTTATATCTGTGGGACTGTAATGTTTAAACTTCTTTCTTTCTAAGTGAACTACCCAATCATTTTTGAAATGAAATAATTTTTGTATTTATGTTTCTTGCAGATAGAGGTGAAGCCAGTTGCTCTAAACCGTCCCATAACGCTAAACGCAAAAAACAGAGGTATCTAAATCTTATCAATTATAAAAATGACTATTGTTATTTATAATTTGTTGTTTTTCTTTTTAAGATAATATTTTTAATTTGTAAATTTTCCTAGGTTATTAAAGATGATGGTTGAAGGCTTGCTAACTAAGGACGATGATTGTGATGAAGGACCGAATCCGGATGGAGAATCCCTTCCGATCTTGGACTCAACTCTAGACTCGTGATTAATTGCAGCTTTTGACTTTTTTCCTTATTTCTTCTTGTGAGTACAATTATTAATATTCAATTGATCGATAAAATTAATTAACTAACTGAGTTCATAAAAGGTGGATAACATTTCATAACTGCCCCCTAAAAGCTCCTTCTCTGATTTTCACTATCTAAAAATTCTAATAAACTAATAATATGACAAACTATCAAATAATTTTGTTTACTCGTTGGTTTATGACCATTATAAGTTGAGAAAACAAACAAAAATTTAATTTACACTTGAATGAATAATCGTATACATTATTTTTTGCTTTAGATATGCCAGTTACTTTTACAGGTTAAAAAGTAAATGTTTCTAATTACTTAACAATCAATACAAAACTATTAAACGAATTTGTTGGTTCTGTATTCCTTGAAGATTTATACAAAAGAATCTTTACAGATATTTTTATGTTATTATTGACCTCCAGAATAAGCCTGATTCCATTTATATATTTATGAGAATATATTATTTCATTATTTTTATAGAAAATATATTTCTTTACTAACCTGAGCATATGGCTCATATTATCATATACTATTTGTTTTCTGGGAGTAGAGTAGTGACTCAGTGGTAGAGCGCCGAGTTGCTGTGCTAAAGGTCCTGGGTTCAAATCCTTTTAACAGAGTTTTATTTAATCTCTTAGCAGCTGGAGACGGATCATCCTGTAGGATCTAGGACCCTCCTGGGGCTTACCCAGCCTTTATAAAGTGGGTACCCAAAAAAGGAAGAAAAATATGGTAGTTGCGCGTGGACTAGGATAAATCACCTCCCTGTTCAACCATTGTCTAAGAAACAGGACAGTCTCTACCACGTACTGAACCCAAGATCCCTAATGGGTTGTAGTGGTTCAGGTTTTTATCATTAGCTACCACTATCATGTTTGAAAAGTTACTGGTAATTTAATTTAATTTACTAAATAATTAAAAAAATTTATTTTTAAACCAGTGAAAATAAGTGGCTTTCGGCTTACCTAAAGCAAATAAGATCACCTTATGTATTATTTAATTATTTATTGTAAAATAAAACCAAGTTTCACATTCTTACCACAGATAACACCACTGTATTTACTTAGATACAGTAGTATGTACGATAATTATTCAGCAGGTTGTCTCTTCGACTTGAGTCACAACAAGTTAGTTTACATCCCCAAGAAAAACAAGTTTTATTTTTTCATTAGTTTCCTTCCGTTATAATATTTTCCAAAAATGCAAGTTATCATGAGCCATAGTATGGAAAAGAGAATGTGATTATGGGAAATGTATATACTTCGTTAATAATTTTATCTACAAATGAACGTTTCAACAAACATATATAATCTATGTTTTATTTTATTTTTTATAATTATTAAATATTTTTATTTTGAAGAGAAAAGATTTGTCCAGGATTGGGATTCGAACCCAGGTCTTCACGCATCTGTCGAGGTACTCTGCCACTTGAGCTATCCTGGCACGTACCTTGGTCAGACAAATCCCTTCAGATAGCTCAAGTGGCAGAGTACCAAGACGGATGTGTTTGAGACCTGGGTTTGAATCCAGTGTATAATATTTGAATATATAATCTATACTTTGAAAATTGTTAGAGAAGAATTGGTCGACTCTATCTTCTAATTTAAGGAAGAAATAGTTGGGGGTGCAGTCAAAGAAAACACCAAAATAAGCATAACTTATTTATTATGTGCCGACGTTTTGGCCTACAATGTAGGCCATCTTCAGGGCTAAGAGAGAGAAACAAACAAAAATATATAAAAACGTAGCAGTTATTAAAAGAATATACAAGAATATAGAAAGTGGTACAGGAGTGAAAATAAAAATAGTGACTAGATATGATGAAATAGTGAATAGATAAAATAGTGAATAGATAAAAATAGTGACTAGATATGATGAAATAGTGAATATATATATATGATAAGTAAGAAAGAATATAAGACTGGTTACAGAATATTATAAACTTAAAAAAGTGATAGATACAAATAAAATTGTAGATGATGAGAAATTCTAATGGTGACAGATATAATAATACAAGAATACGAATATAAAATAGAAAAAATACATGTCAAGAAAGGATAAAATGTAAACAATAATGTAAAGGGAAAGAAAAATGAGGAGGTAAACGGAAAGATACAAAAAGAGAAGATTAAAATATAGAAAGAGGGGTTGAGTATGAAGGATTTAGAAAAAACAGATTAATAATAGAAATGGATAAGATACCAGACATGAGGGGTTACATAGGTAAAGTGTAATAATATAAGCATATATAGAAATAAAAGCTTGATAAATTTAAAAAATAAAACATTGAAAATAGTGGTATTTATAACTATGAACTATGAAGAATGAAAAGAAAAAGAAAATATAAGTAAGGAAAGTTAATATGTAACTGTATACAGTAGAAAGAAGTGGCATTAATGTAAAATAAGATGTGAATATAACATAAACATGTAGAAAATAGGTAAAGAAATACAGTGGATGAAAAATATGAGGCTAAATAATAATGAACTCTATACTATTAACATATGATGGATGCCAAAAGAAGGTGTGAGAACAGGTGCGAAGAAAGGTGAATGTGAAAAGGATGGAGATAAGATAAATACTAAGATATGTACTAACCGAATAGAACACGCACAGCTTGGGGAGCTCAGAATCAAGTGAGAGAAATACGTTACGCCCGGCTGGCGGAAGCGATACAGGCGATCTCTGACGGCCAAAAAAATAATGACAAAGAAGGGGGAAGGAGAAATGCAGATGCAGAGGATATAAGAGACCGTAAATAATGTAAATTGCGTGAAAAATTAAATAAAATTAAAAAGGAGAAATGCAGATGCCTGGATATAAGTGACCGTAAATAATGTAAATTGCGTGAAAAATTAAAAGTCAATGGTCAACATGTAATTAATAAAAGAATGGTATAATAAATTAAGAATGTAAGGTTATTTTAGTAAATTAAAAATTTGGGAGTAGGTTAGGGATAGGTGATGGGAGTCGGTCTTGGCATTAATGGTAGAGGAATCTAAATAAAAATAAAAAAATAAAATAAATCATATCTAGTCACTATTTTTATTTTCACTCCTGTACCACTTTATATATTCTTGTTACTGCTACGTTTTTATATATTTTAGTTTGTTTCTCTCTCTTAGCCCTGAAGATGGCCTACATTGTAGGCCGAAACGTCGGCACATAATAAATAAGTTATGCTTATTTTGGTGTTTTCTTTGACTGCACCCCCAACTATTTCTTCCTTAAATATACTTTGAAAAGCTAGTTGAAATTTTTAATTCTTACTGAAATCTAATTATTACCCATAATTACATTCTCTTTTCCATACTAAAGCTCCCTTTACCTTGTATTTTTGGAAAATATTAAAAATGAAACGAATACAAAGTTGAAACTTGTTGTAATTCAACTCAAAGCGACAATCTGTGGAACTGATACCATATATTGTCTTGACCAGTTTTATTAAAAATGTAATGATGGTTAAAATGTATTTTTTACTGTACACAGGTGCTGGATGTTTGACGTAAGAATGAATGGATGTTGTGATCAGCCATGACTTGATCCAGCGTTGTTGTGTAACCCGGCTGGATCCAGCCATGGCCGACTGTAGCTTCCATTAGAGAAGGAGGGCTGCCGAAAGATGAGTAACAAAGTGCGGCCGCTGCCTGTCGATGATCTTCACTTGAAGCTTGTCATTTTGTACAATGGCATAGATAGTACATAATTTTGACAAGTTATTGTTCAGTGTTGTGATAAATATTCTCATGTATTTGAAATAATAATATTTTCGTTTTATTTCTTTTCATTTTTTTTTTTTTTTTTCTCTGATGTATGATCATCCTTGATAGAATTTTAATCTTTTACTCTCTATCTAGGCTCAAGTGGTGCAATTTTGTCTAATTTATTTGATTTCATGATTGCTACCATTGTTATTTATTTTTGTGCAATAAATAACAAAATACTACTCACCTTCCACATCATTGAGAGTATCGATGAAATTGTTTCTGTAATGAAGGCTCATATTGTGTTAAAAATGATCGCACATAGTTTCCGACCATTTC
Source organism: Arma custos (assembly GCA_037127475.1). NCBI lineage: Eukaryota > Metazoa > Arthropoda > Insecta > Hemiptera > Pentatomidae > Arma > Arma custos. Next base: position 132,299,105 of record CM073764.1, read on the forward strand.
AAACTATACGAGCTATTTATTTATTTTTAAGATTATTAGTTATCGTTTGACCATATAAATTGTATACTATAGCAAAAGTTATGTGTATATGGTAATAATGTTGTTTTACTGTCCATAATCTTAACTTATACTTTGAACTACCAAGCCCTAATAAAGACGTGTAATGTGGGCAGAAATATCAGGTTTAAAAAAATTGTTTTTACTATTTGAGTATTTCCTATTTTTTCCTACTTCAACTCGAACTATGTTATCCTCCACATTAATTTTTAGAAATCTGGTTTCTTAATTAAATTTCAATATTGCTCTGTGAGATCGACATTCTTCATGATGATTAGAGCCCAAAATTTTGTGTATTAAAAAAATTGCGAACCAATTTTAACATCAAAACACGCCATAATGTTAACCAAGAAATAAAATCTTTCCATTCACTTCTGTTATAAGAAAACAAAATATACTTATTATGTTATATTCAGAAATTGCTTCTTGCTTTTTTTTTTATTTCACTTGTTTTATTGATGTGCAAGAAAACTAGCTCCATGAAACCCTCTTAGGTGGTTGAAAAAAAATTATATATAAAACATGTTTTTGAATAATTTTAAATCTTTATGGAGGATGGAGATAGTTGGGGGGGGGGGTGCAGTAAGAAAACATCAAATAAGTCAAGACTTATTTTTTATTTTTGCTGGCGTTTCGACCTACTTTGTAGGTCATCTTAAGGGCTAATAGGGGAGGCGGCTGGGTGAACTGTGTAACTGACTTTAAATCTTTTTATGTTTAGAAAAGTGTATATATAAAAAAAAAAACCTGTACATTACAATCCATGAAGGGTCTGGGGTTCAGTACAAGGTAGAGACTGTACTGTTCATGGACAACGGTTCTGAAAGGACGTGACCGCCTAGGTCACGCTCATTTTCTCCCCTTATTTTGGTACCCTATTTTTATAATATTTTATAGAGGCTGGGTGAGCCCCAGGAGGGTTCTAGATCCTGTATAATCCATCTCCGGCTGCAATCAGACTAAATAAAATTACTGCCTTGCAGCGGGATTTGAACCAGGATTTTCGGCATGGCAACTCAGTTTTCTACCACTGAGGCACTCTACTCCCTTTAGAAAAGTATAGATGTTCTGAAGATTATAATGATCCCCTCAAAATAAAGTGTTGCACTTGACACACAATCACTAATGTTTGAATAATGGTTATTCGAAATGCATTAACTCTTAAGGTATGGGATAATGTCTACTTAGTACTATTAAATTCAATTACCAATCTGATCAAATTGGATGTGAATGAAGTATGTTCAAGAATCTAATATTCAGGTTAATTATATCTTATGTCTGCAGCCTTGGTAAAAAGTGGTTTAGTTGAATTTTTTCCGGAATGAGTTAATTGTATTGAAGAATACAGAATCATGCCATTCTTGTATTTTTTTTAATTTGTTGCTTGAAATGGGCCTAGATTATAAACAATAACCCCATTTAAAGCCAAAGCTTGAGTCAGCTACTTATGCACTATATGATTCTGCTTACCTAAGTAAAAAAATCTCATTTTGAAGAAAATTCGACTTCGGCTATAGATAATATATATAATATGTTACCTAAAAGAGCAGTAAAAATCTAGCTACAAAAATAATGTCTTGAAATGATGAACTTAGTGTTCACTTTCAACATATTAATTTATCTAGTTTATAATAAATCTTGTATATAGATTGCGACATACTTTTTTAAGTCAAAATTATTTTATTTTAAGGAAACCTTTCAAGAAATAAAATTGTTCTTACTACTATAACTCTTTCTATGTATTAATATTTATATATTACAAAAATAGAAGGCTTAGTGCTGAACAAAAGCACTCCTTTGTACTTGATTTCATCAAGCGCACCCATAACAATAATTATATATTACACTATACATAATACACAAGAATATCACTGAACTTAACATAAAACAATAAATAAATGACATGGTTATGCCATAAATATGAAACTTATTTTTATAAATAATAATCAATATAAGAGCTAATTGATTTCTTTGAAAGCGCAGGCCGCTATGAGGCTGTCGTCGGCTCTCTTGAAAGGCCTTGTTCCATCGGGGGCTACAAATTGGTTCACTTGGTAACTTTTCAATTGCTTGTAGTTCAACACAGTTTCAGACAGTTGCTGTTGAAACAATAAACATAATTATAAATATGTATATAAGAAAACATGGATAAAAATATGTTAACTTTTTACTGTTATATATTGGATGTTTCCCTGCCATCACCACAAGGATTACAAGGGAAGTTTATAGCAACTTTAACCCCATACAAAAACATTTTATGAATATACAGAGGAGTGATTGCACCATAGTTTTTATTGCCTTATTCTTAATTTTGTAAATAGCATAAAGTGAACAACAGTTGTAATTTATATATAACATAAAATTAAATCTTTAATAATGGTTAATAACAAATTTTACAGTAGAGTTCAAATTAGTTCATACTGATTCTGCTGGATAGCACTAATGGGGCTCTTGATAAGTCAGTACTACTGTGCGAAGGACATTAAAATAGTTATATGGGGGCTGGAAAGATACGAGGAATATGGGAAACTATCTTGTTCTCTTAATACCAAAGTAGTTATTCTTAAATATTTATTCTAAGTAAGTGCTAAGTTCAGAGAGCGGGGCAATTCAGTGGTAGAGCACTATGTTGCTTGAAGGCTCTGGGTTTAAACCCATCCATCAACTGTGGTCTAGTTGTCAGCATAACCTGGATAAGCAAAGTTTTGTACTCCCTCTGTGTCATCATCTGATTAGCCTTAGGACCATTAAGTGATGTTAAATAAATGAACAACAACAAATCCAGCTGTGGCAGACAATATAATAACTGTCGTGGTTGGAACTTGTGGGACTTGGGCCTCATCCACCCTCAATAAAGTGGGTAAAAATGAAAAAACCGGTTAGTTGAGAATGATCACAGACAAATCACTGCCCTGCGCAACCAGTGCCCCTGTAACAGTACAGTCTGTACCATGTTCTGGACCCAAAACCCTTTGTGGGTTGTAGTAGTACAGGTTTAGTGATAAGGTTTGTAAAATTAGAAGAAAGGGTAGAATAATTCAAGCCTAAACTAAGGATATTAACAATTTGACAGGGGATGGTTGTAGAGGAAATATTGTAAGCCTTTTTTTCATTACAAATACTGTACTGCTTATAATTCATGACAATTTTTACAGAGTATTAAAATGAATCTAATAAGGTCATTCCAACATCTCGTCAAAAAGTGTCTTGAAGCACGTATGGTACAGTCCTTTTTTGGTTCAAGACACTTTTAACACGATGTTAGAACAAACATAATGTTCGGGTTAGGATAAGTTTAAAAAAAAAAAAAGAGGTTAAAACCAGTTCACTTTAGTACCGTCAGCATTTGCCCCCCCTTCAATATTTCTATTCACCCTACTTTTTGAAAACTCCGCGAGACACCGCCACCGTAAACAGGAACTTCCTTCCCGCCTTTAATTTTTCACTTTTCACGTCGCCTCCATCTTGTAAAGTGCTAAAAAATTGAATACGTTTGGTATTACATGGTGTTGTATTATTATAGCATTGTGGATTTCGTCCTTTGTGATTTTGTGGATTGATAGCATTTGAGGTTCGTTTTTTAGGACTTTTTATGAGGCAACCGTATCATAAGAAGAAACTTTAATTTTGATGAACGGAGAGAATTAAAAAAAAAAAGATTTGTCAACTTCGTTTATGTGAATTAATTATTGGTATGTAACATTATTTTCGTATTACCATTTTATATTTTAATATTAATTTTGAGCTTTGAATGTTAATGCGATAGTATGGGGGCTTGGTTACTTATCTATTGGTCCCTATTTCCAGACAGCCAATGGCCTATTTATTTATTATGTTAATAGCTGTCAATTGACTTTGTTGGTTCTGGATCCACCCATAATTATTATAAAGTATTTACTCTTAACGAGAGGGTAAAACCTGGTGGTTGTGCAATATCTTGGCCAAATCACCTTGAACCACCATTGGCTTTGAAATGGTAAAGCTCCTACCTAATACCCCTTATGAGTTCTAGTGGTACAGTTTTTAATAATTATTATACAGATTGTCATTTCAGTTGAGGCACAATAAGTTTTAACTTTTCATTCGTTTTCCTTTTAATATTTTCCAAAAATACAAGTTATCATCAACTTTAAAATGGACAAGAGGGTATAATTATGAGAAATTTGTATACTTAGGTAATCATTTATAATTTATACTTTGAAGTATTAGTAAAAACTTTTATTTCTTGATCAAATGATTACCAAAATCTACTCGTGACCTATAATGACATTATTTTTTTCACAATAAAGATCACGATAACGTGAATTTTTGGAAAATTTTAAAAATTAAAAGAATAAACACAAAGCGACAACCTGCAGAACAAATACCCAGTGCTTTCAATAGTCTGAAAGTCTTGGCATTTTGAAGCTTGAATCCAGGTCGAAGTGGTTCATTTCTATTTCATGTTTCTTATGTACCTACCTTATATTTGACATTAGTAGCTAATTCATGTATTTTTATCAAGTTTCAGATAGCATTTCATTCATTTGTTCATTCTTATACTAATCCATCAATGTTCAACATCCCTCATATACCTACAGTCTCTTACAGTCCAAATCCTCTTTTCATTTGCAGGAAACAAACCCTCAGTTTTCTGACCTTTACATTCATTCCCACAGAACATAACCACATAACCATTTCTCTTAAAATTAAGAAATCTTCAAATTGTTTTTTTCCTCATATGCCCATAATATTAATAAATAATGAAATCTTACTACATATAATATAGTTTACTGCATCCCTTGTTCTACTCTTAATTGTTACATGTGTTACATTGGCAAAGCAAAAAACTACCTTTTGAGTTATCATGTCTAATATCTTATTTTAAATATATTATCTGTATTATATTACTAGTACAGTTTTATTGGCCTTCTTGGATCATTTATTCATAATGATATTAAATATTTAATTGCTTTTATTACCCTGGTTAGTGGGCTGGTGTTTGTTGTGAATATGCCGATGAAACCATTCTGCCTTGCGATCTCTTCTAGCTTCCATTCCATCGCTTCTGTGACTTCAATGTTCTCCTGAGGGCCGAGCCTCTTTTCTGTCCCAAGCATGAAGCTATGCAATATCTTACCTTTGGGAAGCATCGTCTCCCTATTAAATGTACACAATATTAATTCTATCCATACATAGATAAAGTATATATTACTAGATATGTATTTGCAAAATGTTTTGCACATAATGTGGGTTTATTTATGATTACATTAGTGTTCGGCTCTCAACTTTCGTTACTTACTCTCAGTAATATTTTTACTTGGAAAAACTTAATTAATGTTTTCAGTAACATATCAAGTTGGATAAAATTTATTATTATTGGATTAAGGAGAGCTGAGTATCTGTTCCCCAGGTTGTCCCTTCGAGTTGAGTTACAAGTTTTAATTATTTATATGTTTTATTTTTAATATTTTACAAAAATACAAGCTATCGTGTGCTATAGAATGTAATTATGGGTAATATGTACATTTCGGTAATCAGTTCAAGGAATAAAAGTTTCAGCTAACATTTTGAGGGTATATAACAAGTTTGTTGTAACCTCCATTTCTAGATAAAATGTTTACCTAAGTATACACATTTCCCATAATTACATTCTTCTTTCCATACCAAAGCTCATGATAACTTATATTTTTGGAAAATAGTAAAAGGAAAACGAATGAAAAGTTAAAACTTGTTGTGATTCAACTCGAAGCAACAACGTGCGTAATAATTACCGAAAGCTGTTAAGGAAATACGCACACTGTGCCAGATTATATTTTTGTCTTTCTTATAGTGTAATAGGTACTTTTATATACATATTTGGAACAACATCAGAATACTGCTCTACGGCATCAGTTCACGGCACCAAACTAGTGCTACCAAGGAAATTTATGTGAACTATCTGCTTTGCAAAGAGCACTAAAATTATAATTCATTAGAATTATTTGATTAAAATTAATATTAATTAAAATTTTGCTTTAATTTGATATTTTTTAATTATTGTTATTTACTCTTGTCTGCTGGTCATAGTTGTAGCTAAAGCAAATATAATTTAAATTAAATTAAGTTAAATTAACATTAAGGGCCAGATCTTGACTGAAAAAGACCCCTTGGAATTTGTAAATCTAATGAGAGAGCAACTGTGGATAAAGCAGCAATAATTAAAATTACATTAAGCCCCCTAGATCAAACTAATAGGATTCATTGGTTTATTTTTGTCTGTTGACCAGTCCTGATGAATAGAAGTTAAAGAGTAATATTAATTATAATAATTCTAATGAATAGGAATTTAAAGTTGAATACTTATCATTTACTTAGTATAAATTCCAGATAGTGCTGGTGCTGTGGTGTCAGTTGATAAAAGTTGTAATCTAGAGTTGTACCTTCTCTATCATTTATTTTAATCAATTAATAAAGGAAGTTCTGAAGAAGAGAAGGATTAATTGAAGTGAAAGGAAACTCTTTAGGACTCACTTTCAAAAAGTCCTAGTCGTATTATTTTGGATTATTGAATAATCACGTAAAACATTGGCATCATGAAAAGTGTTTTTTTAAGGTGAGTGACATGTTTTTAAGTGGTCATTGAAGGCCTTTTTTTGGAAGAGAAAAAAAAAAAGAAATTATGTTTATGTATATCTGAAATAGAAACTCACATTACTGGAACTTCGAGGTATTCGAGGAACTGGAAGACATAATTCAACTGTGATTGCAGCTTGACTGGTGGTTCTTCGATGGTATCCATCACCAAGCTGGTACTGATGACTTCATCTGTGTTAGCTTCTTTCACAACAATACTGTAAATAATATCGGAAATTTACAATTATGTTTAATCGTTTTAGTTTAATATTTTATACGAATAATTATAAAATAATTAATAGGCCTACATTGTTAGTATATCAAGCTTTTGCTGGTAAGAAAGGATCTTTAAGAACTTTGGTTATCAGTATTTAATTTTTTATGATTTTTTTGATTAAAGAAAGAATGGTCCATATGATGAATTCATAAAATTTTAAATTTTAGCATAATACATTGGAGCATTGATAGATCTTAGTGTTGCTTTTTCTTTTAGGTACTAGGTTATTTCCTATGAATGTATCTATTTTATTTTTAATTATTTTATTTGTGTTAGTTTATTTATTTGATTATTATCTAGATCCAGTATAGACAATCAACCTTCTTAAAAAAACTTGTAGCTACGTGCTTTGATACTCAAATTTATCTTGATATTAGTTTGACATTTAAAATTGTCTTCCTATTTATTCACTAATTATAGTTACCTTAGTGGATTATCAACTAGAGTAGGCCAGATAGCATCAAGCAGTTCAGTGTAATCTTTCTTTTCCACTGGTGGCTCCATTGTTGTTTCGATATCTGCTTTATTTAAGAAACTGTCAGTGATGATCCTATAAAAATAATGTATTTAAGTTATTATGAGATTTTATTTTAGAAAATCTTCTTTAAATCAAGTTAGCCCTAAAGGAATGTAATTAATTACCTATAAATGTCTGATTTATATTTATCTGAGATTTGATCAAATTTGAATTTATTTGGAACCGTTTTATTGGTATGTCTATTCCCGTTTGTGTCCAGGGACATCTTATTTACTATATCCAATAGTGTTTCTGAACGGATGAAATCAATCACATCTGAAAACATTAACAATTTATTTAATAGACATCTTAAACACATTAATCAGGTATATTTATTATTTCTAGTAGCTTTGGTTCAAGTTAGCTCTGTAAGTAATAATATACTTGAGTCTCTTAAATATTTCCATCTGCTACCTACTAATGCTGTAGCCTGCTTCGCTTAGCTTGGCGATTGTCAGGATTGAGTTGAGCGAATTTCCCCCAATATTGTAGAAGTTTGCCTCTGGTGACAATTTTGAAATGGAATGCGGCAGTACTGAAGCTATCGTTGACAACAGGCATGTCATTGCTGGTCGCATTTCATCAGCTAAGCCACTGAGATCGAATTTCACTCCATTTGAAAATTCTGTTTTGACATAAAAAAATTATTTATGACATTGACTATTTTAAATAGGATAATTTCAGTTAATAGATTTCATTGGTGGTTTTGCGTAGGTGACTATTTTAAATAGAATAATTTCAGTTAATAGATTTCATTGGTGGTTTTGCGTAGGAAAACAAAAAATATATACTAAAGCATTATTTGGACTGTAATGATAGTTTGATTTGATTGAGTTTCATTTATCTACCTCCTCGACTAACTGACCCGCCTTTAAATACAATGGTGTCTTGGAATGTAAGATTTGGCACAGAGAAGCATTAAAGAAAACTCTCATACTAATTCTGGTCTTTTTATTGTCATTTGTTTACCTGAGAAAATCAGTGGTAATTTTCTACTTTAGTCGAAATTTGTAAATTTATTCTATAGCTGCCAATAATTTTTTTAATTACAAAAATATAGTTTGTTTTATGATATTGATAGAAATAAATGTATTTACTATTAGTTAACAGTTTCTTTATAAATATTATTTGGACTAACCAATAGATGTAACCATCTGGCCGGGTAATAATTGATATATTTTTGTAATATTTGTAGTATTTTTGTTAAATATTTATAAATGTAAACGACAATAAACCAACCAAAAAAATATTTAAATGTAACTAAGGCCTAATAAGGACTAGAAGAAAAAATAGGAAATACACGGTTTTATATATATGTACACTCAAACGAATGTAAGGAAACTTGACTCTTTTAAAAACCAGTGCTTCATACTTTGGTGCCTAAACAACTACCCCTCTCTTTAAATAGAACTTTACAGTATAAAATATTTTTAAAAAATGTTTATTATTTGTTTTGATATTATATTTTCTTATTTAAAGAATATGCTTATAATCTTAAAAAAAAATCTTTCATTATGAAGTTCTTGGTGAATTTATAATGCTGCTATAAAATAGAAATCTGGCTAGTTTCAAATTGTAATTAATACAAATTCAAATTAAATTGTTCGTAGAAATATTATAGGGACAAAAATAATCATGTTTAATTCTTTTACCATATTTATAATTATTTATAAATTTATATATAATTTTAGATGTCATGTCTCATACTTGATAATTGTCCATAATGCTGAAGGAGCTGTTGCCTGTCGACTTTACCATTGACAAGTAATGGTATCTGGTCCATCATCACCACCTGTAAAAAAGTATCAAATAATTAATTCTGGTTTTTTTTGGACAAAATATCTTTTTGGAAGCTTAAGTCAAAGTAAGTGTAAAATTAAACCTCTGTTTTTAAAAAGAATAAAAATCACTCAAAAATTAACAAATTTGAAATCAATTTTTGTTCAAACTTATTGATACTATAAAAGAAATATTATGTATATTACACAAATTAATTTGATTTTAACTTGATTGAAATAAAATATAACAGTTTTTATTAAGTTATATTTCTACCTGTGGGATGGCATATGATGGTAGGCTTTTTGATAAAAGCTTCTGTATATCACTCGGCTCAGAAGGCACTCCTTCATTTAAAAGGACAAATGCAACCAGTTCCTTAAAAAGAAAGATGAATACAATTTAATCATCTGTTTAGAATCAACTTAAATAATACAAATTCCCAAAAGTTTGATTTAATTCCATTGTTTCAAAATATTAATTGACATTTATTTGAAATGAATCAATGTATGTAGTCTAATGTCTTCTAACAGGCTCTCCTTTTATTTATTAATTTTTTTGTTATTGTACTTTCAATTGTTCTGTATGAGTCTACTTAAGAATATAGGAGGTTACACCTGCAGAGCATGCAGACAATTAATATTAGAAGTGATAGCATCACAAAGATTTAGATTGGCTTGTACAATTTTTCGGGGTAGCAATAAACAAATTATATAACCTATAAAATATTAATAAGCGCTGAGCAGATGGCTAAAGTTCCATGGGGTAGACTGTGGCATTGGTGGGAGGATTGCATTAAGGATGGTGTTGTGTTGGTTCTGGTGGTAATCTTTGGATGGAAGGTTTTAAATAGCATTGATAGAGCCTTTGGGCTCACTACGCTTTTCATTATTATTTTTCTTTTTTATTTATCTCTGATACTTCTTGGACCATATCTACATTCCGGAATAAAAAATTCAAGACAATGTAAAAGATGTTACTGATTAAAAAATTTACTGACGATTCTGCAGGTGTCTTCCTGAACTGCCTTTTTAATTTTTCTAAATCGATACCAAGGTCTTCAGTACCCTCTCTTGTGTTTTTTAGTAATAGACCTTTCAGTGAAATGACTATAATTATTTTTTTTTTAATGAGAAAGCTATTTTAACTCTAAGGTAAGTTTTTGATACTTCATAATTTTCGGCTCTGGTGCTTAGTAGTTTTTGTTTTGTTATGATCAATTAATATCATGATGGATAGCAGATATAACACTTCACCAGTTAGCCATTTATGATTTGAAGATGATATCTTAACTATACAGATTATCATTATCAGTATAGCAGCTTAGAAAGGTCAGACAAATGATGATCTGTATTGGTGTTGCACTTCTTGGAAAGGGGATCAGTACATGTTTACTCCCCCCCCCTCAATTAAATTAGAGAGCCATATTTATTAATTTTATTGTTTATTTATTTGTTCCCAAACTTCCAAACTAATGATGAGAAAATTTATAATGGTGCAGTAGTAGGAATAATTTTATAGATACTAATGAAACATATTTAGATTCATTTATAAGCTTAATAATTAATTAATAAATATAACTGTTTAAATTTGTTAGTTAAGTTTAATTTACTACTATTTATAACTATTTTCTATTATTATAACTGTTTAAATATAAATAGTTAAATTTTTCATACCTGATCAGTTTGACCGGGATTGTAACATAGAACAACACCTTTTTGTACTTCTTGTAATTTATTGAGAGCTGTTTCTATCTCAGACAAATCTACTCTATTACCTCTCACTTTGACCTGCGAATCAGTTCTTCCTTCAAACATCAGGGTTCCCTTGTAGACCGAGGCATAGTCTCCGGTCTTGAATAAGCATTTGTATTCTAGAAAATTTAAACAGTGTTTCATTTGGTTTGAAAAAAATTAATGCTTTAAAAATAGAATAAATTGAATTTATTTATTGAAGTATAATAATTAACTAATTTATTAAAAATCAGTGAAAAGTAGTTGTTGCCTATAAAAAAAATAAAAAAAATGGTTACAATTGGCCTATTATTGATACCTGGATCAACTGTGTGAGTACTCTCAATAAACCTGAAGGAGTCTCTACCATTTACATATCCCGCAGCAACATGTTTTCCTGCTACATAAAGTTCTCCGATCTCTCCACTATTCACTACCCTCATCTGTGTATCTAGCAGGTACAAAATAGTGTTATCAACAGGACCACCTGTAAAAATAAAAAAACTTATAAACACAATGCCATCATGTGGTACAATTACATCTAGCAATTATTTATTTCCTCAATGCTAACAATGGCATAAGAGGAAGTCAAAGAAGAAGAAGATTATCTGTTCTGTATAAACATACCAATTGGTACTTTGCCTGTGTCTCCAATATGCTGCTTGTTTTTCATCACATAGAAAGTGACATCTCCCATAATTTCTGTGCTTCCATAAAAATTGCACAGTATGTGCGAACCGCCATTTCTCTCGGACCAGTCAAAGAACTCCTCGGCAAGTGAGCATGGTAAGGTTTCACCGCTGCATACCCATGTTTTCAATTGTCTCAAGCTCTGAACAAAAATTGTTTATAATTGGTTAATTTTCTTAATTCATTGTTTATACTATACCTGGTATATTATTTTTAAAGAATGAGATATATAAAGTTTCCCCTCACTGAGTTTTGATATTAATTATTTCATATTAATATATTAACTACTGTTATTATAAATTAAAATGAGATTTTTCAGTCATTAGATGATCGGTTTAGGAATAGATAATAGTGATTTTAAAATTGAATTTCTTAATTATTTATGCCTCTAAATCGTTTACAAATTCAGTTATGTAAAGTACAATAGTGTAACATTTATCGTTTTTATTGTCAATAATAATAAGAAATATTTATAAATAACATTTTGTGGCTTTGACTTATTGAATTATTCTTAAAAACTTTGATACTTACATTATTATCATTTGTGAGTTTTAAATATGTGAGAATTGACTTGAGAAGTGTTGGTACCAAAACAAGTCTGCCAACCTGTAAATAACAATTTTTCGTTTTAATGATGAACTCAACATTTTGTATTTAAGACTCATACTGATATCTACAATACTAGTTAACTGATTTTTCAATGAATATATATTAGTGATGTCCACTCACTTTGTAATTATTTAGAAGAGGTATGAGAAGCTGGGGATTGGAGCTGGTACTCCTTGGTAAAACCAGAATAGGCAGTGGCTGTTCTGGATTTAATAATGGCGCCCAAATCTCTGCTACGGAGTCCACAAATGTTATAGAAGTCTTGAAACAACATGTTTCTTCTTCTTTGCTGAAGGGAAATTCTCTCCACTGCCATTCCAATCTATTTACAATTGAAGAGCCCTTGATCCTTACTCCTATAAAGTATAAAAATAACTTATAGATGATCAGGACCATGCCAACAAATTAAAAGTTTATTGAAAGATAGAGATACAAAATTGCATGCACTATGTAGATTTGTGCAGATATCTATTTAGATACACATTAAATTTATATATTGAACTGAAAAATAAATAGAAAATAACATACCTTTTGAAAGACCAGTGCTGCCTGAAGTGTAAAGAATGATTTCAATAGGATCACTTGGCATAGGATACCTTTCTCCACTGGAAAGTGGGCCATCAGACAGATCGATGGAGATCTGCTCAAGAGAATTCCAGTCGATGGTATTCACATCAGAAAACAATTCTTCTTCATCATCTGAAATTAATTTGAATGTTTCTTAATTGAAGAAGTCCATGTAAATATATTCTGATCTTAATTACAAGTGTCATATTACAATTACTACTGAAGTAAATAATAAACATTCTTACCCCAATCAGAAATGACAAGAAACGGTTTGGCCTCTTGGAGCATATGTCTCACCCTATCTTTTGGTGCCGGTGGTACTACAGGAAGATAACAAGCACCAGCCTTCCAGATGGCGAGGATTGTGCATACCAATTTCCAGGATGGTGGAAGGTAGATCATGACAATACGGTCTCCGTCATTGTTGGGTGCTACCAGTTGACCACAATGCTGAAGTATCCCTCGAGCTATTTTGTTGCTTTCTCTCTCTAGTTGTTCCATTGTCATTTCATATCTCTTACATTCTCCTTCATCTGCGAGATCAGTTATCAAATGTATTATATATTAATACGATTTTTATGAGCATTTAATATTTTTTTCCTCATTTTAGAATTGTATTTTTTAAAACTTTTTTATGTGTCAGATTTAAAGGCATTATTATGATGATAAAGGCTGAATGATGATAAAAAAAAAAAAAATAAAAAACATGTATTGAGAATGACCACAAAGGGTCGAAACGTATACTTGTTAAAGAAATAAATAATAAAAGATAACTTGGACAAATAAAAGGGTTTTGTATATATAAAACAAAATAAAAATAGATAAAACTGTACCATTACAACCCGTGAAGGGTCTTGTCTTTGATTATGTATGTGTTAGATACTGTAGTGTTTCTAGAAGTAGGTTGTAGGCTGTAGGTTGTGCAGGGCTGTGATTTTTCTGATATCACACTCAACCATCAGAGCTTTCTTCCAAGTAATCCACCCGATATTGTTGATAGATTAATTAATTTATCCTCAACAGCCAAATTTGAACCCGGGACCTTTTGCACAAGCCAATGCTCTACACACTGAAATAACCTATGCCAATCATATTAATCTTTTGAATTTAAATTAATTTCTTTACTTTCTGTATTTTTTTTTTTAGATTTCCCACTTAATAATTAATTAAAATTTGAACTATCATTGTCTTCAATAGGAACTTCAGTTTAATATGAAAAGTTTTAATTAAATAGTTTGTTTTCTATGATTTAAAAAAAAATGTAAGAGGATCTTTTAATCTTAGTAGGAAGTAATAATTTTGTTATGCTGTATTTTCATTTATTTATTTGTTTTTTTAACTTACATTCATCATGAATGAGACCCACTTAACTAAACAACTGAAATGATTTCGAAAGTTAAGGTTTCAGAATCAAAGATTAGTCAAATAAAGTTATGCCATCTTACCACAGATAGTGCCATTGATTTAGGAAGGCACAATAGTACTTATACCTGATTGTTCATTATTCCTAATATAATATAAATCCTAATAGCAATATAAGATGCTAAATATTATGAGGACTCCAATTATTGTCAACAACATAATTTGATCATTATTGCCTACTGATTATATTACTGAATACACTACCTTCCCAGATGAGGGCAATAGCATCTGGATGACTTGCAGCAAGATCAGAGAATAGTTGACATGGTCGACGTCCTGCGAACCTGCCTCCCTCTGCCAGACCCCTCAGCAAGGAGACTTGTGGTATTGAACCCATTGCTGCAAAAAAATTAATAAAATATATCAATTTACTTGAAGTTGAAAAATGAAGATGTGAAATGAGGAAAGGACAAAAGAAACAAAGCTGAAGAAGAAAAGAGATCATTAAGACACACTTCTAGAATTACAATGACAATGGGCATTCTAAATAATAGCGGATATAAAAAAAATGACAGTTTTTCAATCAAATATTTGTAATATTATTTCTTTGATATAAAATACAATCAATACTCAAAGTATAGTCCATTGTTATATTCAGTCCTTAGCTATCTGCTAGCCAATCGCTCGATCCCACTCTGATACCATATGATAGCCACCTTGGGATGGCTGTCAAAGAACTCTTGGACCGCAATTTCAACTTTCTTAAAATTATTAATTTTCTTCCCTTGAAAAAAGGCCATGGATCGTAACAAGTAGTAATCCAATGCTGCGAGGTCTGGACTACATGGTGGATGAGGCAGGAGCACGAACCCATGAAGTTCTTTAAACTTTTCTTTGGTTCGATGGTAAGTGTGAGGACGAGCATTTTCTTGTTGGAATGAAACTCCTTTTCGGTTGATCAAAGCAGGATAACGCTCTGACAACTTCGCGTACAATCTTTCCAGTTGTTCGAAATAGAATAGAGAATTCATAGAGCATCGACCAGGAACGAATTCGCGAAGAATAATACCTTCAAAATTCCAAAAAACGCAAAAAATTAATTTTTTTCAAATTGCCCTTTTGCTCGGCTGAGTATTTATTAGACAAGAGATGCGATCAAAGTAATTTCTAGACCAAAAACTCAAAATACTTCCTGCCTTTAACCGCTTCTATTATTCATCTTGAATTTTCTGAAATTATGGACCCTTTGTACTTCAATTTAAAAAAAAATTCAATCTGTTTTCTCTTCGATCATTGTGAGCAAATAATCGCCAAATCTGCAACCAACTATTAACTTCATTACCAGTCTGTACCAATTATTCATTAGAAATGCCATGGACGTACTTATCATCTTGATTCAATCAAACATTTTTGGTGAACATAACCTTTCAAATGACATACACAAATCCTAAATTACAGCCTAAAGGTGAAATCGAATCACGTTAAAAACTTGAGCGAACCTCGAACTTTTTCAAAAAGACAATTGCTGATTCTTACTTTATTGAATGTTCTGGACATCCACTTTGAGCCCATCTTTTATACGGACTATTGTTTATGTATTTATCAAGAGTGTTAAAATCCTACAAAAATATTGCTACAAATACATCGCTTTTGAAAGCAGAGCAAAAAGTGAAGAACACTGAATTCGAAAATATTTCTACAAACTGACAGTTATTAGCAATATACATTACACATATTTATTAATGATAAATAAAATTGAAAATATAGATTAACATTCTCAATGTTCACATTAATAGGTTTTTATATGAATTTATTGTTAAAAATACGGATCACTAATAAAAAGATATATCTACTTAAACTGCTTAATATCGAATGATTAAAGGAGAAAATTGCAAATGAATTATTAATGGTAGACAGGGCCGGCTTCACCTTATGTGCCTTTACCTAATACACGGGCGCCGGGTCTCAAGGGGCGCTGACGGTAAAAACGTTGTTGTTAGTTCATTTAACGTCAATTTATGCTAATAACCACTAGACTACTCCTAGACTAGACTAGACTAGACCACAGGTGACCTTGGGTCTAGTGGTTAGCGTAACAAACTACTAAGCCGAAGATCGCGGGTTCGTAGCCCGGCAGGTGGCCTTAGGATTTTTTAAAGGGAGTAAAAAATCCTTAGTTACGCCGTCCTTCGGAAGAAACGTTAAACGGGGGTCCCGAGCCTGTACGATGTCAGGTACTCGTTAAAAATCCCTATCCTAATTAAACCTGGATAGGCAAAATTTAGAGCTCCCACTGTAGCATCGTCCGATTAGCCATAGCAGCATAAAGTGACGTTAAATGAACAAACGTGGTAAAAACGTATTCAACATGTTTTAGATCTAGTAGGAATTAAAAAAAAAATTAATGCCTATTTTGTAGGTAAATTTAATTCTTTATTAGAAAAAAATACTGTTTTATATCTTTTGAAATATTATTTTTAAAACTAAATAATATATGTTTATATGGTCATATGTTTTGTTTTCTTATCTCCTATAAAACCTTCCCCACCTTATATACCTTATCACTTATAAACAAATTGTTCAGTGTATACAGTGCTCTGTGCTTTGTAACAACAAATGAATATATTTAGTTATGAATCTGTGTGTGTCTTTTCATTTATGCCAAAAATTATGCCATTTATACTATAAATACTTAATGCCTTTTTAAAAACACGTAGGAATAAAAATGATACATATCGAAACATATAGGTTTGCCCATATATCATTTTGATTTTCGATATTCGTTTGGATACAGCATACATAGATTTTTTTCTACTTCTTTCATTACTCTAAAACATATAACCAGAAAATTTAGCTCAAAGTATAAAATGTGATCTATAACTACATATAATACAAACAAACGTAAATGTCAGATAGGTATCGATTTATTTAATTTTCACAATGCAACGTGCATTTTATTTATAACTCGATTAGAAATTCACATTATAAAATAAGTGAATAAATTAAATATGCTCGAAACCGTCGATGATTCAATCTTAACCTAGAAAGAAGAAAGTTGTTAGGCCAAAGAACTCGTTCCGTCGGAGCTGAAGGCCAAGTTCACACAAAATTATCTTGATCCTCTCTGGTATGTAATTTATAAGGAAAAAAGGAAATCAAAACAACATTAATAGCCAGGTTATAGAGGTTTATTATAGACTGATAATTCGAGCTTAGAAGGTGTTATTGACATTGGCAATATTTAGTTGAAGGCAAGATTTAGTTACGAAATCGTAGGTATATATATTTAAATTGAAGGTTGTTAGTCCTAAAATCAAAATATTGGCGTGATATATACTTGTTTTATTTTTTAAATCGATGATTTTTCCATATTATTATTCATTATATTTTGTATTAACGGCCCAAATAAGTCAAGAATAGAGGCTTTGTGATTTGCCTATTCGTAAAAATATTTATAAACTGAGAGAGATCTACAAAAGACTAGAGAAAAAGTAGTCCCTCTAGCCTTTGCTAAGTTACGCCGATAAAATATAACATCCCTAAAAATTTTTTTATAATTTCGAGAAATTCATTTATTTTTAAGTTAATGTGAAACAGATTTATATTAATAAAAAAAAAGCTTCTCAAGTTTAAGAAATACTTAATAAACTGGAAGTGATTCCTCCTTGCAACTCAACTGTTTTTTACCGCCTACTTGATAACAACATACTAGTATACTTTTACTATACTAGATAATTTCCTTTAGTAACTCTACCTATTGTCTTTTTTCATGTAAAATAGTTTATAAGTGTACTAGGAAGTGGTTTGTTTTGTTTAATCTTAGCGAAATGAAAGTATAAAATGACATTGGTTCACACCCAGGAACTTAATTTATTTCTGTATCTGTGTACTTTTAATTGGAATCAGTTTATATAAAACCTAGTTAGCATTTTATATAAACGAGCCTAGATAGTTTGTTGTTTTTAAAAAAATAAATACCTAACGGGATTACTTAACATGATAATTAGGACAAAAAGTATAAACAAAATTAAAAAAAAAGACCCTGAATTCTTTTTTCTTCTCATAAGTGCAAATATTTATTATGTTTTATTATTATTCTTATAGATTTTTTTCGGGGGGCAAAATCCGATCTCTACCTCCCCGTGGTGCTCCCCGGGTAGCTCTAACAGAGGCGGTACCGAGTCATAGCGGTATAACTATTGTGAAGTGCAGGAAATGGCATTTCGGGGCAGGTGGGCTCCAAGCCGTTGTAGGCAACCCTTCTAGGGGTAGGAAACTCTGAAACCAAATTCCCTGGTCCTCCATTTGCTCCGTTTGCAGCCCATCGTCGGGAAATCACAAATTAGCATTCAAACCTACTAAAACAGCCTCGGATGTAAGACTGTCAAAAAGTAAACGACAATGGGGGAGCAGAATCAAAAAAGATATCGGCGAAAAAATAATAAGAGGCAGAAAATTAATTAGGACTTTAAATTCTGTTCTGTGGAGAAGGATGTCATGATATCAACAAAAAAGTGACTCTACAACTCATTTCGTATAAGTACCGCCCTGTATGCCTCAGAAATCTGGTCCGTTTCTACTGACTCGGCAAGAAAACTGCTTTCAATGGAGATGGATTTTTGGAGGCGTAGTTGTAGGATATCAAGACTACAACACGACTACAAGGGAAGCAGTAAACAGACCACTTAACATCCTGTACTCAGTTGAAATGAAAAAACTGAGTTGGTTTGGTCATGCTATGAGGCTGGCGGACGACCCATGGCCTAAAAGGGTACTGAAACATGTACCATCGGAAATGAGGAAGAGGTCGGCCAGAGAAGAGGTGGATGGAAGGGATCCCGGAGGCAATAGCGGCAAGAGGACTTAGAGAGGAAGACTGCTATGATAAAAAGAATTGGCGGCAGGGCTTGTATGATTTAGTCTACGGCCTAGCGAATCACAATGTCTTAAATTCAATTTAATGTATTCACTATTCAGGAAAATCACCAAATTAGAAACAGGACAAAAATTAAGCACTTTCTAAAACCAGTTGAATCTAAGCATTAAAAATTTACGGCATCGCTAAACCGTCTCGCAGAAAACGACTAAAAACTTTTCAATCGAAGGTTATTAGACTTGTCTCAAAATTACCACAGTGAGGTAATTACTGACTTGAACATACCAATAGTTGACGTATATTTACGAGCATACTACAGCCGCTTTCGAGTAAAACTATGAAAACACCCAATGTTAAAAAAATAGCCAACAATTTCAGGTCTGAGAACACAGGGAGGAGACTATAAGTAACGTGGATGAGAGAGATCTGCAGACATAAGAAGATCAATTCAAGCCACAGGAGAGGTACTGTGGGTAGTGTTCATGCCTCTCATGTCATTCTGTTTAATTAACTCTCAGCCAATCTGCTGATTGTCAATTGGTTCAATTAATAGTGTGTATAAACATAAAGAAAATGGTCCGGGTGGAGATAAAAAAAAAAAGAATCCTTAAATAGTTTGTGAACACTCATGTATTTCACTTAATAGTACTTTATTTTATGCTGTGCATGAAGGTTTTACCATCCCAATTGAAACCTATTTCGGTACGTATTGCCTTTCTAATGGCACGTCCAGGTTATAAATTAAACAGTTCAGGTGAAAGCGAATAGCCTCGTTTTAAGCTCGAGTAAACCTCGAACTTTTCAGATAAATAATTAGTGCCTCCAACTTGACTAGCTTCGGTATTCCTTGCTCGATCGAAACTTCTACGGCATCTGGGAATCTTAGGTGATCATATGCATCTTTGAAATCGATACAGTGTTAAAAGTCCATATTTATAACTGTAAGAAATGAAACTAGATACTTATGATTTAGAGATGTCAAGATAACAAAGGAAATATAAATAAGTGAAAAAAAAATATAGAACGCAAAAAATCAACAGTATGTAACAATGACTAAAGATATTAATATGGCCTACATAAACATAACCATTATAGGAGGTAATTAGAGCACACCTGGCATAACCTGATTTTTCTCTTATTTGTCTAACCTCTTTGTTTTTCGATTCTCGACTTTTGATTGATGCGTTTTTGCTTTGTTTTTTGCTCAAGTTGGAATTACTCTCTCTGATGAGTTTTTTTTTATTGTGTATGTCTTATATTCCCTCAAATTGCAAGATGTTTAATGGTTGGTTGTTTTCTAGTATTTTAGTACCGACTTTTTTCATAGACCGAAGATTTTTTTGTTTTTGAGTATATGATTCTCCAATTATATTTCGTGTTTTGAAAGGTACATTTTTCTCCAAATAGAAACTCTCTTTCTCTTTCCTTTTTTTTTATATCAATGGTTTTCCGCACCTCTCGGAATTTAACATGTTTAGTTGAACTGTTGAAACATTTTTGGAGACTACACTCGGAACCTTTTGTGTCCAGTTAGTTGAAATTCTATTCTTCTTTTAATATTATAGTTGTTTAAATTTAGTTAAATAGTGAACTTTAAATTAAAACTATATCATGTTTCTTAGCACGTTTTTCTTTCTTTTTTACCTCCATGGTGCTTTTGGAAAATGGTTTTCCCCTTTCATTCCATTGGATCTGCCATTTATTTTTTGTAATCCATATGACTAGCTGAGAAAATGACGTAATATATCATTTTTTCTGACCAATTGCGTTACATATTTCATCCACAACCAATATTTACCTCTCCAATGAGAATGGCAACTCACGGAGTATATTCCGCCTAAGAAAATATAATTTAGCAATTATGTTTTTGAAACTTATTTTACTTATTAAGGGCTATTAATTTTACTTATGAAAAAGTTCGCCAGTGAATGTTTTTGGAAGGCTGTTAATCATTCAATAATAATGGCCAACATGACGAAACGCAAATAAAGTTAAACATTAAACCGCCTTGCACCTGAAGACTAATGACTGGAAAAAAGGCCAACGACCACAACAGCTCCTGCGAAACCGATCTAGAAGGCCGTGGATTTCTCTGGTCGCTTTGCGGTGGTTCCCATGGTAACCGATAACAACCAATGCCCTCATAATTATACTTAAGAAACTTTTGTGGAATATTAACGGAAAACAGTTGTCATTATGTCTAAAACTAATAATTAAAGGAAATTAGCAGTTATATTAATAATATGTGCTAGTGTCTCAAATTATCATTTCATCGAATGTCCTGATATTGAAAAGTACAAGAGAGAGTACATAGGTCCTTGGTCTTGATTTAGAAAAAATAAATCTTTGGAACATAAAATTAACAGCAATTTATTCGTGAAGTTAAGAAAGATACAAAAAGAAATAATATAAGAAAAAAAGATGTGATAGAGAAACATGGTTTTAGGAAAAAAGTGTGGGTAATGGAAGGATTCAAGTAAAGGAAGAATAAGAAAACTGCCTCAAAATGGTCCAAAGAGAGAAAGAAGATGCATAGTGTGAAGATAAAGAAGGTTTAAAGATTGAAACTGACTCGTGGGCCCAAGGAGATCCTAAGGGCCTAAAAGAAGAAAAAACGCCTCGCGGCGCCTCTTGAGACCCTTGCCTTGTGCCCCGCACACCCTGCACATAGGTAAAGCCGGCCCTGACTGCTTAGAGATGCAGACGACCGTGGTTAGAATCTCGGCCAGGACAAATCTTTTCTCTTCAAAATAATAATATTTAAAAATAATCACCATCAAAAGAACAATAAACAAATATAAAATTGACGTACGTCAACAAGATCCCAATTAAAGTAATGTTCAATGAATATTCTTCCACGTATATATATCGCGAAAATTGTTCGAATACGGGGATATAGGATCGGTGAAGAGAATGGATTTGTCTAGCTTGGATACGACCCCTGGTAGCTCAGTGATTAACAGCACTGCACTAGAGATGCAGACGAACCGGCTTCGATTCTCGGCCAGGACAAATCTTTTCTCTTCAAAATAAAAGTATTTAGAAACGCTATAACGTTAGGTCACGTTTTCCTCAATCTGAGCTTTTTCTTAGAGATGTGTGAAGTAATAGAAACAAATAGTTAATGAGTAGATAGGTGTATCAATTAACACGAGTATAATTAAGATAATTATAATTCCAATCAACTCTGGTTGCTTACTGTGGAGTATTGTCTTTTGGTATATTTAATTAAAACTTAAAATGTAGCGCAATCAATGGAACGATAGTTATACGCGAAAATGGTCTCAGTGATATAAAAATTCAAATCTCGCTCCAGGCCATAATTTTGATTTAGTTTGTTTGCAGCGGGAGATGGATCATATAGGATCTAAGACCCTCCTGGGACCCACCCAGCCTCTATAAAATATTATAAAAATAGGGTACCCAAAATAAGGGGAACAAATCTGGCGGTTGAGCGTGACCTAGGACAAGTCACCTCCGTTGTCCATGAAACAGCACAGTCTCTACCATGTACTGAATCCCAGACCCTTCATGTGTTATAGTGGTACAGGGTTTTCAAAGTGATGAAGACCAATGTATTAAAAAAAAATGCTTTATTTGTGAATTCATGTATTGAAATATTAACTATCGAAATTAAGAGGTAAATATGTTAAAATCATTGTAATGATGGCAAAATGGGTTTAGTATCGTCATTACTACATTACCTATGTTAACATGTAAGGATAGTAGTAATAATTAATAAGGATAATAATTAGTAAGGATACAATAGTAATTAATCATTATCTTTCGTATATAACTTTACGGGTATATGCTGCTCGCAGTTAAAATGCATTTCCAAAATGGCCCGATACATCATCACTTGGATTGCCCACCACGATGCAATAATAAATGATAAATGAATGCGAAATTAGATAAACATTTCAAAATTCCCTAAACATCAGGCTATGAAGGTACCAGCATTTCACAACCCACAACTTAACCTTTCGAGATATAAATCGATTGATAGGAATTACCTTTCTAAGGACGTATGCCGTCGCTAAGTTATAAAAGTAACTAGGGAAATGAAAGAAAGCAATTTTTTTTTTGGAAAATTTTTTGTATGTTGGAAAAAGAGACTACGAGATCAAATTTTAGACTACGAAAACATTATTTTTTTTATCTTAATCATTAGTTTCTTATTATCCCAAATATATATATATATATATATATATATATATATATATATATATATATATATATATATATATATATATATATATAAGTACATATTTTATAAATAGGTAGTTTCAACACGTGCCACATTAGCCAATATTACTACGTTAACTGTAAGCAAATCCCAACGCGTGGGACCTCAATTACGATGCCCTGACTGACGTCACACCATAGTGCCATTTGGAATGATTAAAGACTGGGTTATCCTTAAGGTTTTAAACTTGAGCGTCCCACGCGAATGAAGTAGAAAGGTTTTGGGAACCAGGTTCAAAGTTCTCTGACGCACATTCATTCGATCATTATCTACAATTTACATCTTGATCAACTCGACTGTATCAATTAATGCAATTTATAATTTTTATTCTAATTATGACTAATACTTATATATATTCACTCTTCGAAATTGTTTGCAACCACATGGAATTTTAAATGTTGGAACGTAAAGCGACGACGATCTGGGACTGTTGACTGTTTTTAGCAAAGCAGATTTTACATCGTTGAGCAGCTAATCCTAACAAAAACCCCCAACCTGGAGGACCAAGGTTTTCTTTCAGGGTTTTCCCTCCTTTAGACAGACTGCCATCACCTGGTTTTCGAGTTCTATCCACCCGGGTTTTTATTCGGAGTTTTCCTCCTAGGAAGAGAACTCGCACTAGGAGGCAGCGCCTATTTAGTGGCGGGGCTCCTCGCCAAGTCACCGAAGTAGTATCAGTGCCCTATGGGGTATTTGATGAACAAGGCCGGCGTACTAACCATAGCCCTAGACTCGGTCGGATCAATCAATCAGGTTTAGTTAGTTAGTTTAACCGTCGGCTAAGAGCCACCTGCGAACGGTATGTAACAGAAGACCAGGAGCCGGGAGGAGGTACATAGAGGCAGGGGAGTACACCCCCTCCCCCCACCACCTCCACAATAAAGGGGGTCGTGCCCATTGTCTACGGGCCCTTTTCTCGCTCTAGATATCAGGATAGCAGAAATCTTCGGCAACTCTTCTCCACAGGGACCGTAGGCTTGTATCAACTATCGATTATATACAATACATACACATGTGCTGATGATTTGGAAAGTTTTAGTGAAGATGCGTAAAATATCAGATTGTATATATCGAATCCAGATGAAAAGGGATTAAAAACAAAAAGAAACGTCCATTAACTATTCGAACTATTTTCAAAATGATACAACTTAAGTCCGAATTATAAATCATTGAAATTGAATAATTTTTTTTATTATTGTATGGATATGAAGTATAAGGATTTGAAGGCCGAAGGATTATAATACGCGTATAATATCTTTTCGTGATACTCTATTAATCAACAAGTTGTTTTTTTTGTTGCACATGTGCAGAGTCACGGTTACAACACAGTTATAATTATTCCATTATGTAATCACTTCAAACAAGTGCTATTACACAGAGCAACAACCTGCAGAAGTAAATAACACGTATTCCAAAGAGAATATTCAAGAAGCGAGGAATGAATGACGAGTCAAGGCCTCTTAGGATGAGCCAACTTTTTTCGACTGATTGTGACTCAACTGTCTTCTGTCGTCGGATCAATCGTAAAGATAATCGATAATCTAGTCACGTATCGATAATAGACTACAATAGAATCTATAATCATATAATAGACCCATCAAGGCTAAGTTGGATGAACCTATTTTTTTGAAGATCGCAAGATTCCTTTGTCAACGACTAGGCATAGATAATCTTAGATAATTAATACTTGTAAGCGTAGATAATCGACTCACGAATCAGAAAATCTATATTCGGTGCCGATTGAAAATTAGATGATGACTAAACCCAGGATATGCCAACGTTTTTGGAAACCTCAATATCAGGACGTTATATTCTGTCACCGAGTAGGACAAAGCAAGACCGTAGCCAGGGGGGGGGTAGGGAGTCAAACTCCCCCGAAATCTCGAAATTTAGTCAGTATTAAAAATTAATATTAGGTTAAAAAAGTGAAATTAAATTAAAAACATCACACACAACAGAGGATCCAACACATTTTACATCATTGTGCATTTCAACAAGCATACTTATATTTATATTCGCTTGAAAATGACCTCCAACAACCACAATAATTAACAATCGTATCGGAAATCAAGAATTGAAGTATTGTTGTTGTTGCATATTGCATTTAAATCATTCATCATCCAATAATATTTTATATGGGCAAATTTATCCAAATTTTAAAAATGATCATGAATAATCGTATTAAAATCTTCGATCCTGACCTGACGCGCCCCCCGAAAGGTTTTCCTGGCTACGGCCTTGGGACAAAGTATTGATACATCGAAGCATTTTTAAATATGTGTTGATAGATATTTTTATTCGATGTAATTCTGAAATCGATATCAAAATATAAGTATAGACCACGGTCTAGTTCAGTGGTACCCAACCGGGGAGCGTGAAGTTAAGCCAGGAGGGGCACGAGAGCAGTTGAAAATAAAAAAAATTCTTGCTTAAGTTATTTTTTTCTCTTACTAATACTTCTTTATCTTAAATTGAAAATTGTAGTGTTGTATCTTAAGATAGTAAAACTAAATGTTTTGTTTTCAATGTATCACTTTTTATGTTTATTTTCATATGCACCTACAATTTATTGTGCAAGGGGTTCGTGGAAGGTTTTCATTTGAACAGGGGAGCGTAGCACAAAAAAAGGTTGGGAACCACTGCTCTAGGTGGATGTCTAGATCCTCTTTTTTTTCGATTGGCGCTTTTTATCATGTAGATCTTTAGTCGATCCATATGTTCATGTTGCTGACATAGCTTGTAGGGGATGTTCCAACCTCACGTTACAGTTACATACTTACGGTTTCTATGGTATAACGGCTTGCTGCGAAAAGCTCAACAAGTCCTTTTGGGGCCGATTCATCAGTGTCCTTCCCACCGACGTACACTCTGGTTCAAGGAAAGTGATAAATTGGTCCAAGGATTATGGCAGTTTGTTGTCAGCAGGCGCACGAGGACCTATATTTCTTTTATTGAAGCATACCGTCCGTGGACCAAATCTCTGAGCAGCTATTTGATATCATGGAAAACCACAACGCCTATCCCCTATAACGTAGATGAATGCAAGTTCGCCTTTGAATTGTTTAAATAAAATTGACCTAACATTTGTA
Organism: Arma custos; assembly: GCA_037127475.1. Classification (NCBI taxonomy): domain Eukaryota; kingdom Metazoa; phylum Arthropoda; class Insecta; order Hemiptera; family Pentatomidae; genus Arma; species Arma custos. The sequence continues at coordinate 132,325,498 of CM073764.1, forward strand.
CATAGTTTTGTCTATACATTTTTACTAAATATATGCATCGTTGTGTAATTATAGGTAATTATTTTGCCTTCATCAATACATTTTTGTAGCAACATGTTTGATTTCTGTATATCATTCATGAACGAATCATTTACCATTTGGTATGTAAAGTCTTTGCGAAATAGCATAAGTTCCCCGAACATGTTATGAAATTGATGTCAATAGTAACAGGATTGACTTCAAATATCTGTTCCATCATTTGTTTTTATTTAAAAGTTCCATTTTATCCAAATAATAAAACAAAGTCCTCGGCCGCGTTTGTTCGCGGTAAACTCAATAACTACTGTACGGATTTTCATGCGGTTTTCACCAATAGATAGAGTGATGCAAAAGGAATGTTTAGGTGTACATTTTGTATAAATGGGTTGGAATATAACGATAATTGTCCGAAATGTTGGAGAAAGTATAGCCGTCTGGGAGGTTTCATCAAAGATGCTGCCTAGTATCTATCTATACATATTATAAAACAAAGCCCTTTGCCATGTCTATCAGTCTGTTCGCGGAAATCTTTCTTGTTTATAATAGCTAGATAATAAAATAAATTATGCAGACAAATATGAAGTCATAATATGTCATACTACCCCGTAGAAAGCAGAAGCGAATCGCTAGTAAATTCTAAATATAAATTAATTTTAATTATAAAAGAAATCAGCATACAATTTAAAATAGTTACTAGTTTTGTCATACTAAAAAAAATATTTTGGTCCTTTTTCGATCTCGTCATTACTAAGTAAGCGCCTGATGTAGCGAAATCTAAAAATTAGAATTTATAATACTATCATCTTTCCAACGTTCGTATATGAGTGTGAAATGTGGGCACTGACTTAATAGGATGAAGAACATCTTAAGGTATTTAAAAAAAAAAAAAAACACAACCTTTATTTACAGTTTTTACATATACAAGCTGCAATAAGTTGACACCTGGTGAAGTGTTGTGCTTATTAAAGAATGAAATCCTTAAAATGTAAGGAAGAAATAGTTGGGGGTGCAGTCAATAAAAAATTCTTAAAAGTTATTATGCGTTATATCGATTGGTAAGGGTAGAATGATTTGTAGGAGGGAGGATTGCGTTAAGAGTGCTCTAACAGCTTTACGTTCACGAACCAGTTTCTTCCTATAAGCAGATCAAGTACAAGCTATAGACAGAACCTTTTATTTAAAAAAAATAGGCAAACACACACGCACATATACCCATTGGGTTTGAGTAGTAGTCCGTGGACGAAAGTTTCTTTGCTGATAGTGGTCGTATCGGGATCGAACCTTTGGGTTCGTTAAGCCGTATTCTTATTTTTATTATATTAATAGAAATTATTAAAATTACAGTACCTTAATAGTATAGCTATAAAGTTGGTGGAATATTAAGTAAATTGGTTTTAATTAAAAACTATAAATAAATCGATTTCTAAAATATCGAAGTTGTTCACACATCCTTTGTGGGATGGAGTTTAAGAAATTATAATCGATGCTTATTATACCCTGAATATTTTATCAATAAATCGAACTGCTTACGATCTACAGGATACAAGATATCTCAAACTAATCAAAACTTCTAAAAGATAATGTTTAATATTTTGTTGGTCCCTTTTTTTGAAAAATAATAAGGATATTGTTCGGTTTTAATCATCCAACTACTGTTCAATTATCCAACTCATTCAGTTTCTATAAAATACCTTTAATTGGGGGAAACGTACAAGATAAACTTTTGTAAGTGTACAAGTGTGAATTGTGTAATCTGCTCACTAACCTGCAGAACAGTTGTGCTAGAAACAGTAAAGTCTCTACCACTTACTGAACCTAAGAAGCTATTTGCGATGTAATGGTACAGATTTAAACGACTGTGCAAGAGAGTGATGTGCATAATCTCACCCTTTATATTTTTTTAAAAGTTTTGAGCGTTCGACTTACTTCATCACTTGGATTATTCGTTGAGATCTTTCAGTTGGATATTTAATAAAAAAAAATATACTGCTTAAAAAGTAGTAACAAAGGTTTTGTGAATGTATCCAAGGAGAATGGTATGTTTATAGCAATAGTCATGTTTCAAGTCATTTATTGTGGAATATTTCCAGGCGACCCATGTATGGGAAAGGACATTGAATTTATTAAAAAACACTTTGGAAATCGAACCCACTCACCACTCGACCTCCGTCGAATCCAGTTTTGACTCGACTCACTACTCCACTGCCACTGGAAATTGGGTTAAGAACTGTCCTTCCAGTCAGCCGCGCCTGAATTTAGATTAGTACTGTTGGACACATTAGTGATATGAATTAAAATAATCGATTACGTTTAAGACACGTGCCGGACCCGGGGTTGGAGTACTTGACATGGATTTGAGATAGTAGCCTAGGCAACTTGACGGAGGAGGGGGGTGATTGTGATTACACATTTTAAGTATATTATATATATTTAAATATTACCTAAAAACCAGTACCTGTACTACCCGTAAACGGGTTTGGGGTTCAGTAAATGGTGGGGTCTGTACTGTTTCATGGACAACGGTTCTGCAAGGAGGTGACTTGTCCTAGGTCACTCACAACCACCAGTTCCCCCCCCCCCTTATTTTGGGTACACTATTTTTATAATATTTTGTAGAGGCTGGGTGAGCCCAGGAGGGTCCTAGATCCTATATGACCCATCTCCGGCTGCAAACAGACTAAATAAAAGTCCTCCCCGCAGAGGGAATTGAACCAGGATTTCCGGCATGGCAACTCAGTGCTCTAACAATGAGCCAATCCGCTCCATAATGTATAATACAGTATATATTAAGTAATGGTATTAGTGTTGAAAAAACTAATGGCATGACGACGAAGTATATTCTGAAAACATCTTATTACATCTCTATATTTCTTTTTTTTTGTCCAAAGTGTGTAGACTGCCTAGGCTAGTTGGAATTTTACCAGTAGGTTCGGCGCTGATTTACTCTTTAAGAATTAGTTCATTACTAAAATAAACTTTACTCTAGCCCATCTCAACCTTTACGATTGTAACTTCTGTTAAATCAGTCGAATGTATTTCGCCCGCACTCAACAATTCGTCCAATCATAGGCGGATCAGGGGAGGGCACGGGGGCACGTTACTTGTTTTATTATTGTAATACAGAAGTAAATATCAATAAGTGAATTAAAAAAAGAAAAAGAAGATAAGGACACTTATAACGTTCTGTAATTATCAGACATCATCATCAACAACAGGCGTCCCACTTTTACCGCCCGTCCTTGATGCCTTGTCATATTGTTTGGCAGGAGTGTGCACCAACTACAGGTGTTGTAACACCTTTAACTGTGCATCGCCACTGTGGGAAGGCCATCAGGGTAAAGTGTTAATTGGACTTTCAATTAACACGAGTATATTTGATAGTAGTTAATTAGAAAGGAAGGTAGTCATTTTATAACATGTTATTATAAAACATTACTGGAGATACTACTACAGATTTTCCCATTTCCCCCGAAGATTTTATAGGAATCTTAACGATTCTCATATTGATTGGATGGGATGAACTATAGTATTGTTTGTAGCATATCATTTACACATATAGGGATAAATACAGACGGTAGAATAATTAAAAACGCCAAAGAGCCCGTGAATTTCACTAAAAAATCTCGGTCAAAATGGTTTTTCAACAATAAATGCTGATCAAACAATTGTTCTATCCATAATATATAATGCCTCTAATATTTATGGTACTTTGACTGTGTGCCGTAGTTCTTCATTTTTTAAATCTTAGGAGGTTTTAACTAGTCTATCGTCAATTCCTGATATCACCAGCCCTGTAGAAGATCTGCAATGTGGGTCGAAACGTCGGCTTCTAAAATAAACAGTTCTCCCTATATAAGAGTATTTTTTTACCTCAACCCGAACCATTTTCTTCCTGTAAGCAGATCAAGTACAAGGTATAGACAGAACCTTTTATTTAAAAAAATAGGTAAACACACACGCACATATACCCATTGAGTTTGAGTAGTGGTCCGTGGACGGAAATGTGTAAGCAGAGATTGGCGGTATCGGCATCGAACCTTTGGGTTCGCTAAGCCTTATTATTATTATTATATATACTGTAATACTAAAACCCTTGAAGGTTCTAGTGGTCATTACATGGTAGAGATAGTTCTGTTTCATGGACAACGGTTGTGCAGGGAGGTGATTTGTACTCGTTCACACTGACCTAGAACCGCCAGATTTCCCCCTCTTATTTTGGGTACCTACTTTGTTACGTTGAGCCCGAGGAGGGACCTAGTCTTATATGATCTGTAAAAGTCTTTCCTGCAGCGGGATTTGAACCAGGATTTTTGGCATGGCAACTCAGTGCTCTACCACTGAGCCACTCTGCTCCTCTCTCTCTGTCTGTCTCTCTCTCTCTCTCTCTCTCTCTCTATATATATATATATATATATATATCGCAAAAGGTCGTTTTTCTATATTCGTGTCTGCTGCCAGATATGTGTGTGTATATATATATAAAAATAAATAAATTATCAAAATCAAAAGACCAAAAAAGAAATATTCGACCTGGCGATCCTGTAAATTCCTTAATGATAAGATAAGAAATTAATGAGATTAATTATTGATCTATAAAATATCTGTGTCAATAAGGATATAAATAATAATCATATTGTCAATACGGAAATGAAACTGAGCAATCATTAATAACTATGAGTCCCGGAATGTTAGTTAATGTGTTCCAACACATTCCGATAGACCAATCCAGAACCTAGTTCGGACTCTAGCAGACCCTGACCTGTTCTAACATTATCCAATTAAGTGTGTCACTTTATATTATCTTTTTTATTTATTTTTTCATTCGTAAATTATTATTTTGATCTTCGATTGAAATCGATATATCAAAGCAAAATTAAATGATCTTTTATCTATAAGATAAATTTTACTATTCTGAAATTTTCAAAAACTCCGCCTGCTGCCTCTCAAAGGTAGTTGCCGGTTCCAAGCCCGGAAAAAGGAGGAGCGATTCTCTTGGCAACCTGAGGGTTCAAGCACTGTCTCAGGAAGTAACCTCATCCAGAACACCAGGGAAGGTGAAGAAGGGAGAAGGGGCAGCTCCCAATATCAGACTTAGGTGCTTGGGCCGATAACCCACACACTGAATAACAAAAATATAAAGAAAAGAAATGAGAAGCACCTGACTGATCATGTTTTAAGAATGGAAAACAACAGGCTGGCCAAGATGACATACGAGGCTAAAGTGGATGGAAGAAGGTCCAGAGGAAGACCCCGACGTAATTGGGAAGATGATGTTAAGGAAAGCTTCGCAAAGAGAAGCCTGGAATTTAATAGAAGAAGTGAAATGGTAGAGGATTGTACGGTAGAAGGTTACAAGTTCATCTTCTTTTCAGACCCCTCGGAGGATTATCGGGAATCGAAGAGGAAGCTAGGTTTGAAACTAGTGGGTTTGAGTTGGAATAAAGTTTGTCATGGAAGGGCTGGTAACTAGTTAGAGCCAAATTAGCAACAAATTGTTGCCAAATTGACATTAATATTGTTATTGATGAATTTATTTGTTATAAAGTATGGAGCATTAAGGATCCTACGAATGATTTGGGATTGCAGGTGCTGGATACGACAGGAATAAATTAAAATGTTTTGTAATAAGAAGTGAATATCTCTGAGCTAAATTTAAAATTTATTTCAAATACTTTGGCTAATGAAAGTTTCACGTGAGGTGCACTAGATTTGTTTGAACTGCGACTTGGACATTTGTGTAATTTCTGAAATCATAATGATACGCGGGAAAGTAAGTTATCATTAGAAAGCGAAATCGTGTTTATAGGAGCAGTGGCGTAATTGATGACGTATTTGTAGTGGTGTTACATACCCGTATTTAGAGAGGTCAATGAAACTTGAGAAACCTTGTTTAATACTTGATAGTTTTACTTTCTCATTACATGCCACGAAGGTTGATTATTCAAACAGAATATTTATATTTGTGATGTGATTAGTATTTTAGGTTGATGAATATCATAACATTCACTGAGATTGACTGAATTAAGATCAATAAAAGAAATAGGAATAAAGATAGAACTACGGATCTCGGTTTGGGCGCCAGTTTACATAACATCGTTGATGAAAGATAAAAACAAATATAACAAATGTAACATGTAACTGTAGGACCAGATCTATACCTATAAAATGCTTTGCCCTGACTGACTGACGGATCAACGCACAGCCTAAACCGCTGATCGTGAGGACCTGAAACTTGGAGAGTGTGTTCTTTGTATGACGTAGGCATTCGATAAGAAAGGATTTTCCCAAATTCTACCCTTAAGGGAGTGAAAAAGGGGTGCAAAGTTTGTATGCTTGCTCACGTGTTTCTTACTCGCAAAATCTACATATTTTCGCTGAACTAAACAAATCAAGTAACATAGTTCACTTCTCTCCAACATTTTCAGAATGTAGTACTGAAACGCATCACTATGCGTTATATGTTTCACTAAACACACGGAATTAAATAAAACAAAAACGGACCTCCTACGGACTTAAGGACTCAATTAGAATCCTTCCATTTTTCTCTTCCTCCTCTTAGAATGTACACCGTACAGTACAAGATATCCTTCTCCACCCTCTGCTTATCCTACTTAGCAACCTTCAAACCCAAAGGGGCTAAGAAAAAAAACAAAATTTCACTTCTCGCTGCTGCCTTTCGACAAGTGAAACCGTTATACTAAGTAATCCTCTTCAATAAATTCAAGAACATTACATACTAATCCTTTACTGACACGAACAACAGCAAACTTCTGTCTGTCCCGTTTGTCAGTCAGTGTCAATGTATATTTCACCGCTGTGCTGATACGTCTGTGATGGAATTTGATATGGATAATCTCAAGCCTGGGGAAGGACATATGCTACTTTTTATCAACATTCCATACAGGCGAAGTTTATATAAAACTGTAATCTGATTGAATAACACACCCAGCGGTCAACGCACAGCAGAAACCACTGAACTTAGCATCTTGAAATTCGCAGATAGGTTCTTTGTATAGTTTAAATGAGCACTAAGAAAGGAATTTGGACAATTCCACCCCCAAGGGTTTCCCCCTTAATATATTAGGGGTTCAAAGATTGTATGGAATCCTTATTAGATTGTATTTATGATCAAAGCTGCTGCCTTGATCCACCCCTGGATTAAGCTAAACAACCAGTAGTTACTACCAACTGAGAAACTAAAATTGTTTTAACTTTGTTATTAAAATTGTCAGTTAAATTTTTTTAACTATTCCTATATATACCTATTTGCAGATAGCTTAAATGAGCACTAAGAAAGGAATTTGGACAATTCCACCCCCAAGGGTTTCCCCCTTAATATAATAGGGGTTCAAAGATTGTATGGAATCTATATATTCATAACTTATAGTTAAACAAAAATTAAATTATTTATTTAAAATGATCTGTCACGAAACCAAATTCCAGGCGAGCGAAGCCGCGGGCAAAAGCTAGTATAGTATGTGAGTAATAATATGACGTATGAATGTATGAATGTATGTTTGATTTTTCTCTAGCTGTTAGTTTAAGCAGGTTATTTTAGTGCGTAGGGCGTTGAATTGTTATGTTGAAGGTACGAGGTTCGAATCCATACGTGATTCATTATTATCAATCTGTTAACAGCCACTCTTATGGATGCACCCTGATTTATTAACATCTTACTTTATTGAATAAGTATAGTAAACACTTAAGGGGCGGCGGATATCTTAGGTGTAGAGAGAGCTCTGAGTTGCTGTGTTGAAGGTCCCATTTCCCAAACTAGGATCTAATGTGACCGATAAATTGATTAATATGTTTAACAGCGTAAGGACCCTGTGGGGCTGGGGACCCTCGGCCAACTCACCAAGTATCTTTGAAGGGTTTATTATTTGGGGTTTAATCAGGCGGTTGATCGTAAATTGGTACAAATCATCTCCCCGACCGTTGTCTTAAGAAGAACAGTATACCCAGCGAAGTATCTTCATGAGTTTTGCCTTGATGTTCTTGTTTTTTCATAGTATTAAATATTTTTATTAATACATGGTACTTTGATTTTTAGTAATTAATGTATTCCCATAAGGTTTAGAATATTAGATATTCCTTGTTATATGAAGCTCTCTTATACAATATGATTTATTTTATCTGTGATTTGAATCATGATACACCTCTCGAGAGATCTATAAGGACATGATGATGATTGTAGGAAAAGGAAACTAATAAAAAAAAAAACTTCAATTCAAGGATATGATGGTTTGTATGCAATTCATTGTATTTACAATGGTTTCGTCCTTCATAGCTCAATTCTTCAGCAATTTTCATCGAATTACATTGAAGAGGTACTCGCAGGTACCTGTTTTACCTATTATTTGTAATAGCTATTATTCATTACAATGTTAGTACTATTCAATATTCTTGTCTGCTTCATTATACTTCATTCGCCTGAACTCCAGCAGAACCCTAATTCTCAATTCTGAACCTGCTGTAATTCTCCCATCTACGTTTCGTAACCCTCGATCGTTGCTACACATATAAAATTTTCTATTTAGGAACACTAACTAGACGGACGAGAGCAGTTATGGGAAAACTATCACTTCGTATCGATACGTTTAGAATATTTAGAAATAGTTCGATACTTATATATTTCAGTCTAGATGTATCTTATAAAAAGTTGTAGGGATCTTAATTATAATTTATAGTTTAAAATTTGAAGGTAAGGTACCAATATATTTTCAAACAAAAGAAACAATATTCATTTAGTTCTTTGAAAAATAAATGAAAAAACATTTTTCAAAGAACTAAATGAACTAATAAAAATATTTATTTAAGAAATCATACAAATGCCATTTGGCACATATTGTATTTTTGGTGGAAAACCTCCCCTAAGGGATTCTCTTGAAAGCGTGTATGGAGAAACCTCCCATTGAGGGCACGTGGTTCATCTTATTGTAGTAGATCCCTGCTCCAGAGACGTTTCAGTCTCCTTGTCGGATCTTATGACAATGTATCTGTCAGTAATGATTGTACCAGTCAGTTCGGATGTCCAGCAAGTGAGTCATGAATTTTTTTGTAGTTGTTCTTGATTGTGTCAGCCACGAGTGGCACGTTGAGATCTTTGTGTAATGTTTTATTAGTGATGTAAAAGGGACTATGTGTAATATAACGAAGGAATTTCGATTGAAAAATTTGAATGTCTGTATGTGGGATTTTTTGCATGACCCATACTCTTGCGGGGCGTAGGTCCATATTGGTTTAATTAGCATGTTGTATATTATAATTTTGTTTGTTAGTGATAGTTTATTTTTGTGTGGTGACTAAATGAACAAAAAAAAAACTTGTACCACATCAACACATTTCCCGAGATCACACTCAACCTCAGTTTAGGATACACACTTCATAGAGGACGTGTGAGCTGTTGGAGGGTCTCTAAGTCCTACAGGGTTCCATCAATGGCTGTTAAAATATTAAATAATTTATCTTCCACAGGCGGATTTTAACCCGTTTTTTTTTATTAAAGAATTTTAACTTTTTTAACAAACAGTTAAGTAAAAATATGACTGCCCGATATGTCCCCAAATTACTAAGCTCGCGTCTTTTGTCCCGAAATCTAAAAATCAGAATTTATACAACCATCATTCTACCATCTCTTCTCTAGGGATGTAAAAATTGGCCGCTAACGCTGAACGATGAACGTCTTCAGGTATTCGAAAATAAGGTGTAATATAGGAGATTACAGACAAGGGGATGGACTCTCGTGCCTGTTATTTAATTTTGCACTAGAAAAGGTCATAAGAGACGCAGGGTTACAAGTCACTGGTACGATTCTGACTAAGTCCATCTAAATACTGGCCTATGCAGATGACATAGACATAGTGGGAAGAACACCGAGAGATCTACAACAGGCTTTTCTTGCATTGGAGAATGCTGGACGGCGTATGGGTCTTCAGGAATACCAAGTAAAGACTAAGTATATGGTGGCTAACCCTTCAAGACAATCGGATCCCACCATCACGTTTGGTCCCTACCCATTTGAAAGTGTCGACAGTTTTGTCTACCTCGGTTCTTTGGTCAAGGCAGATGGCTCAACCAGCCCAGAAGTTCAAAGAAGAATATTGGCCGCTAATAGATGTTATTTTGGGATGGCCAAAATTTTACGAAGTCGTCTGATATCAAGAATAGCCAAGGTCATGCTGTACAAAACAATCATCAGGCCTGTTTTGACTTATGGATCGGAAACCTGGCCTCTGTCCAGGGCAGATGCCAACAGTTTGCTGCTCTTCGAAAGAAAAATATTAAGAAGAATGTTTGGAGCTGTAAGAGTTGGCGATCAATTTAGACTCAGACAAAATGCAGAGCTGTATCTTTTGTATCAGGAGCCTGACGTGGTGAAGCACATAAGAATAGCTAGATTGAGATGGGCTGGACATGTGGCCAGAATGGAGGACAACGCTATCTTAAAAAGACTTCTTTTTGGATTCGTTGATGGAAAAAGAAAACGTGGGCGTCCACGACTTAGATGGTCAGATGAAGTCGAGAGTGATGCAGGCAGCATCATTGGATCCAGAGCTTGGAAGACCTTGGCCCAGGACAGAGAAGAGTGGAGGCGACACCTTGATGCGGCCAGGACCCGTGCTGGGTTGTTAAGCCAGTGATAATAATAATAATAGGAGATTACATAACGCGGAATTGCGAAGCATGCATCCGGTACATATTATTCAGATGATAGCGTCGGGAAGATTAATATGGACATGTAAAGTTGATGGGCTTAGTAACGAAGGAATTCCTAAGATGTCAAAAGGCGCTGTACCGACTGGGAAGGGTTTCAGGGCTAGTCTAAGTATAAATAAAAGTTATGTTTTAAATTTGAATATTTAAAAATAAGGATTGACACAAACATGTTGTAAGAACTTGGACACTTTTTAATCAGACTTATTATTGATTTGCTATTTACAAACCCAGTATAATAAGCATATAAACGGTTAGTTATAGTCTGTATGTTTTCTAAACTTTAATAAAATAAAAATAAATAAAAAGTTATGTTTCAAATTTGAATATATAAAAATAACGATGGACACAAGCATGTTGTAATAACTTGGCCACCTTCTGATCAGACTTGATTCGTTACTTAAAATGCCAAATAAATTTGGATCAAGTCAGTTCCAAGATCATCGATTAGAAGCAAATTTATGACAGCTTCTCGTGGTTGTTGGTTAAGTTTCGTCACAATGTTATGTTTTGGTGAAGAACGGTGACCGTTTTGGTGAAACTATTTAAACAGTTTTATTGGCGGAATATTTCGAAATAAAGATCATCATCTAGCAAAAACTCTACCTGAATTGAGGCCAAAACAGAACAAATTCAGTTTCAAGAACAAGCTTGAAATAACTGGTTGCTCACTTATTGAAAATGATTATATTGATTCGTAAGTTACTCGGAAAGAACGTTTGAAGCAATTGAGAGAGGTTATGGAAAATTTAAACAGGAGGAGGAAAAATTAAATAAGAATAGATTGGTACTTGTGTATTAACCGGTCTCCAGGGATTGTTATGTGCAATGTTTATAATCTGAGCACTTATAAATCAGATAGTGATAAAACCTACATTCTTAATCATATTAATGGAAATTGAAATGTACATAAAATGCTAATTCGAGATCCCTCTAGCCATGTCCCTCTTCTTTTTATAAATGTTTCCCAAAATATTCGACGATAACATCTTCATTTATATCCTTGTTAAAATCCAATTTAATGAACTTTTTCACATAATTTCAACTTTGGCGTTATGACGAACTTCTGGTAGTATTTTACAACTTCATTTAAAGAAGACCATTCTCTTAGTATTATTCTGTTCAAAATCACAAAAGTAAATTTAATAAACAATATAGAAATTTAATTAGACAATAAATAAAATTAACAAAACAAAAACACACACAAAAAAATTTAAATACGCCCATAAAAATAACTCGAGTGAGACGCGTGATAGGAAGAGATTACACGAGATTAGGAGGTATGGTGACCGGTGTATATACAAGTACTATAGATTTGTTTTGCTATACAGTTTGTTTGTTGATTTAACGTCACTTTATGCTGCTTGGCTAATCGGACGATGCTACAGTGGGAGCTCTAAATTTTGCCCATCCAGGTTTAATTAGGATAGGGATTTTTAACGAGTACCTGACATCTTACAGGCTCGGGACCCCCGTTTAACGTCCCTTCCGAAGGACGGCGTAACTAAGGATTTTTTACTCCCTTAAAAAAATCCTAGGGCCACCTGCCGGGCTACGAACCCGCGATCTTGGATTTAGTAGTTTGTTACGGTAACCACTAGACCACAGGTGACCTTTATTTTGCTATACATTTCTTCCAATTCTGACATATTCTTCGGAATCATGGATACTGTAGGAACATCAATCTAGACTGCAAGCGTCAGAAAAGTTTAAAAGATCGGCAACCTCAATGTTAAACCTGCCGATGATGTAATGGAGGAAAATAGTAAAATCGATTTATGCTGTAACATTATAGTTTATTATATTGATGATGGCAATTATCTTGTCCTTTCATTAATAATTGAAGTGACACAGGTCGCTAATAACCCCCGTTTTACAACGACACGTTTTTAAAATATAGCTCTACATCATTGTCGATTTATATGTAAATCGATATTCGATATGTCTCTTTTCGATCGACCGATAAGAATTTCGAATAAATAACAGGTCAATTAATTTAAACAGAGCGAGGGAGGAAAGCTGTGGCAGAGCCTCTCTTATCTGCGAGCGGAAGTGGGTCACTGCCTTCGCGATCTCTTGCGGGCTTTCCCATCCGCCATTTTCCTCTCCAGGCAGTTGGCCAACCGGAAATGTTTAGTAATCCTTTCTTAGCAATTCTTATCCTTTCTTCGGGTGCTCCCTGTTTACACTACAACACTGTTGCAACGGGAAAACACTCAACGCGTTAATATTATGCATACGACTACAATTTGCTGCAGTACGACTTTACCTGACGCTAACCTGTTCTGATCATTTCAGGAATAAATAACTCAATAGTTAATGGAAATAACAAGATAAGGTCATGTAATTTCTTGTAGAGCAGGGGTGTCAAACTCAATTTTGCAGAGGGCCATATAATTAATTTAGAATGTGTAAGATGGCCAGATTCAAATTTAAAAAAAGTACTGAATTAGTATAACATTGTATTTATTTAATTATATAGTATATAATATACGGTTGTTAAAAATCATATCAAATTTATAAAAGAGGGTAATTATTTTGAGCTCGAGGATCCAGATACCTGAGTTCTATTCTTTTTGACAAGCTCATTGATGACAGGTATCATATTCGTTGTCCTTAGTGATTAGCATAATTCGATTTAACTCCATTATTAAGTTATGAACTCCATAATTATGAACTGGTGCCTGCGAAGCTTCAAAATCGAATGGATTGTTGAAAATTGTGGATTTCATTTCATTCATTTTGTGGAAGTCTTCAAAACGATTGTTGAATTCCGTGATCTGATTTTGGAAAAGTTGAGAATGTTGATCCATTTTTTTTTTATTCACTGTGTCAGATGATTTTAAATGAGAGAAATGATCTAAAGTTTGATTTTTTACCTGATTTTCCCAGTCTCAACTTTGTTTCAAAGGCTTGAATACATGAATACATTTGAGTGACAATCAGATGTTTACCCTGTAACTTTACATTCAGATCAAGGGTTTATTCATATCTACCAAAAAGGCACAATCAACCCTCCAGTCATTGTCATAACCAAATGGGTTGCCTTTTTCTAACATGAAAGCTTGAATAGGCCACGTAATGTAAAAAATCTTTCTAAAACTACTCCTCGACTGACCCAACGAACTTCGGTGAAATACATCAGAAAACTTTTCGTCCAAATCTTGTAAAAACTGCCTGAGCTGTCGGTGATTTAGTCCTCTGCTCCTTTTAAATTTAAATTTTAATTATAGGCTGCATGACATGGTCCATTTTTAAATGTGTGGATGCCAATGCTATAAGCTCTCGCTGCCTATTACTTATATGCTATGCGCTGATCAATGTAGTGTACGCATTTTAAAACTTCCGTACCGATTCCGTAGAGGAATCGAGCAAGTCTAAAAGCTCTAAAAAACATGATTCTTCTTTCTGTGACACGTTGCCTTATCTTTGACATGACTGTTGTAGAGGATACAAAACCAACTAGTGAGCCCCATCACTACAGTACTACACTAATAAAAACCCATTAAGTAATGTACCCAACCTCATTCCTCTTTTAATGTATACCTGTCGATGGATTCCTTCAACTCTAATTATAATAATATACAGGTAACAGCCACGGATGGACTCAGTGGATCTACAGACCCTCTTATGGCCCACTCCCCTTCATTAACTGGATATTCTTGGGGAAAGCATCTCTCAGCGCTACCCTTGTCTAGACATAGTACAGTCTCTTACCTTTTATTATACCCAAGAACCTTCGTAGTCGTATTAGTATTTTTCTTAACTAATTAATAACTTTAATGATGAGCAAAAATAAAATAATAACACCGATATTCTTCTGGTTTATTTCAGTTTTCATTGAGGAGGTTTAAGAAAACACAAGTTTTTGTTTACATACGTCCCTATTTTTCCAGATAACTCTTCTATGTGAGGTTAAAAGAGAGTTTAATCAAGTAATGCGAACACACAGTACATACTCATAGTTAATTTTTTTATTTATTGATATTTAATAGGCTAAGTGATACATAATGACATGAGATGACAAATGACAAGTAGAGAAACTACCCACTGGTAGTACTCAAATCACTAGTTCAACTAAGAAGGTCACGTGGCCATCTTTTTTTCAGACGCCTCGGAGGATTATCGGGGATTTAAGAGTTATCAAGGTTTGAAACTAGAGGGTTTGAGTGGGAATGAAGTTTATTATGAAAGGATAGATACCGGGTTCGGGCCAAATCAGCATCAAATGGGACATGAAGGTCATTATGGATGACTTTATTTTTAACAAAATAAGGGGCATTGAGGATTTTACGAAGGATTTTGGATTGTAGGGATTGGATACGAGAGGAATTCGATGGCTTAGTGGAGCCCATCGACCCAAAGCTCTACTCCGTAAGTCCAATAGGTTGTAAGATGAGTCTTTTTTAGTTAATTGGGAGCTTAGGGCATTTGTCTAGTAAGTGTTGAAGTAACGTGAAACGTCGAGCGATTTCTTGTCTTTTCAGTCTTGTATGAGGACTCCAGGTTAAGCGTTTGTTCTACAGGCACCAGTGGGATATTATTAAAGGATACTGAAGGGCAGGAAGTCATTGGTTTACGATGTAAGGTAAAAGTGATTTGATGTGATTTTTGTTTATTTTAATTCTCCAGTTTTGACACTATTCTTCAAGATCAGTGATATGGGATTGGAGGTTTTGGGGTGCAATAATTGGACTGGTGTTGACTGATAATACTCATGTATCAGCAGCATATGTGGTAAGGATAGTATTAGGATGAGTCGGGATGTCAGCTGTATAAACTGTATAAAGGATTGGGTCAACGAGGCGTTTATTATTAATTTATTGCTATTTATATAATTTTTTAAATATCAGTTTAATACGACATATGCCATAAAAACTATATAACATCACTTCTGTAAAAGGGGGGTTGGTTTTATTTATTTCCTTTCGAGTTGGTAAGGATGTGAGTTTATATACCAATATAAGTCTTTTCTTTTTTCTAAGTGTGTGTGAGGTTAAAGACTTATAAGATTTTATTTTTATTTTTATAACTTAAAAGATACTTTGAACTGTATATTGAATTGATAGTTATTCTTTTAACATTTGAACACAAACATGAAGTCATAAGGTTATATGTAACTGAAGAAAATTTAACAAGAGCTGGAATTTTCTGGCAAGGTGTTTTTAGTGGTTGTCATGGATACATCCAGAGTGGACTGTATATTTTAGGAATATGACAATTGGTAAGGAGATAGAGAAAGAAAGTACATCGCTAATAAGCTGTAGCTGTATCACTGCAACCCATGACTGGTGCTGGGTTCAGTACGTGGTTGAGACTGCACGGTTTCTAAGTCAATGGTTGTACCGAGAGGTGATATGTCCAAGATCATGCCTCACATAAAGGTTGAGAAAGACAGATTTGTCCCACGGCTTATATCTGAATAAATAATTTATTTCTAACTGAGAACCTACATATTAGTAACCGAGGCACCGGACATACCATCAGCTCACCTAGAATCATTAAAATTAAAAAAAACAAACTATTAAGACACATAAGTCCTTTTGTTTTAATTATTTCAACGAGACAGACTTTCAACAGGCCTACATAGACTAGAAATATAAAATCACCAGCCTATGCCTAGGTCTGGATCTGTCCCAAATCTTCCTCCCAACATAAAAAAAAGTGGCAATTCTAACATCCCCAGGTAGCTATCAGCTTGTTTTGCGCATCATTATTTCGCATGCATATACAACATGCGACTTATTTACAAAAAATAAATAGATAATGAAACGTTTTAAATTCAACTTTGGAATCATCTTTTTTCACTTTCTATTTAAGCCTACTCACTCTCCGAGCGCGGGTCATTCCAAATGGACTAGAAAGTTGGACGGTTGAGGTCGTTGATCTGATTTTGCAATGTCGCACGAAAAATGGCAGTCCTGAAATAATAATTTTGGAATGAGATATAGCTTGTTTTATCATTGACATTAAAATAAAAAAAAAAAAAACAGGTTATATTTTTGTGTAAAGGCTTAAAGAAGTCAGGAGCAGTGGCTTTGTGATTTGAACATTTTGAAAAACAATTATAAAATACGACCGACGGGGACGAAAAAAACTAAACGGTCCGGTTGCTTGACAGCGCCTATTAAATATAACATCGCTGAAAACATTTCTGTTTAACAGATAGGTATCCTTTTTTCAGCCCATTTTTCTTATCCAAATTTGTTAATTTGCTTACCAAATTCTTCTCATTCCATACATTACCTATTTATAATTTTGTTATATATTTATTTTTAAATATTTTCATTTTGAAGAGAAAAGATTTGTCCAGGGCCGGGATTCGAACCCGTGTCGCCCACGTAGCGTGGTGCTCTAACCAACTGAGCTAACCTGGCTCGTAACACGGCCAGACAAATCCATTCTCTTCACCGATCCTATGTCCCCGTGTTCTCGCAATTTTGCGATGTATATGTACAGGATCGGTGAAGAGAATGGACTTGTCTGGCCGTGTTACGAGCCAGGTTAGCTCAGTTGGTTAGAACACTACGAAGGAGACCTGGGCGATCCGGGTTCGAGTCCCGGCCCTAGACAAATCTCTTTTCTTCAAAATTATAACAATTAATAAAAAAATAAATATTTATTTTTTAATGCATGTATGAGAGGAAACAAGTTGACTGGATGATCAAATGTAGAAAGGAGATAGTTGGGGGTGCAGTAAAAAAAACAACACTGAATAAGTACTAGACTTATATTTGTGTGCCGACGTTTCGACCTACAGTGTAGGTCATCTTCAGGGCGATTTGGAGACAGAAGCCGTTGGGTGCACCGGCTGACTAACAATGATGACGCGCTGATTGTTAGCCAGCCGGTGCTCCCAACGGCTTCTCTCTCCAAATCGCCCTGAAGATGACCTACACTGTAGGTCGAAACGTCGGCACACAAATATAAGTCTAGTACTTATTCAGTGTTGTTTTTTTTACTGCACCCCTCAACTATCTCTTTTCTACAATTTATTTTTTAAGTATAATCAACCGAACTTTCATTTCAAATACTTTTTTTTTTTTAAATCCTATAGTTCATTACATCCATCTGTCAGTAGAATTTCAGCCTTCCCATAAAATTTTCCATGATTTTTTCAATGTCCCTTCAATGTTTTGAATTTCGTATATTCAGTTTGATATCTATTAAAGTGGCGACATTTATTTTGTGTTAAGTAATATTTTTTTATAAAGGACTACCGCCGAACGCCGACTAACCTACTGTTCTACTTGTACTATTGTTCAAATCACCTGATAATGTATATTTTTTATATTTTTTTAGCTACTGAAAGTACCAAAAAAAAGAAATCAAAATCATTCATTCAGATTTTTTCGTTCATTTTATTCAGTGCCTCTTTAAAAACAATGTTGTTATTCGCCTGTTCTTCTATAGTGTCCTGTATTTTATCCTTTATTTTATCTTTCACCTCGGTAGAGACAAATATCATATAACTTAAACCGACTCTTTCAAAACTTTTCACCAAAAATTAATCTTCGTCTTTTTGTTTTCATTTTTTCTTTGCACGTTATCTCGCGCTCCCTTTTCTTTTCTTTCTGCCAATTTTTACACTCTTTTTTTTATTTTACTGTATTTCTAATTGTTTAAAATTATATTTGCCACTAATCCTATTTTTTCCAAATATTTCTTTTTGTTTTTCATATGTTCTTTCTACCACTTAACGCGTTCATGACGTTCTCCTTCTGTCAAATTCATTTTTTTTCAGCCAGTTTTTATTTTATCCCAACTATTATCTTTAAAAATTTATTATTCGTCGGAAACTGTTTTTTTTTATATAATATAGAGATTAAAGTTTTTTGTCAACAACCTTTAAAAAAAAAGAAAATTAAACCCACTCACCTCCAAACATAATGAATATCCAGTAGTTGTAACGAGCTTACCTATACACGAACCACTTCCTCCACCGCAAATAAAATACGAGAAAATTATAACTTACGGATTTTTAATTTCCTTGAAAACTGCAGTTTCTTTGTACGATTGAAATTTACAAAATAATTATGTCAATTAGGAACTTAAGCCCCGGGCAATGGTAATGATAGAGGAAACCTACCCAAGGACTCCAAGTGCATGCAAGAGAACTAAGAGTGTATGGATATGTAGAATTGCCATGGCAGCGACAGCTTTGCGAGATCTATAGGTTCCTTTCATATTAAATGTCTGTTTTTACTATTTCTTTTTTTTTTTAATTTAATTTATTGATATTTACAACTATAATAATATTACAATAAGTAAATCTGCTATATGTACAATACGACTTGAAAAGCATTTGTGGAGAAACTACCCATCGGTAGCACTCCAAAAAGTTCTATAGTAGATGGTCTCGAGGCCATCTTCTTTTCAGACGCCTCGGAGGGTTATCAGGAATAGTATGGGATGCAAGTTGAGATACTAGCGGATTCAAGTGTGTATGGAGCTTGCCATGGAAGGATAGGTATCTAGTTTGGGCCAAATCAGTAACATATGGTAGGTCATATTAAGATCATGATGATAACATATTAAGATCATGATGGATGAGTTTGTTTGTGACATAATAAGGAGGATTGAGGATTTTACGAAGGATTTTGGATTGCAAGGATTGGATACGAGATGAATTGGATGGTTTAGTAGAGCCCCAAAGCTCAACTCCGAATGTCCAAATAGGCCTGATAACTGTCATGTAAATGAGTCTTTTGTAATTAATTGGGAGCTTAGAGCGTTTGTCCAGTAAATGTTGAAGTATTTACAATTTCTAAAGTTAAAAGTTGAGTTGAAAGACTTCAGCTGTTTACTATGTTTCTATTGGTTTCTGTTTGACGGGCAATTTCAAGAATAATTCATTCTTCCTTTCTACTTAAAGGTGAAACCACCACATCCACATTATACTGCTAGGATATTGACGAAATGCCAGAAAAAGTTGTCGAAAAATAACCTCCATTAGTTAATCAGAAGAAGATGAGGAGAGGAAGGATTTTGAGAAGAGGGGACTCCAATGAAGCAAAAGATCACAGTTGATGGAAGACCGGCAGAGCTGGAGAAGGCTGTGCAGAATTCCTCCTCACACTGCTTAGGCGGTTAATGAGGATGGCATATGATGATGATGATGACGATGATTAAGTAATCGGAAGGGTTCACGACAAAACGCGACCTCATGTTTCCGTAAAGACCGTAAAGAAACTATACGAGTTGGATAACGAAGTACTCCCATCCACCTCATTCGTTCCTTCCTAACCACCTCATTCACCAGACTTATCTCCAACGCAAAAGCTGGTAGATGTTGATACCCTAGTCAAAATCTGCAAAAGGCTTCTTAATACGATACCATCGCTTAAAAATTTTCCACATTGCAGAAGTGCAGAGCATGAACCCGGTTTATATAATTGAAGTAATGGTATCGCGAAGTTTGAGGTGAGGTTGTAAAGTGGTTGGGCGTAGTAAGGAACGAGTTAACAAAAAGTTAAGTCTTGTAAAAACCAGAGGGATAGAACAAGGCGTAGGTGGGAGGATCGCGTCAAGGGTGACCTTGGGTAGGATGGTAATCCATAGATTGATGTTTGTAAACAACAATTGATGTATCGGCAATGATTTTTTGGCTGTGTTAAGCTTTCCATAATTATTATCTGCTTTCCATGCATTTGGAGGTTCAAAACTAAGATTGGGGGACAAGTCCTATCATCTGCAGTTAGTTTTAGGCATCTTCAAATATTGAAATATCAGTATTTTTATTTTGGCTTAGTTAAGTCTTGTCTTATCATCCGTTTTTCCATGCATTTATGGTTTCTAAACCAAGTCCAACCACCTGCATTTGTTAGCATATCTCACTATCCTGGCTGTGTCGAATAGAACTGCTTCTTGAGCGTCCCTTAAGACATCAATTCCATCAGTTCAGTTCCAGCCTCTCAGTGCCCTCCGCTCTGGATTTAGGGGTCGGCCTATTTATGGATATTATAATTAGTGTTAGAACCTCGCTTTCCATAAGGTTATTACAGAACATTCGAGAAGCTCTTTTGAAAAACAATCTATTAGTCTGAACAATCAAAGCGTGAATGCAGAGGCCAAATATTTTGAAATATAACTTTTTCGAAATTTTTAACTAATGTTCTGCTTTATTTATTAGTTATTGTTTTTTAAATTTATTTATAAAGGTAT
This sequence comes from Arma custos, assembly GCA_037127475.1. Classification (NCBI taxonomy): domain Eukaryota; kingdom Metazoa; phylum Arthropoda; class Insecta; order Hemiptera; family Pentatomidae; genus Arma; species Arma custos. Next base: position 132,346,396 of record CM073764.1, read on the forward strand.
TGTATAAACAAAAATATGACTGATATTTTATCTTGCATATTTGCGATTTAATGTCATTCTTGTCAACTTTCCATGATACTCGTTAGAGAAGAATTGGTTGACTGTAACTTCTAATGTAAAGAAGAAATAGTTGGGGGTGCAGTCAATAAGAACACCTTAATAAGTATATACTTATTAAGGTGTTTTTATTGACTGCACCCCCAACTATTCCTTCCTTACATTCCAAGATACTGGTATATTACAGGTCCATGTCTCATTTCAATACATCAGTGTATTTGGGTCGATACTGTCACTTCAGTAGTTAGAATTGATATACTCGTAAATATTTTATAATCTGTGCTACTCCAACTCGGGTTACCTTTTAATATCTCAATGGCTCTGAGAGATGACAAATCAACAATAGATGCGGTCATTAAATTCATTACCAAGTGTAAACTGATGACCACCGTTTGATGTGAAATATATATGTGTATGTATGTGTATGCGTATATATGTATGTATGTGTATATATGTGTGTGTATGTTTATATGTATATGAATGTGTGGGTGTGTATATGTATTACACAGCTAGTTCCAAGCTAATTTTTCGATAAATAACCAAGTGTTGTTAATATCACCCATTATCTATTACAGCAAAGTAGATATATAATCTATAGATAAACTAAAACGAAGCTCACTGGTGCGGGCCCGCGTGGGCTGGGGGGAGGAGTCGCTTGGGCTCCGGGGGGCTAGTGCTGGGGGCTATGGGGGCGCCACTTGTCCCACAGAACATGTTAGCTCCGAAGATCTGAGAGGATTTGGACTTTTCCATGAATAGTCCATTGTAAACATTAGTGGATTGTACTAATGTCCTTAGTGTAGTTGGGTGGTTAAGATGGTTTTTATCAACATCCTCTGACCAATCTTCATGTCATAAATAACAATATAACCACCACTTGACTTGTGGGACTTGGGCGCCTTCTGGACTTTGGCCTGCCCCTTCGAGTCTGGGCGCGCCTCTCGCTTCGTTCTTTCTCGGACCCGGATAGGTTGGTTACCATAACTTAATAACCAACGAGCGTTGATGATCTAGATGTTTTACGCCCCCTAAACCACAGAAAACAAACAACAAATGAACCAGAATACGATGTCAGGTACTCGTTAAAGATCCCAATCCTAATAAACCGGGATAGGAAAAAAATTAGAGCTCCCACTGTAGCATTGTTCGATTAGCCTTGACAGCATAAAGTGACGTTAAATGAACAAGCAACAAAACTACAAGATCAAGATAGCACACCAGTACAAATTAGTATTCCAACAACCGCCGATGAGATTAATCTAAACAGATATTTTCCTCTCTAGAATATATTAGAGATCATCGATTATTACGTAGCTTGTATTCCAATATCTTTCTAGTTTCCTTATTCAAGTCACGTTTCTAGGAATTCTATTATAAATTTCGATGTTGCTGTGGGTGTAATATTTTTTTTCCTTCATCGACTGTTTGAACTTATTATTTGTGTTATTTGTTCACCAAATATAAGCTGTGACTTATTCTACTTTTATCTGTTTATCATTCTTTCGCTTAGACCCATTTCTACTCAGCATTTCTTTGATTTCTTTCACATATCCATTCTAAACATTTTAAGTCATCTTCTTTCTTACAACCTTCTATGATGCTCATTATTTTAATAATGTGAAAGTATGGCCGCCTTCTGTAGTCAGGGGTCTTTTTGATTGTCCATGATTCAGCTGCAGAAAGAATTGATTGTTTATTTATTTGCTTATATAAACTATGATAATGTTAATAATCATATATTTAGTCCATTTAGGGGTGCTTTTGGGCCAACGATCCAGTTGAATAGGTAGGTATTCAAGGAAGTTCTTGAACAACCCATGAAGGTCTTGAGTTCAGTAAACGGTAGAGACTGTACTGTGTCTTGGACAATGATTGTGCAGTTAGATAATTTGTCCTAGATCATGCCCGACCTCCAGATAATTCCCTCTATTTTGGGTACACAGTTTATACAGCCTGGTTGGGTTCCAGAGGATCTTCAACCTTCCAGACCGTTCTCTTCTCCGGATCATTGATTTATTACCTACCAATTGCAGAAGGAACGTTCCGTTGTTCCATCAATTACACGAGACCTGTTCCAGAAGACTGCGACCTTCTTAGTGCACCCTTGATAGTGTATAGTTTTCAGCCTCAGCAGGCTTAAGATTTTCTTTCAATTATGGATTCAGAGTAATATTTCAAAGCTGAATTTTTTTTTAGGACAGTCTTACATTAATATCTGAATTCACAGAGACTTCCTAATCCTCCCACCTACTTCTCTGACATTTACTAGTAAGCTCCGCGCTTCACGTTTCAAGGCAAGGGTACCCACCCTTGAAGTTATCACTTTGATTATACAGATAATTTTCCGTATCACTTGTAAGATAGTAGCTGAATTAAGAATTGATTCATAATTAGGATAATAACGATAGGCTTGGTGGAGCCGAAGGCTCGATGCTGATATTACCAATCGCCCTTAACGCAATACTCCCATTCACGTCTCGGTCTACGTTGTTTCAGCGCTTATATATCATATAGAGGTTTTATTTGTTTATGCTTTTTGTTATTATTATCATTTATTCTTTATCTCCGAAGAGCGCCAAGACAACTAACAGCGAAAACGTTAAAGTAACGATTCCATATTTTGCAATAAGGCGAATATATTTTTGAGAAAAGCCAACACATGAGAAAGAGGAAGTTATGGAAAGCTAAGTTATATATAAAATGAGTACTAAAATAATATATATTCTCAGGTATATCTATAATGACTTTCTATAATAATCTATATATATATATATATATATATATATATATATATATATATATATATATATATATATATATATATAATATATACATATATAAAAGAGAGTGGCTAGTAACATTATATGGTAGATTTCAATAGTAAAAAACTTATAGATAGGTCTGTAGTTATGCCATTTAATATATAATAGGACACTTTACTAAAATCTATCAACAAAGTGATAAGCAAGGATTCTTTAAGTAAAAAAAAGTAGAGTGAATATGTGGGGATCACTTATGACATATTTGTTACATAAAATATGCTCACTGTATTTCTGCAAATAGATATTCAAATATAAGTCAAACATATCTATTTGTGGAGCCTAATTACTATATTTGTCTAAGGTATGAGTTGATTGTCTATTTATATACAGGTGACGGGCTCACTATGTTTAGTGTAAATGTAACCTGTGTTGCTACCTTGTAGAAATATTTATTTTTAGTTCTTATACTAGTTAGTATGTTGTCTCGATCGTGGTGTAATTCAATTGTTATCTATATACGGTCTGCGTTTTTCCTAATGTAGGCAATGATCGCTTTAACCTAACCTGGGCCACTTCAATCCACGCAGTGTCTTGCGTTCAGTACGTGGTAACGACTGTTCTGCTTCTAATACAACGGTTGTGCAGGAAGGTGAGATGTCCGAGATCTAGCTCAATTTCAAGGTTTTCTTTTCTAAATTCGATAAAAGTCAGTTATTAACAGAGTAACATCTTAAAGAGTTAACTCGTGCTATGATCGGGAAAAAGAAACTGGTTCTGGTAAGAGGTAAACCCTAAGGTGAATCTGGCAATCCGTTAATAACGGACTCTGGAGAAAGTGGACTATAACCGAGTTTATGGAGCTATAAAGATACTTTCATTTATAAGCGATCATTAAAATAAACCATTCCGGGTGATCTTGGTTTTTCACTGAATTTCCTGAAGATCGGGTCCCAAAGGAAATGCAAGATGAGAAAATTTACATTTGACGAAGAAGAAGAAGTTCATGGTAAGATGTGGCATTGTGAAGCTACAGCTGGTTCATCAATAAGAAGACACATACCTAATTTATTTGTTCTTTTTATTAAATATGCATTATAAATAAATCTATTAATTTTAGATGTACTTCAATTCCACCGGAGAGTTTAGGAAGTAACTCGAATACGAAATTGCGAAACGCGCCCTGGTAATTAAAGTAAAGAAAGTTAATGTAAGCTTCGCGAAAATTGCAATTAATGTTAAACTTCTGAGGATTAGGAGGAGGACGAGGGACTTAAGTGTTGATGGGAGGATTGCGCTAAGAGTGGACCGGAGTAGATTTTATTTTATAAAATTGTTATTATTTAAGACAATTTTTTAATATTGTAATTCTTATTAAAATGGGAGTGGAGTATCCCGGTGGGTAGAGTGCTGAAAGTTCTGGATTCGAATCCGGCTGTAGCGGATAAATTATTTACTCTGCTAATTTCCACGAATGCACCCAACGGTATCTACAGACCCTTCTAGGTTTCATCCAGCATCTATAATATGAATACTCTCAATGGGGGGGAAACCTGTAGGTAGAGCGTGATGCTAGACAAATCATCTCCCTGCACAAATATTGGCCAAGAAGCAATACCGTGCACAGAATCCATACACCTCAAATTCCTTCTTCTTCTTCCTCCTTGTGCCTTTCAGCGTGGAGGTGCCTCAGTCCATGCCGGCCACGCATTCCAGTTCTGGACAGCCCGTGTCCTCTTTCCTGTCCCAGCTTAGAGATATGATCCGTCCTTGTTAGACTAGGTCTGTCCCGGGGACGTCTCCCAGTTGGCCTAGCTTTGAAGAACTTACTTGGGTCTCTATCTTCATTTGAAGGTGGTGAAACCATTTAGCTGCCTCTTTCCAACCGCTTCTTTTACAGCTGAAACTCCCTGGTTCTCTCGCTTATTCACTGGTATTCGCTTATTTATGACCAGATCTTACCTCACTCATTTCAGCAATGAGACCTTGTATAGAAGAAAAGAATAGATTTTCGAAATCTATCTAAGATCATAAGAATGGGCACGAAAAAGCTAATTTAAGGGATCTTCGAATTTTATTGCTAAAATAAAACTAAACCGACATTGTCACTCCTTTTTTATTAGTATGAACCAATTACATAAGACGAATACAGAAGAGATCCTTTCGGATGGATGCGCGAAGAATGAAAACCTAATATAAAGCAAAAAGGTTTCAGAAGAGGATAAAGACCAAACAACTGTACACAGTGTCTGAATAAGGGAGAACCGCAAGATGTGAAAGAGCGAAGAACCACTTGGACGGGCAGGAAAACACGACGCGTTGAACAGTGATTGATCTACCGATTGAACACAAGCAGCGATAGATCAATCACTGTTCCAGCTTTCCAACGAATGATTTAATTAAATCATCTCCCTAATTTAATTTAAAACTAATACGTTATACATCTAAACTGATTTAATTTATAATTGGAATGCATCGATTTAAGAAATTAAACAAGTCAGGTCTTATTTCACTGCTTCGACGTCAGGATTATTATTTCAATACTGATGATGCTATGAAAAAATATGAAGACATTTTAGCTCAGTGGCTTAGAGCACAGCAACTACTAACAGAAGAAGAGTGCAATTATTTTAAACTTAATTCTTTATTTTTTAAGTAATTGTTTTATCCTTATTGTATTTAAAAAAGGGATCAGTGTAGCTGATTAGAGCACCGAGTTGCCATCCCGATGGTCCCCGGTTTAAATCCGGCTGTGGCAGATAATTTATTTAACCTAGTAACAGCCAGAGATGGACCCAATGGGATCTGGAGACATCCTGGGGCTTACTCAGTCTCTGTAAAGTGGATACCTTTTATTGAAGGAAAAGCCTGGCGGTGGCTGGAGAGTGAACTAGAACCAATTACCTACCTGCACAACTTCTCTCCTATCAACAGTACAGTCTCTACCACGTAGTGAAACCAAGGCCCTTTATATGCTGTAGTGGTTCAGTTTATTTTTTTTTATTTAATTTAAAAAAAAAATTAATTTAATTTTTGTTTTCATTTAGGTGAGAACAATATAGCCTCAAAAGGTCGCCAAAAGATAGTTAACAAGTATCGACTATATCTCAAGGGTTTTTTTTTCATACAACACAGTTATTCACATAATATCATAACGTTTTTTTTTTCTATTTTATAATAATACAAGAATGCTTACCACGACCATACTTTACCGGTATCTTAAGTAAGGATTTTATCATGTTCATCATCAAACGGTGAGAAATAAAAGTGTTATCACAAGACTGAGAATCGGCCATACGCGACTTACGCATGGTTTCCTTATGGAAAAACAATGTCTCCGAACTATAGGATTTGTCACTCACATAGGAAGAAATTTAAAAAAAAAATTGTAAGTAACAATTAAACGAAATAAAAATTTGAAGGATTTTACTTTCTCAAAGTTATTGTGGGATTACAGAAGCAAGGGTCAATAATGTCAAAAACACAACAAAGAAAGTGCAAACACAGTTATTTTAATGAATAAAAGGTACACTAAAATGACAAACCAAAACGTTTATTTAAAATTAATTATATTATTATAGCGGCAGTATTGGCATCTAGTGGCAACAATAAGATCGCAAATGTGAGAAGAACAGTTTAGACAATATTAGAATCAAGAAGTAAAGTCTGGATGGATCTAGAAAGTTTCCTATGCAATTAACTATATTCAGTTATTGTAACCAATAAAAAAGATTACTTGTATTTAAAAGCTATTTCTTGATTGCCCTTCCAAAAATACCATTTATAATGAAAATAAATTTTATAACTTCCAAAATAACATTTATAAAAAATTATAATCTATTTATTTAATTTGAAGCTACATGATTATAGTATAATATAAATTATACCTATATTACGAGGCATCTTTTTGAAGGGAGTAATATGTTGGAGTGGTTGACTGGTGAGGGTTAACCCCCCCATGAGTCAACTCTAGTTACGTTAATGGTCACTCACAACTGACAATACGCGGTATCCTTGAAGAGTGCCCACAATATGAAAGTTATTTTAGGAACTTAGGAATGGAGAGAAAAATTCAAACGATGCTGGGTGATAATGACACAAATTTTAAAACAATAATTGAATTTCTAAAAAAAGAAGTTATATTTCGTAAAGTCTAATAGACCAAAAATTATAGAATAGGACACTGAAGTAAGACCTTAGACGTTAAGTGTCCATAAATAATCAATCTAACCTTTGATGAGAATCGGAATATTTAAGGATAAGTATTTAATAATATTTACCGGACGGAATAGGGTACCCAAAATTAGGGGGGGAATCTTTCGGGTGAGTGGCCTAGGACAAGTCACCTCCTTGCAGAACCGTTGTCCATGAAACAGTACAGTCTCTACCATATTCTCAACCCTAGACCCGTTCACAGTTTTTTTCAAATCAAGTATTACTGAATAATCACTTAGTACAGAATATTGCAATTTATATAATAAATAATATTTAAGATTATTGACTGATCAAAAAGGAAAATTAAACATATCTTTTGAGGTTATATAATAAAGTTTTTAGTTCTATACATATAATATTTTGTCGTTCTCGATCAGTTAAATTATTATTATTTTTAAGAATTGACAAATCACAAAGCCTCTGTTCCTGACTTCTTTAAGCTGTTGCACAAAACATTGCACTGTTTTTAAATTAAACGATAAAGTGCTTAATTTGTTACTAACAAAGTGATCTATTTTGACCTTAATGTCCCATTTGTTGCTGATCTGGTCCGAAACCGATATTAATATTTTCATGACAGACTTCATTCCCGCTCAAACTAGTTTCAAACCTAGCGACCTCTTCAATTCCTGATAATCCTCCGAGGCGTCTGAAAAGAAGTGATCTTCTAAGTTGAACTTACTATTTGAGTACTGCCACTGGGTAGTTTCTCTACTTGTCATTTCATCTCAATGTAAAAATTCATTCTATTTACTTCTATTAGTATAATACAGTTGTAAATTAAATTGAATAAATTATATAAAAAAATTAATAATTGAAATGCATCGATTTAAGAAATTAACAAGTTTGGTCTTATTTCACTGCTTCGACGTCAGGATTATTATTTCAATACTCATGATGCTATGAAAAAATATGAAGACATTTTATCTCAGTGGTTTAGAGCACAGCAACTACAGATGCAGACGACCCGGGTTCGAATACCGGCCAGGACAAATCTTTTATTTTCAAAACATAAATATTTAAATATAAATTATATATTTTATATACATAGCAAACGTAAAATTAAAAAAAAATCATTATTTTAATTTAATGCAAAGTACTCTATACATAAAAACGAGGTAGCTCTATTAAAATTTTAACTACCTAGATTAGTAAGATTTGGTAAATAGTATAATTTGTAAAATGAGGGTGGTTCAACCATTTATTAACCAAAACCTAGTGAATTATTTATATAAATATGCTATTTATACAAATAATATAAGTTAGGCATTATATTTTATATAATATGCGATAAATTTATATTGCGACCTTCATGTGAAGTACCATGCCTGGTGATAGTGTAGTGATCAATACAGAAAGTGCGTAACTAGACATTAACAGTTGAGTGTTTGTTAAGTGTTAACAACAAACCCAAATACACACTTCAATTTTTTTAAATCTTTTTAGTGATGCGATAAAAGAACGATTCTACATATAGACGTAATTTCAAAAATATTCAAAATGGATATAACTTATTTTGAATAGATATATGAAGGTTTTGTATATATTTTCTGTATTCTGTTTTTTATTCGTATGATACTACTTATACTAAAGCAAAAGGAAGGTTATATGATAAAAACTAGGAAGGCTAAATAAAAACAGCTGTTGCTGATATGACAAATATAAATGAACCTCCATACAGATGCCACATAGAGGCTAGACAAATATTTAGTCAAAATTCGATATTAAAAAATAGTTAAAATGAATCATAAGAAAATATCCGTTGAATATGAAAATCTAAATTTTTACCATAATTCTTTTACTATTTACAAGGAAGTAAAAACTTGATTAGACGACTTTAAGCATAATTCATATAACTTCCTTATTCGATGGGCGATAAAACAAAATTTACATTTTCAATAAAGTGTTATTTCCATTTTATTAACTAAATTATAAATTTAATTTAATTTGATTACAAGGGTGATATGATGTTTACTACAATTAAATTCTCTCTGTTAAACGTAAATATTGTGTTTGTATAGATTACAACATTAGTGCTTATTGTTTTTGTTTACTATTTATATTAGAATTATCTTGAATATTTATTACTCATAGTGCAGGTACTTCATCAGGGATTAATAGTCACGAGTATAGGAATGACTAAAAATTATTTACATGAATAATAATTTGAGAATTTATTGCTTATTCATATATCGTCACTTTATGCTGTTGTTGCCAATCTCTATAAGTAAATAAGCTTTAACTCATAAATAAGTTAAAATAATACCCCTTTATCCAGAAATAATTTATATATATATTTCTTCAACTCAAACTAGGGATGTATAAAATATATCTTACGGTTTTAATGATATATGTATATATAAATGTATATATAAATCAACGTTTCAACCCACATTGCTGGTCTTCATCGGGTGTGGGATAGACTAAAGTGAATTAAATAAAGAGTTATTTATTATTTCTCTTACTATTTGGGAATTTATTTTGACTATTACCTGGGCAATTTTCTCCTCATAATAATTTATTCGGTTAACAAATAATTATTAAAAAAAAAATCGAATTTATTTAGACTTTTTCCTGGGAAATTTTTACCTCAAAATGATTTAGTCAGTCAACAAATAATTTTTTAAAAAAATTCGAATTTATTTTTACTTTTACCTTGGCAATTTTCACCTCAATTTACAGTCAACAAATAATTATTTTAAAAAAAATCGAATTTGATTTGTAAAAATAATACTATTAATTGTTTCCAACCGTGACTGATATTTATTCTAGAAAATTCCGATTGTAAACCGAAATAATACTAACTAATGTAATGATCTCTGTATTAACAGAATGTTTTAGTTTAAAAATAAATAAGTAATTGTGTTTACAATAAACACAAACTCATCAATAAATAAATTAAAACCCCTTTTGTCCAGAAATAATTTATACACATTTCTTTAGCATAATGTAGATATGTTAAAAAGATGTTTATATATCTAAAATATCTTAATATGGTTTTTACTGTGTAGAAACCAACTTTTCGACTCAAATTTCAGGTCTTGCTCAGTTGTGAGAAAGACCAAAAATTGATTTATATTAATAGTTTAAAATAATAAAATAAATAATTTCTTCCTTTTTGAAAATTTATTCTGACTTCCATCATTTTCCTCTTTATGTAATTTGAAAGATTAACCAATAATTATTCAAGGAAATTCTGATTTAAATTGTAAACAAAAAAATATTGCTATAAACTCTATGAATAGACCATTTTAGTTTAATATAGCATAATCGGAATTTTATATCATACGGTCAACCTATTACTATTCAATAATAATTCTGATTTAATTTTTAAACAATAATAATAATCTAAATAATCAGCAGAATATTTTGGTAAATATAATAATAATATTAATATGAATTTTATCTATGATTAAAAAAAATATGTATTTTATCTATTATTATTTATTTATTTTGAGCTCCACCCTGACCATTCCCCTCTCCATGTGAATTAAAATTTGTATTTTTGTGTATATGCTTTTATTTCTAATTTATAGGTATATATATTTATTTAGGTATGTTCATATTTAGGTTACTCACTGCGTGTCAGGTACCAGAAATGGAAGAGCTGCTGCAGTGGAAGATTGGTTCTAGTACTGAGTGTTGCGCTCTGCCCGTTCCCAATATATACCCTCCCCTCCACAAAGCGTTCCTCTGCATAAGTCTGTGTATCTACTGTCATTTGCATATCTCCAGGGGTTTTACAGAAAGATACACTCAACCAAAATACCGAGAAGATGGTCATTAGTGTTGTTTACAGTCCGATATCTAGGAACTATAGAAGAAAAAACAATAACAAATGAACTGCATTATCCATATACAATTCTTCCCTTAATTAACGTTTTTTCTTATTGGAACATCTGGAGCAGGGATTCCCAAACTGTTTCGTACCACGCCTCCTACACAATAATTTGTATTGACATACGAAAAAACTGATAACTATAATAATAAAAAAAAAAATTTATGTTTATACAAAATACAACATTATAAGATTCAATTTAAGATAAATTGAATTAATAAAGTGCTCCTAAGAGTCTATAAAAACATTAAAACTGAAACTATAAGAAAGTATAAGATTTCGAATTTGTCTTCAAAGAGGAAAAAGCTGGAATAAAAAACGAAATGTCGAACAACTCTGTGAAGTACGCCAAGGATGTTTCAGCAATATTTTTGTCGTGATCAAAATTTGAAAATAAGTTCGAATATATATTATCGATTTTGATAAAACTACCCTAAAGAATACTACTTAAAGCCTTACAGTAAAACATTTAAAACAGGGTAAGAATGTATTATGACAATAAAAATGTATTTGTATAAGAGCGTTGAGTTGTGCCTAACATCTCAACTTCAAATCCGGCTGAGGTAGATCAATTATTCAATCTTGTAACTGCCACGGACGGGCCTTGTGTGATCTGGAGACCTTCCTTGGGCTCCCTCCAGCCTATATAAAATGGGCAATCTTAAGCGGAAGAAAAAAAAATATGAGGGTTGATAATTACATTTATTTAATTATTACTAGTAATTTAGTAAGTGAGAAAGAATACAATAATTAACAATAATTAGGTAAGAGAAACAATTAATGGTTACATATATTTCAAATTTATGCCAAGAAAAAAACAAAAAATAATGAAGATAAATTAAACAATACTATCAGAGATTTACATTTAATCCTTTTATGTATTTTTTTTAACATCTAACTAGATGATATTAATACAGTGGTTAAATTCCAAACACTCATATATATATATATATATATATATATGTATATACACACACACACACACACACATACACTTAATCACACACACAAGTACACATTGAAAAACATCATTCACTCATCGAATGAAGAGAATTTTAACTCAAAACTGATCTACTATTTCCGATTTTTTTGGAATTGCAGGGATATTAGGTGATAAAATATGCGGGATTTGAAGGTTGGAAGATTATTGGAACGACGAATGGAAGAAGGTATAGAGTTCCAAAGGGAGGAGGATCGGATAAGGAAAGCTCGGTCAAAAGCTGCTGTTCGGTGGGATGCTGTAAAACGTCAGAGAGCCGAGAACGGGTGTTACGGGAGAGGACTGTGGTTTTGAATTGAATAAGATCGATGTATGATGGTCAGCGGGATTGGATAACTTGGTAAAGAAAGGATGCTAGGAAGTGCTTACGGCGATAGGAGGGGTAAAGCCACTTCAACTCTTCGTAATATCGAGTGACCTCGGCATCTCTCGGTATCCCAAAGGTGAATCGAACGAAGCAATCAAGCAACCACTTTACTGTCATTTTCATGGGTTGTAGAAGTGCAGAAAACAACCCATAATAAATAATAAATCGGCAACAGCCGGGTTCGAAATCGCAGCTAGAGATGATTGATCCGGTATCCTACCTTCTAAGCTACCCCGCTCCACATATTTTTTGATAAACAAAACAAATAAACCTGTAACACTACTACCTATGAAGTGGTATTGGGTTAGGTACATGGTGGGCCGTAATGTTTATAAGCCAGCAGTTGTGAAACGATTTAATTGGTTCTAGATCACGCTCAAACGCCAGGATTTTTGCCCCAATTAAGGTTACGCACCTAGCAAAAGCTGGGATATTCCCAGGGGAGTCTTAAGATAAAGTTGGGCTAATTAACGGCATTTAGCATAATAAACATTAGTTTCTAGTACATTTCGAACTCGGCCCCTTCAATGGAAAAACACGCCCAACAAAAACCTTGTACCACGACAACCCTCCATGGGGTTGAAACTTTTTGAGCCAACGGTTGTGCAAGAGGGTGTTTTTGGACCAGATCAAATACTCTTCATGGATTGTAGCAGTAAAGGTATTTTGTCATCACCAAGAAAAATTGGGTTGTTTATTGGAAAAATAACTAATTATTCAACTCTAGTGACAGTCATTCATACCAGTTGTAAACGGTCTTTATTGTAATGAAGGTATTAAAATTGCTGTTTTAATTAAACCCATAACCTGTAGGAATCAGCATAACGCCTCCTAACGAAATGGCATCCTTGATAATCTAATAAGCAACCGACTTCTTTAAAGTGGGTGCCGTTAACTGGAGGAAAATCTGGCTGTCGAGGGTGATTTAAGACAAATCACCTCCCCTCATACGGTGCCTTAGGAAAGGTACTGTTACGGGCTACTGGGTATTAAAATGAATTAAACAATTGCTTAATTAAAGAAACTAAAGTTTATTAACAAAAGTGATAAAAAAGGATACAATTAAACTTTAAAATATTATAATCTAGGCCTAACTCTTATTTAATTATTACAATAATCTAAGATATTACTAATTCTAGATAGCTTAACTAGTTACAATAGTTTGTATGAATATTATAAAAATACACTACAATTTATAACTACTAATTAACACTTACAGTTCACTAGTCCACCGACCGTAAGATTCTCCAAGTATGACAAACTGACACACAGTAACAAACAGAAACAGTTTATTACACACGCGAGACTGTCACACTTCACTGATACACTGACTAGTTTATCACATTCACTTATTACAGGTCATCACCGTGCGTGGTCTACTCCCAGACTGTATCGCTCGAGGCGAGAGAGGTATTTATATGAGGGTAAATAGGCAAGGCCGAATATTCTAGAACCCAGAAGGGTGGAGACTGTTCTGGAATCTTCTTAATCCTTTTCCGACAAAGCAGAGGCGGATCTACAATGCTGAGAAGGTCCTAATCCTATTTTAACTTCTCCCGCCGACGGACTTAAGCCGCTAATCCGTCCGTTTCCGTCTCTCTATCTGTGGCCGTAACAGTACATACGGTTCCTAACATGCACTAAACTCAAGCCTCTTCGTGAGTTGTAGAGGTATAGCCTTTTCAATTTTTTTATATATTGAATATCTAACTTAATAAATATCTACCAAATTATTTAACCTGCGAGTTGAAATCGACACTGATATGTATCAGGCCTGCTTCCCTAAGTTAGTTATTGGACTTGATTTCTTCCACTTGCTAGTGCTGAAATTCGAGGAAAAGTGCTGCAGCCTACTATAGCACTACTTAAGCATGTTTAAAGAAACGGCAGTAATTACCGCTAATATATACAGATATGACTACCTTAACAATAAAAGATCATTTATTGGTAAATTAATTGCAGTGCATTGAAAACTCCTATTATCCTACCTGCCAAGGCCTTCCTCTATTTTCCTTGTTTTCTCAGCAATATTTATCTTCCATCAGAAAACCTTGTTGGAATAAACCTACTGCATCTCTTGAACATTCTTTGTTCCTCAACAATTATTATGACGTCAGTGGCAATAATACTTTTTGGAATCCCTTTTTTTTTTTTCCTTTTTGGAATGTTCGACGCAAGGAATTATAATCGGAAAAATAATAGACAACTCGAAAGCCATAATTTTAAAGACAGTGGTTCCAAAGTACTTGCGTCTCGCATACGATACAGTCTTTTGCTTACAAGTTACTGTAAGCCGAGTATTTTTACCCATTTAAGAAGAGAAGTTTCTTAGGACTATCAAGAGACCATTTTCTCATACGTACCGTATACAAATCCAGCTGTGGCAGATAATTTATTTAATCTTTTAACAGCCGTTTCGGATAGACCCTGCTGGATCTGAAGACCCTCCTGTGGATCACTCTGTCTCTACAAATTAGGTACTCTTAATAGGAAAAACACATTAGTACATTCCCATCATTAATATGACGTACTATTTTACCATCACACGTGTCATTACAGCAATTAATAAATTTTTTAATGATATTTAGGCAAAATATTGAAGGCACTGGAATATTCACAGATGGACCCAAATTGGCAATGACGTGAGAGGCGCAGCAATAATCGATTATTCCATCGACCGAATTGGACTTCCACCTGAGCGTCATTCACTTACTGCAGAATTGACAGCAATATAACTGGGGTCAAGTGAATCCTATTGTGGAATAAAAACAACATCGTACACTTTATTGATTCTTTGAACTCGCAGTGTTAAGAAATATATACTTATATGTAACCCATACCATTGCAGTTCTAATATTTCGCCTGTTTTTTCGGCAAATTTGGAAGAATCCTATAGCCTTATTCCATCAGATTGCTTGGGGTAGCCCTCACTATGACCTTTTTGGATACAATACGTAGGTTATTAAAAAACAAGAAACCACATTTACCAGTGAAAGATTTTGCGGTGCATTGTCCGACAGCTTCGAAATTAACACAGGTGTCCTATAGAGTGATGGACATTCCCCAATCCTTAATTTGGTCCTAAATGAAGTAGTGAAACAGTGGAGACAGTTGAAGTATGTACAGATGTACATGTTTGATAAACAATATGATCAAGCAGAATGCTACAAATCGAATGCTTGGCAAGATGTAATGATGGCTCTGCAAAACCTAGCTGCGACTGTGACGAGGGTTTGTCAGAAGCATAGAATAATGCAAAGACCAACTGGCAAGTTGATGGTCCAGTGGTTGACCGTATCTCTTTCCTAAGCATCTAATTTACAGTTTGTAAAGAAGACTTGTGTTGTACTCATTAGGAATTTTGTTGCATATTTGAATGTTTTAATCCTTTTTTTACGGAACGGAATCCTGGCTTTACTGATGACTTTGTAATGCATAAGTTGTGCAATTTCGTGAGACTATCCCAAGAGTTTATCGAACGCCTTATCTTTAAGATGAAGGATATCGAGTATTGTATTCAGTGCAGGTGCCATATGCAAGATTGTGTTCAGTGAGAATTCGATAGTTCTTTCGCGATAGAAGCTGATGATAACAATTGTATTTCCTGTCAGATCTTTATCCGAACCTCATTTGAATAGCAAAAATGTTTAATTAATTTTATTGAAATTTTAGTAAGAATTCGTGAATATTTCAGATACTATAATTTAAAAATTGTGAACATGAAAGTAACGGTAAAATATCTTTTTATCACTCATGAAAACTGTATCAGCCTAGCTGCAGAGCTTGTCCACCAGAAGACACCTGTGCCCTATTCCAATCTCACTAATAGTTTTTTGAAAATGTAGGTTTTTTAATTATCATCATCATCATAATCATTTTACCCCCATTTACCGCTGACTCAGTCTGGGGTCAGAATTTGTAGAGTCCGGACCAGATGTCTCGTTGCTGGGCAAACTCTCTTCTCCTACTCAAGTCCAGCTATCTTACTGTCAATAAATATTTAATTGAAACTTTAAGAGATGAACTGATGATGCCTTACCGAAGCGTTGGCTGGCTAGCTTTTTTCCTGTGTATTTTCCAATTGCTTCCTAATATTTATATATATATATATATATATATATATATATATATATATATATATATATATTTTCAAAATTACATTTTTTCTAACCTGCTGCATTTTTGATATGTTGTAACGGCATGTCTGAGTAGTGTAAATCCAAATTCGCATCCGAAAAAACGGATATTACATTCCTTATTCATTAAACTAATATTTAAATTTCATCAGTTAAGAATTTAGTATATTATTTATTTATTATACACTACAATTAGATATAAGATGAATGAAATGTAAAATCAAAAATCAATTTGATTAATTTTTTCATTCATTATTTTTTTTAAATTCAAATTTTATAGTATTAATCCAAGTAATCACCGATAAAATAATTGTAATAATAATCAAACACTAAGTGATCCTGAAAAACCCCAAACAGGCCTATCACAATCCTCCCACTTACGTTTTATCCTACATCTCGTACATTTATCAGTCTGTCCTGCATTCCTGTAACTTATCAGTGTTTACAATGGGGTCAAATAAAAAGGTGCTCAAGTGAGATTGTTTCTTTTTTTAGAATTGCAACTCTCAAATGACGATGTGCAAAGATAATGAAAACGATTAACAAAGTAATAATAATAATAAATTGACATAAGATAAGATAGCATTATTTAATAAGAAGATATAAAATAAAATATTTAAAATATCATATATCAGGCCATAAGTCCCTTTCTCTTTATTTAAAATATAAAGGAAACTCGTGTTTTAATAATTATCGGTTGAAAGCTTTATTGTATAATTTTTTTTTCCATTGTATATGTGATATCGTATAGATACATTTAAATTTGTACAAGTTTATGGAATTTGAGACTGGTCTGTTTGCTACAGCATATTACTTTTGTGAATTGTAGAAAATTATATTAGAAATATATAAAGAAAAAAAAATTTACTATTAAAAAAAAGTAATAACGTGTTGCAATACCCATTAAACCAATCGGACAATTTGTGATTTTATTAATAAAATTTTGTTCTCATGTTGATCATATAGGCATTTTTATAGTTTATGAAACTTATAATTACCATATAAAGCTTAATCATTCATTTGTCCAACCTACAACCTATTCTATATTCTATTCACACGTAATATAATAGTCGTAAATTCCTAAAAATAGATGAAACCTAGTTCAGTTGCTTATTATAACGTAAGTTATTTCCCCAAAACAAAATAGGATTTATTTAAGTGGGTTTAAAAAAAGCTATTAAGGAATCCTCGAAACAATTTATCATGAAAGCAGTGAACGTCAGAGTAGACGGTGCCGAAGACTATGAAGTTTTCCTCTTGGGAAGTCCCTACCTTAATCTTACAACCTTCACTTTATATAACCATCATTGATATTCTTTCTTTGAGTCGTGATTCATCGTTAAGTGATTCATTCATAGTCATCTAATAAAACTAAATAAAACCTTAACGATTTTGTTTTCCAATAATAATGTGAACTACAGGAACAGGCAGCAGGAATAGAAATGTAAGAAGAGTAGAAACATTAGTAATATTTTGTTTGTGAAAATAAAGTTAAATAGGATTTTCGAAAAGTCACCAAACGTCACTTTTATTCTTATGCACATTCATACACACGATATGTGACTTCCCATTTAACTTTATAAATCACCCATCACTAAAAAAATGTATAAGGCTGTCAGGAAAATAATGCAGGAGTTTATGTTTTCCTTATAGCATCCTCCAAATAATAAACTGCTTGTTCGAGAGGAAAATAGTTGACTGGAAGATCTGATGAAGGATAAAATTAGTCGGTGGGTCAATAATAACACCAAATAAGCAAAACGTATTTATTATTAGTGCCGACGTTTCGGCCTACGTTGTAGGCCATCTTCAGGCAAGTAGAAGGATAAGCGGCTGTACAACTATAGATGTTTAACTGAGTTAATCATTTAAATTAATTAAGACTTAGCCATCTATAGTTCTACAGTTCACACAGCCGTTTCTCCTTTCTATTTGCTCTGAAGCTAACCTACGACGTAGGCCGAAACGTCGGCACTGGGTAATAAATAAGTTTTGCTTATTTGGTGTTATTATTGACTGCACCCACAGACTAATTGTATCCTTCAGTAAACTGCTTATGTTTTTTGGACTTTCGAAGTTTATTAAATCCTGCATTATTTTCCAGACATCACTACATAGTATGACGAGTCTTGGTTCAGTACACTGTAGTGCCTGGATAACGATCGTGCATTGAGATTGCTTATATATCACGCTCATCCGTCAGGTTTTTCCCCAATTAAGGATACTCACTTTAAAGAGGCTGAGTGAGTCCCAGGAGGGTCTGCAGGCCCCTTAGTGTCTATCAGTGGCTGTCAAAAAGATTAAATAATTTATATGCGACAGCTGGATTTTAATCCGAGATCCTCAGCAAAGAAACTGAGCGCTTGCTAGGTATTTACTATAACCTGTTTCAGCTATACCTACCCCTTCCAATCATCATAATGACTCACCCATCTCGAAGACAGACAAAACCCCTTACAACTTGGACCGACGTTCAGCAGAAAAATTGCCAGTCACTCAATTTATTATTTATTAGCAGGAAAAAAAAATAATATGAACAAGGAAAATATTAAGCACATAAGTGTATTTACTAAAGCCAGTTTGGACCTAGTCGTTACAAATGAAAGGCATTGCTAAACTGACTTATAAAAATAGATAGCACGATTAGTAATGGATATAGTCAACAAGGGGAGTAAAAAAATTCTTGACGTAAAATGGCGGCCCCGAACCTCAGGTACTTGATAATGGTCCCTATTCTAATTATAAATAGGTAGGCAAAATTTAGGACCCCTACTGTACCATCCGACGATTACACAGGCCAACGATGAAAAACGAATTGAACAGCTTCAATATTTAAAATAAATAACTGAAAAACTAGGCCTATTGGTGTGGATGGAGTATGTAGCACTGCTGAAAAAGATTTGCTGGCCAAAAAAGGTTGATTCTTTTTTTCTGATAACCGCTGATGTTTTGTTTACTGTCAACCTAACCTCACTTCCACTTCAGGAAACGTGACATGTGCTCAGTAGAATGTCTATTCACGTTTGTAAAAACTCTGCTGGCAGTTGTTATATTTATGGTGATTTTGTGATTATAATACACCAAAGAAACATTACAGATTTTATCAAAAAAGTTTATCTAACATACTTTGGAATTAAACTTGGTTATCAGGATAAATCTTGAGCTCCGCATAGGGTATGTTATGTATGTGTCGAAGATCTAAGAAAATGGTCGAAAAAGGAGAAAAAAAACCTTTAAATCTGTTGTTCCTATGATATGGAGGGAGCCAAGAAATCATTCCGATGATTGCAGTATCGATATTACTGGTCATAACTCAAAAACCAAGATAGTAATAAACAACCCTAACCTTCCGTCCGCATCCGACCAATGGGCTCGGTGTAGATTTACCGGTCCCTGAACCACCAGATGATTTAAATTCTATCCCAACGGAAGTATTTTCTGATGTACTATCGGAGTTAGATGAACAAGATGAAGAAAATGTAGAGCCTAAACTGTTTACTCGAATCGAGCTAAACGACTTGGTTAGGGATCTTGGTTTAACGAAAGAAAAAGCTGAATTGCTTGGCTCTAGACTAAAAGAAAAGAACTTCTTGGCGGTTGGGACCAGCATTTATGTGTACACGAAGAGAGAGAAACAATTTTCCAAAACTATGGATACAAAAAAACTAAGGCCATCTTTAGATTCAGCTCATAAAAATCTATAAAGATCAACTATTAAAGTTAAAAATGTTTTCAAACAAATTTTGTTGGCCTGTGTTGCCTATAGGCGTCAAATGAATAAACAAACAACTTTGCATACTAATTTATAAATAACAACTCTTACATAATTCCACGAATACTTACGAACTTCTATTCTGTTACTCTCGTAGCTGATACATGGACGTCTCCATAATTTTTGTAAAAATAAATAGTTGATATATAAGTATTTATAAAGAAGGCTAGGAAAGAAATGAAACTGGGAGAAACAATAGTCACAAGAATGATGAGAATGAAGCTGGGATACGGGCTCGTTCGACATACAACTGTTTTCGATAACCGGAAGAAGTAATTGGACAGTAATGGATTCTTGAAAACATAATAAAAGAATGACGTCCAGCAAGGGCACCGCTTAAAGAATTGGAGGAAGAAATGTTATCTAGGGGTTCTCCGAAGTGAAGGCTGGGCAGATAAGAAATTTGGAAGGAATGGAATTGAAGGAAAAGCCTGTAATAGTTGTTGAGTGTCCTGCTTGTGCTTATCAGAAGTGCCAAATCTTCTGCGTATCGTATAGAGAGGTTAGATACGGTATATAATTTTTCCTTTTGTATATCGACGTAATATAGGATATAATAGATAGGTATATAATTAAAAATATACACATATTTATACCGTTGCAGGATACTTTCACCAGATACGGTCCACATAACGTACTCCAGTTTCACCAAGGTTACTTAGTCATTCTTGAATAACTAGAGTTGAATAAATTAATTCATCCTTTTTTTTTTACTATTAACAAGCTTTGTACATTTTTTGCAACGGTTCTGTGTTTCATAATTATTTTTTAACTAGCTTTTGCCCACGGCTTCGTTCGAGCGGTATTTGGTCTGCCACATAAAGTTTCGTGACAGATAATTTAAAATAAATTAATTAATTTTTTTTAACCATAAGTTACTCGTTCATCCGAAATTTCAGATGTCTAACTTCAAAGCTGACGGATTCCATACAATCTTTGAAGGGGGAAACCTTGGGTGTGGAATTATCCAAATTGCTTTCTTAGTGCTCATTTAAGCTATACAAAGAACCTGTCTGCGAATTTTAGTGGTTTCTGCTGTGCGTTCACGGCTGGGCGTGCTAGTCAATCAGGTAACAGTTTTATATAAATTTCGCCTGTGTGGTGTGTTGATAAAAAGTAGCCTATGTCCTTCTTCAGGCTTGAGATTATCCATATCAAATTTCAGCACAGCCGTGAAACATACATTAGCACTCATCAACAAACGGGGCGGACAGAAGTTATATATTCTTCAATCCCATGACGACTTAATTGTCACTAAAGCTGACAAAGATAACTCTACTGTAATTATGGACCTTTCTGATTATATCCTCTAAATTAATTCCCTTCTTTCTGATACTTCCACCTATAAATCCATACCTCGTGATCCTACTACATCTCTCCAAAAACAATTCAACCTCCACCTAAAAAGCCTTGTCAATTCTAAATTAATTACTTATCCGGTTTACAGAAACCTCATTTCCTATAATTCCTTAGCCCCCCGCTTTTATGGTCTTCCCAAAATCCACAAACCCAACAACCCCCTCCGTCCTATTACAGCTAACGTCAATTCACCATCTACAAAACTTAGCAAATTCTTACTTCCATCCTTACAAGTCCTCAGCCGTAACAACCCATATGATATCCAAAACTCCTTTCACCTACGTGATCTTTTAACATCCCTCACCATTCCTGATCATTACATCCTCACCTCCTTCGATGTCGAAAGTCTTTTTACCAACATACCCTTAGATAAAGCTCTACTCATAATAGATAACAACTGGTCACTAATAGAACCCCATACCTTTCTTAACCGGCTTGGTATTATCTTTTCCCTTTTCTCATTTATTCATTCATGTTTGGCTTGTCAATATAATTTTATCCATTTATTCACTTTCCCTCTTTTTTCCTATACTCCAGTATGGTCCGCTAGAGATCGCTGCTAACTCTTCCGCCTTGCTCCGTAACGGTTTTTTTCATTGTTGGCCAGCCGTTACACCCAACGACTTCTCTCTCCAAATCGGTACGTCTTTTCTTTATATTTTATTAATTTTATCCTTTTCTCTTTATCCTTTCTCCATTCTTCACACTACCTATTTTCCTATTTCCCCCCTTATCATTTTGGCATCCATCATATGTTGGTAATCAAGAGTTCATATTTTTAAGCACTAATTTCAATTTTTCAAATTCATTAAGCCTATCAACTATTTTTCAAACAGTTATTGTACACAATTGTTACTGTACAATAGTATTTCTATTATTCACATTAGTTATTGTACATACAGTTCCATACTTTTCTGTAACATGTAACCTCTTTAAGTCCGTTATCATACATTTTATATCTTTATTTTACTAGTTTTTCTTAATTCTTCATTTTTCAACCTTTTTTTATATGTTAATATTCTCATTTTGTATCTTTGGTTTACCTCCCCTTTTTTTATTTCCCTTTTTATTATTTTTACTTTACTATCCTTTCTGTACATTTATTTTCTGTATTTTATTTTATATTCGTTATTTATAATTTATAATTTCTGCTCATTTTCTTTAATTTTATTAAATCTGTTTTATTTTATTATATCTGTCATTATTTTAATTTTCTTTTCATTATCCTTAATTTTGTTATATCTGTCTTTATCTTAATTTTATTATATCTGTCACTATTTTAATTTCTTTTCATTATCATTATTTTTTTAAATCTGTGTATATCTTAATTTTATTATATTCTGTCACTTTTTTAATATTCGTTATCTTTAATTTTCATATCTGTCACTATTTTAATTTTCTACATTACTTGTCACCATATTATTGTTACTGTACATTTTTATATTTTTTGTTCTGTTTGTTTCTCTCTCATAGCCCTGAAGATGACCTACACTGTAGGTCGAAACGTCGGCACATAATTATAAGTTTATTACTTATTCAGTGTTTTTTTGACTGCACCCCCCAACTATCTCCTTTACACTACAGAAGTTATTTTTGTTTGTTTAATTTCAGTAAAGGATTAGTTTGTAATGTTATTTAATTTATTTAAAAAGATTACTTAGTAAAACGGTTTCACTTGTCGTACGGCAGCAGCGAGAAATTAAAACTGAAAGGATTAGAATACATATGTAGTTAATTCATCGATGTACTGTAATTCAGCGGTATAGCCTATACTATTGTAAAGTTTCATCCAAATCCGTTCAGGAGTAACAAGCATATATCCATCCTCACAAACCTTCGCATTTATAATATTAGTAGCGAAAATATGTAGATTTTGCGAGTAAGAAACACGTGAAGAAGCTACTGAGGGGGGGGGGAGCCTTGCAGCGAAGCTCAAAATTTTTAAAATATTTTACAATTAAATTAAATAACCGCGATTTCCTACTGACCATATGTTGGAGGTAATATTGGTACTATATTATAACTTAGTACTTTTATTTATGATATTTATCGTTATATTATGACCAAATTACACAAAATCATTATTGGTTTCACTCATGTTCTTTCTGTTGTTTTACCAACTCATGCGATTTGCCTTTAATTATGTACTATAATGGATTCTGCACAGTATCTAAAAAACTGTCTGAGGGGGGGCATGTGCCCCCTTGCCCCCTAAACCTACTCTTGCTGTAGCCTATGTGTTATTCTGATGTAAAACCTATATTACTGCAAACATACATCATTACAAACTTTCGCATTTATAATATTAGTAGTATTGAGGACCTGTCGTATGTTAAATCATAATTTTCCATCCTGAATTAGAAATAGGTTTTTAGGGGTTATTAATCTAATTGTTCATTACTACTTTATTATTATTTGTGAATGAGCCCATTAAGGTTAAATTAAATTAAAAATTAAATTCAAAGTGTGTGTTTGTCTTTCTTTATTCTTCCACTTCTTTCATTCTTTTGCTTCCTTTCTCTCTTGAGTCTAAGTTGTTCCAATCTTCTTTGATTTCTCATCTTGGTCTATTTGCCACTTATGAATTGTGAATCTGCAGATTACCTTCTGTGGATATCTTCTTCCTGTGGCTTATCAGTTTCGGATGTTGGCTATTAACATGGCGACCTTAATTTTTTGGGCGGCCCTTTGCAAACAATTGCACAGTTGTGAGACCAAACCATTATTTATATCCTCCGTTATGATTACTGCCAGTTTCGTATCTTTTTTGACTTAGCGTATCCATTTGTGTCGTCTGTTTCATGTCGGATCCTTTTTTTTCTCCTTATTGAGCCCGCTACTGTTCAATTATCGGTACAAGTTTTGACCCAAAATATTTCTTATTAAAATAGTACACGTATTATAAAAAAACTACATAATATGATGAAAATATAACAATATTTCAAGTTGGTAATGGTGATCCGAGGGTTTGATACAAATTATAATTATTGATACTATCTTGACAAAATAGCCTGCCTTTCATGTTAATTTTAATTAGTTTTCGGGTCTGATTGCGGCCTATAAAGAATGTACATAATTACGGTTTATACCAAAAAGAAATTTGCATTTTTATCCTTCATAAATGGGGAATTTTATTTCTGTTTATTGCAGGGTTCGCATTTTCGCCTGTTCCGATTTCTATTTGGTTGTATCTGATCATTCCATCGTTTTCTAGTGTGATTAAAATTTCTTCTTCTTGTAAACAAGAATGACTTTGGGTATTTTATCATTTTCCATTCTCTAAAATTGTTCATGCCATTTTATTTTTTCTTCTTTCATTATCTCTTCTATTCTTCTAACACCGATGTTAACTGATTTCCGAGCTTCTTTTTCGACGTGGTAGTGTACAGGCAGAAAGAAGAACGTGTGAAGTTAGTACTAAGAATTCCTGTGGTGTAATAAAAAATCCTGTTATTAACCCATGTTGCGTATTGCGTTCTTCTTAGGGTTTAGGGAATTCATCACCTGCATTCGGCAGGTGTTTAGTTTTATATTTAAATATTTTTGTTTTGAAGAGAAAAGATTTGCCCTGGCCGGGATTCGAAGCCGGGTCGTCTGCCCCTCCGTCGCAGTGCTCTAAACCACTGACTGCCAGGGGTCGTATCCCAATCAGGCAAATCCGTTCTCTTCACTGATCCTATATCCCCGAGATGTCTCTCCGAGATGGATCTCGGACGACCTGACCCCCCCTGTTTGGGCTGTTGATCGTTGGGATGTATTGCACCTTTTTCTTCGAGATGTGATTCACATAACCCTTTTTTTTTGTTTTTGTGTCTTGATAATGCCTGAATAGGTGAAACGTCGACAGGTAAGTGGGTGTATTACTGGATTTGAAACGTAAGGCTTTGCATTGTGTTTTTTCCCAATTGCATTATAATAAATAATAATAGTTTTCGCTTCCATATTTCTATTTGTGTGCAAACCCAAACATTATTCAGATTCAAATTCAAACCTTTTAAGGTGTATATTTGCTTTCTAATAATGCTCTCGAGTATTAAATAATAGTAGAGATGAAAGGGAAAATTTCAAGCATTTCCCACCTCAGCCGCCATTTTATTTTTTCTTAAAATCTGTTTCTTTCTTATTATTATAGATGTTAAATACTTAAACTTCTTGACTTTTTCAAATGTATTCCCTCTATGAACAATATCTCACCATAACCCACCGGAAATCCTGGTTAAATTCCCGCTGTAGGCCATGATTTTTATTTAGTCTGTTTGCAGCGGGAGATGGATCATATAGGATTTAGGACCCTCCTGGGGCCCACCCAGCCTCTATAAAAGATAAAAATAGGGTACACATAATTAGGGGGAAAAATCCGATGGTTGAGCGTGACCAAGGACAAGTCACCTCCTTGCAGAACCTTGTCCATGAAACAGTACAGTCACTACCATGTACTGAACCCCAGACCCTTCATGGGTTGTAGTGGTACAGGTTTTTTTTTTACATATATTTGTTGGTAGAAGCGGGATAGGCCATTAATACAGCGCTGAGTTGCTATCCTGAAGATCCCGGGTTCAAATCCGGCAGTGACAGATGAATTATTCAATCTTTTAACATCCATATTTGGGCCCATGGGATCCGTGATTGTGTTGTGCTTTCTCCATCCGTGAGATGTGATTCATTAATGTAATGGAAAACCAAGATGATAAGATATAATATGGTGTAGAAAATATCATTAAAGTTAGATTAGCAAGGGATCCTATAGTTTTGAAAAAAAAAAAACCAAATTAAATTGCCAGACAAAGAGGATCAGATTCATCTCAAACAAGAGCTCTTGGTGTCAAAAGAATGAGACAATCACTAACCAGTGATGTCCTACATGTTATTCAAAAGTGAATGCAGAAACACAAGTATCATGGACATCAGAAAAACACAGTGATAAAAAAATTCATGTCAGAAGCAAACCTGTTCAACACAGGCATGTTTGAAAGGTCATATTCGCTTATGGTAAAAAATATGCAAGCATCACCCATGAAGGTACCAACACTTTTTGCCTGTGATATTTATAGTGATGACTCCAGTGATTCAGATAACATTTCATCATATGTTGATGATAAAACAGACAAAGATTTTTCTACTTTGTCTTTGGGTGAACCAAGTCATTGTGATGAAGTTTTAAGCACACTCAAAAAAAGATGATAAAGAAACCTTCGTTATGTACAGATTATTTTGATAAAACTAATAGTCATTGAATAAAAAGATGCCAATAATAACAAAAATTGACTCTTTACTTGAAATAAGTTAATTTAATTAATAATCAATTGTTTTATTTCTCAAGATGAACGCAATATTCTATGTGAAAATGTAAAAACATCATATGAATTTCTTATCACAATAATGAAACAAGCCTGATGACGTCACCAAGTCAAAATGAAGCATTTAAAAGTTTTCATTTCCCATGTGAATTTTACCTTAATCCGAACGCGATTTTTTTCGATGAAAAATGATCTTTTAAAAATAAAATAAATATTTTTGTGAAAGTCCATTATGGTGAATCTAAAAATTCATTTATTTTTAATTTTTAAAAAAATCTTGGTTGTCCATTGGGAGGACAGGTTACGAGTTACGAGTACCCTCAGTTACGAGTTACCCTAGGCTACACCAGATACCTTGGAGGTCGGCTAGTTCAGTCTGTAGAGTGCTGAATCCAGCTGTGGAAGATAAATTATTTAATCTTCTGACGGACACGGATGGACCCTTTTAGATTTACAGACCTTCCTGGAGCCCTCACGGACTCAAGAAAAGGGGTACCTTTAATTGGAGAAAAACCTGGTGGTTAGGTATAATATTGAAAGAGCGTGACAAATCTCTGCACAACAGTTGTATTAGAAAAAGAACAGTCTCTACCATGTACTTGACCCAAAACTTTTGTAGTGGAACAGGTTTTTTTAAAATAAGAATATTCATGTTTTCATCACTTAAGGTTGCAAAAAATTAGAAGATGAGTTCCCGCTATACTATAATAGTCATTAAATTGTGTAATTATCATTACGTCATACTGTATAAATATTACTTAATCTTTACTATGTAATAAACCACGTAATTTCGACAATTTGTATCCTTGTGCCATTTATATGTTAATTAATGTTATTCTCAAATATAAGAGGCATGAAATAGATGCCCGCTTTTTTAGCTGACTGCGGCCCATATTCGTTGGTTATCACTGTCCCTGGTGAAAGGTACAACACATAAATAATATTAATAAGGATCGGTAAAAAAAAGTGGTTAGAAATGCGATTACTTTTGGTTTTTATAAAATAATTAGTACCACCGCCCGATGATTATCTCCCCCCCGTGGGAATTATCCTTCATCTCCCTAGCGACCCCAATCCATACCAAGTGCTCAGGTTCGATCCTCGTTAAGATGAAGCGTGGCGAAATATCTCTCGCCTGCGGTCGTCCTTCAGCGCTGCAACTTGCATGCACGTGTCGGTCGTCGAACCCTGGAGAATTATCTTCGCAACTCATGGCTATCGTGTTTGTGATTGCTTATTAGTTGAAATAAAAAATTATCACTGTGTGTGATTGTGTGTTTTTGAAATATTAAACTCACTTATTTTGTACCCCCTAATTTTTTGGTTGGATTTTGCCACTCGCTTACTATTGGGCGCTATTCCTTTCGGTCTCTAGCGAGGCTCCTCCAATTTCTTATGCCTATCTCTCTTGAATCATCTTCCAAATGATCCATCCTGTGATGCCTGGGTTAGCCCCTTTTCTGTTGTCCTCCTGCTGCATCATTCAGCATTATTTTAGACAAGGGTAGGGCTTCTTGCTACATGACCCAACCATGCTATTCTGCTCTTTCTTACAGCACAAATGATAACAGGATCTCCGTAAAGTTCCATTATTTCGGCATTGCTTCTGATTCTCCACCTTTGTTCTTCTTTGACCGGTTTTCCAATCCAAAGATCGGTCGTTCTCAGGACTCTTCTGTTTTCATTGATCATAGTCTACGTCTCACTGCCATTCGTTACTGCCAGCCTAGTTATCATTTTTTTTTATAAATAAAAGAAAATATATAAATAACAGTAATGATAGTAAATTTCATAAGAAAATTTTAAAATTTTTGTTTTACTATTGCTTCTATAATTAAATAACTAAACTATCTATCACTACAGCCCGGGGTGGATCTTGATTTCCCTGACATAATTATGCCACTCTCTACTGCACAGTGTGCTCTACAGGCTGCCTAAAATGATGCTGAATGTTGCACCAGGAGGAAAAGAGAAAAGGGGCAAACCCTGGCATGATACGATGGATGACTTGGAAGACCGTTCAAGAAAGACAATCACAAGAAATTGAGAAGCCTCCTTGGAGACCGAGAGGGGAGAATGAATGGTGCCAGAGGACCAGGTCCTGGGAGGACGATAGCGCCCAATATTGAGTGAGTGATAAAGTAAAACACAATATAATTCATTATTTTATTTAATAGAAAATACTCAATACTTAAAAAATATACTAAATGGATACTAATATTTTACTAGGTTCACTAGTATGACACAAAATAAGTACTAAACTGAACTACTATATCTAGAATTTTATCGAAGAACCTCTACTAAAACGTTACGTACCTATCGTAGTTCAATTAATTTAACTGTACAATGATTTGTGAAAACGGCGTGATGAGGAAAGAACCTATCTAGTAATATATTATGTATTAAATATAGTTCATGATCAGAAAGTCAAGCGCGGATTTATTAGGGAGAGTTTTTTGTGACTTAAAGGTAAATCACATGATCACAGTTGTTAAAATATATGAATAAAATAACAGAAAGAACATAAGTGAAACTATTTTAGATATTTTAATAAACTTTTGAAACCATTCTATAAATACTACAAGTTTATTTCTAAGTTATTGTTGATATTTTTGTCCCCTCCCAGAAAAAAATCCAGGATCCGCCCTTGCTGGAAGTGATTCTTTTACTCTAAACAGGCCTTTATCTCACTCCACAACTTTTTTTTTTTTTAATTCAATTTATTGATATTTACAACTATAATACTATTACAATAAGTAAATCTGCTATATGTACAATACGACTTGAAAAGCACTTGTGGAGAAACTACCCATCGGTAGCACTCCAAAAAGTTCTATAGTAGATGGTCTCGAGGCCATCTTCTTTTCAGACGCCTCGGAGGGTTATCAGGAATAGTATGGGAAGCAAGTTGAGAGACTAGCGGATTCAAGTGTGTATGGAGCTTGTCATGGAAGGATAGGTATCTAGTTTGGGCCAAATCAGTAACATGTGGGATATTAAGATCATGATGGATGAGTTTGTTTGTGACATAATAAGGAGCATTGAGGATTTTACGAAGGATTTTGGATTGCAAGGATTGGATACGAGATGAATTGGATGGTTTAGTAGAGCCCCAAAGCTCAACTCCGTATGTCCAAATAGGCCTGATAACTGTCATGTAAATGAGTCTTTTATTGGGAGCTTAGAGCGTTTGTCCAGTAAATGTTGAAGTAGGCGAAAACGACGAGCAGTTTCTTGTCTTTTCAGTCTTGTATGAGGATTCCAAGTGAGACGTTTGTCCAGATGGAGTCCTAGGTAACGTACCTGTTCGACAGAGTTCAGAGGAATATTATTAAAGGATACAGTAGGGCAGGAATTTGTAGGTTTACGACGAAGGGTGAAGGTAATTTGATGGGATTTGTTAGGATTAATTTTAATTCTCCAATTTTGACACCATTCTTGAAGGTTTGAGATATGGGATTGAAGAGTTTGGGATGCAACAAATGGATCATTATTTACTGATAACACACATGTGTCATCAGCGTACGTAGTGAGGACAGTGCTTGGATGGGTTGGGATGTCAGCTGTATATATCGTGAATAGGATGGGACCCATGATACTACCTTGAGGAACTCCGGCAGACTGGGTAAAGAGGGAAGAGTAGGTAAAATTATGGTTTACTTTAAAGGTTCTATTACTGAGGTAGGAACTGATAATAAGGAAGTAAGTAGAAGGTAAGAATTTACGGAGTTTTTACAACAGTCCCGGATGCCAGACTCGATCAAAAGCCTGCTCTACATCGAGAAAAGCTCCCGCGCAGTACATTCCGCGCTCTAATGCGGATGAGACAACGTCCACCACACGATGGCATTGCTGGATAGTGGAGTGTGATGTTCGGAAACCAAATTGGTGATCTGGGATTATTTGATTGGATTTTATGATAGGATGAAGACGTTTCAGAATGAGTTTTTCAAGTATTTTGCCCATCATGGGCAGGAGAGATATAGGACGGTAAGAGGATGAGAGTTCTGGTGGTTTTTTAGGTTTTGGTATCATCTTAACTATGGATAATTTCCAGGAATCAGGAAAGTACGTGGTGCGGAGTACAGCGTTGTATATATATGTAAGGAGTAGGATCGCTTTCCGAGGAAGGCGTTTTAGAATATGGGATGTGATTAGGTCGTGGCCAGGGGCTTTGTTGACGGGTAATCTATGAATAATGTTTGATATTTCGGAAGGATGGAATGCTTTAGGAGGAGGGGACATCTGAAGAGGAATACTTAATTCTGCTTCAATGCATTCAGAGTGGGTTGGATTAAGAATATCTGGATGAGGGTTAAATGTGTTGAATAGGTGCTGGCCGAAAATTTGTGATTTTTCTTCATCAGATCTTGACCAGGTTTGGGATTCGGTTAAAAGTGGATGGTTGAAATGTTTATATTTTAGGAGTTTTTTAGTGGTATTCCATAAGGATTTGTCAGTAGTACTCAGATTTTCTGTACACTCCACAACTTAAAATTGGTATTGTGCTACAAAATGATTATCAATATTTTTATTTTAAAGAAAAAAGATATGCCCCCGGCCGGGATTCGAACCCGGATCCTCTGTCTCTCCGTGAC
The DNA here is from genome assembly GCA_037127475.1 of Arma custos. Classification (NCBI taxonomy): domain Eukaryota; kingdom Metazoa; phylum Arthropoda; class Insecta; order Hemiptera; family Pentatomidae; genus Arma; species Arma custos. Next base: position 132,377,794 of record CM073764.1, read on the forward strand.
AGCGCTCCAACTATTTGAGCCACCGGAGACCATTAGCGCTGTCACGGAGAGACAGAGAATCCGGGTTCGAATCCCGGGCGGGGGCATGTCTTTTCTCTTTAAAATAAAAATATTTTCAAACCAAAAATTATAAACAATTATCAATATTTTTGTTTTTTTTTAACGTTACTATTATTATTTTTCTGATGTTACTGTTTTCTCATTCGTATTTATTTGTTTACTTATATTTCTTTTTTATTTAAATTTTTATTATTTCTTTGTTTTTAATGCGTAATTATGGATGGTATGTATTCTAATACTTATTGTCCTTGAGTACGGAAGATTGTATTATTTTATTTTTAAAAAAAGAAAGCAGAATCATCTCTTTTTAACTTATCGGTAACTATCGATTTATGAAGATCGATATCTTGCGAGATCGGGACCTCCACCTTGAACCTTCTGTGTCGCAGATGTCTCCTATATATTAACCTACAGACAGAAGTAGCTTTTTTCCTAGAGGAATATCCCATACTGGTTCTAGTTCCTTTGAGGAAAAGAGGAGCTAAAATACCGAGAGTTCGTTGCCCTAGTAGAGAACACGTATCTTAAGGTCAGCGGTGCCCAACATTCTTAAAATGCCTCCCACAACAATACCAATCCCCCTCATCATTATACTTTTTGTAATAATAATAATAATAATAATAATAATGCTCGACGTCGATGTAACCAATCTCTTCTTACAAACTTCCATACCCAACCTAAAATCCACTCATACCGACGCCTCGGTCAACACCTCGATAGCTTGATAGTCGGCTCAATGGTTATTAACTTTTTAGTAATTCTTTCTCTACTAAGCCCAACAGCTTTACAAGTCTCAATCTTCGCCATGCTATCACTTCAGTTATTTTAATCGGGTACAATTCCTTTTCGGTTGATATAAATTCTCCAGTGATCTCATCCTTTTTCGGACTGAATATTCTTCACAGTATCTTATTTTCGATTACCTTTGTACGTTATTCATATTTTAACTCCTTCGCTATGATTATTCCTGCATAATGTCTGCGCTTGAAAAATCATATTGTTACGGGCTACTGGGTGTTAAAATGAACTAAACTAATCTTAAATTAAAGATACTAATATTTATTAACAAAGTGACAAAAAGAATACAATGAAGTTACAAACAACTAAATTATTAAACTGTTACAATTAATAAGTATACAATACAATTTTTCTAAAGATTATAATCTAGGTCTAACTCCTATTTAATTACTAAAATAATATAAGATGTTACTAATTCTAAATGACTTAACCATTTACATACATTTGTACGAATACTATAAAATTACACTACAAGTTACAACTATTAATTAACACTTGTAGTTCACTAATCAAAGTCCACCGACCATATGATTCTCCAAATATGACAAACTGACACACATTAATACACAGAAACGGTTTATTACACTCGCGAGACTGTCACAGTTCACTGATACACTTATTACACTAGCCGGCTTACCACTGAATAGTTTATCACACTGACACTCACTTATTACCAGTTCATCACAGTGCCTCGTCTACTCTCTGACTGCCTCGCGCCGAGAGGGTATTTAAATAGGCAATGACGACACGGAGTGGGGGTTCTGGAACCTTCCAGAACAATCTTCTTAATCTCTTCCACCAAAGGGCTTAAGACGTTAATCCTCTTATACGGTCTTTCTCACTGTGACCGTAACAATATATTAGAAATAACCGTGTACCCACTCAGTTGCGTTGACAGGCGTGTTTAAGAGTTTATATGCCACCTAGTTTATGCCCAAAACAATTGTTTTTTTAAGTATTACATTTTAAGTACAAAAATAACGATAAACTAATCAATTTAATCAGAATAAAAAATATTAGATTTGTTATGACGTGCCTGTTCAAACTACGTTTCGACGTTCAATTTCTTGCAATTTTACTAATTTATATTAGTATACTAGTCTTATTATATATGATAAATTACTAATTACTAATTTAAATTGTTAATTTACACTCGAACTGGAAGTTATATTACTTTTTATTTGTTTCTGTAATAATTAACGTCAATTTATGCTACTAAAGCTAATCGGATGATGCGATTGTGGAAGTCCTACATTTTTTATCCAGGTGTAATTAGATTTGAAATCTGTAACGAGTACCTGACACTATACAGGGTCGGTACCGCCATGACACCTCCAAAGGACGGCATTTCGCTCCTTTTGAAAAATCCCAAGGCCACCTGCTGTCCTGCAAACCAGAGATCTTGGGAAAAGTAGGTTGCTATGTTAACTACTACATTACAACCTGCACTACTCTTTTACTTACAAGGCATTTACAGTATGAGTTGTGGAATCGATTTATCTTTGATTTGATTTGTAGCATTACCTTCAATTCAAATTGACATGATGATGGCAGCTAAGATCGCCATGGGAACCTCTTTTAAATATGGTTTCCTTTCCTCCGCAATCCCAAAATAGAACCCAAAATAGAATTTATATAACAAATAAACGCCTTGTTTATTAATCTCATAAAGGGTTTAAGAAAAAAAATAGAAAAAATATTTATAAAAATATTGATTTTTTCCTTTGCTCTCATTTTTCCTCCTAGTTCTGGTGCTGAAAGGATTGGGGGTGTAATGATGAAGTCTGTTCAGGCGCCAGTTTCTGGTTTGATCGTTGGTCCCTTACGCAGAAATGGTAGAAAAGACTAGTTATGGTAGAAGGAGGTTTCACAAGGAAGCGATAAGTTTGCGATTATCCTTGAAGATTAGTGTAAAGTGGGTTCAACTGCACTGTGGGATCGCATAGAAACGCAAGGTCCTATTATGATACCTCCTTGGAATGAATAGTCAGTTTGACCTCGTTATAAGGATCTGATATTATTTATAGTCTGAATAGTTTTTAAATTAGAAACTATTCAGACTATATTGTATAAATTGTAAATTAGATTAATAAAAACAATTTAAGAATATTATTTAAAAAATATGAAGTAAAGTATTGTAAGAATTTTCAGTTTGATTTTAACAGAAATATACATTTTGACAATTCCTTTATCGAAAGGATTCGTCAGGAACTGGAGATAGCCCCATTGAAACACTACCTAGGTATTCGCCAGCCGAGTGGTTTGGCCATCTTATAGGATGGACGACCACATAGATCCTCTAAAGAACATGGGATATTTCCCAGATGGCAGAAGATCTTGGTGCTGCCCTAAGATGTCCTGTCTTGACGGTACTAACAAGGAAAACTACTAAGGCCACCGTTCGGGCTGTGAACCCGCGACCTTGGATACAGATGGTTTTATACTAACCACTGCATCACAGATGACTCTAGATTTATCATGAAAATATTCTATATTTATGTAAGGAATACGTGTCAAAGTAATAATATTTTGAAGTAGTATTAATCTAGTATGTATGGATTTTAATTAGATCAGGTTTACTTTCCATAGTTTAACAGGCGTAAAACTCATGTGTTATTCAAAACGAACATTTTTCAAATAAAAAATTATTATGTGTATTAATTTCTCAACACTATTGCTACTTCGTCTGGAACATCTTTTGTTTTTCTATACGCAAGATTACAAGAGGAATTCAGGAAGGAATTTACGGAAGGAATTTACGCTCCTAAGGAAAACACCAGACCGGTTCGAGGAATAAGGAAAATTCCTCTTTTATTCCAATGGTTTGTTTAGGTCCTTCGAAAAAGATATATGGGCTGCTTTGAACTTGAACCACTAATGTGAACTTGGGCGTGAACTCTCGGGTAGGTGGTGCATTCCCTACGTAATTTTTCTCGTCGTGGACATGTTGGGCATCCCTGGCATATGCACTTCATGGACTATTTACAGCATCATTACGTTTTACGTTTTCACTAATAGTATGATAGTATGATTCCTTACCTGAGTAATTCCTTATGTGATTTATCAAGTCTTAAGTAATTTTCCAAGGCTTTAGTCTGTTATAAGTTAAATGTGCAAGAAATTACTATTACTAAATCTGAATCGCTTTGAAATGATTGTGACGAACATGGTATATTTATAAATATTGGACAGATAATTTCAATTTCTGTTTTAGTTTGGAGACTCAAGGACTTTTCGTTGGAAATTTTTCCACGGTCTTAACATGGTATATTTATATTTTTTATTTTATTAATATTTTTTTCACCACGTGACGTTTGTGTAATACATTTTTACAAAAACAGTAATACATCTTATATGTAAAGATGTATCTTACCTAATAGAAAATATTAATATAAACTAAACAGTAAAGAAACTGACTAAATTTTTTTTTCTATTCAGATATTTCTTGTTTTTCAAACTGTTTCCATCTGTTATCTCATATGAAGTATACTTCACTTGGCAAATACAGAAAAAAATTAATTATTTGCACTAGGAAGAAAATTTCTAGGTGCGCCTTTTTTTTTCTGTTTATTTTATTTTATGGAATTGTCACATCTCTACTGATTTCTTGATAATGTCCTTTTTCTCTTTCACTTTTACTTTTTTGTATCGTCTCTTGTCTTCTGTTTGCGGATTGTGTTTGTTATGTCCTCAGCCCGTTGTGCTTTTTGAAGTTTGGCTAATGTGATAAAGAAAGTTTGGCTATTTTTCAGCTGTTTTGATCTATCTTTTCCAGCTGGGATCCGGTAACCTTCCTTATGATCCAGTGAATTCATATATGCGTGTAAATATATATATTGAAAAGCAAAATCTCAAAAGAGACATGAAATACGTGTTGAGATATCAGCATAAAATCCCAACCAAGAAGTCTTAAGTTTCTAACCTAAAAAAGGAAATAAAAATAGCTTTCAATATTCAATATCAATATTCCATTGAGGCATCTTCAGGACAGAAAGTGAATAATAGCAAAGAAAAAAAAAAAAAAGCACATCCTAACCTCAAAATGCAGCAAGACATAAACCACAAACATCCCACCCCCTCCAAAGCACAAATGCTACTACTGAATGATGAGGAAGGTTACCAGACCTCAACTAGAAAAGTTTAGACTACAGCTATAAATATTGTTCTATAGAATATTAAAGTGTAATATACAATCGCCAAACTTTGTTGTTGAGTAGTTGGAGTTCGACTCTTCACGCCACTGCTCTAAAGATGGCTTACATCTTAACCCGAAGCGTAGGGACAATAAACTAAATCATTCTTATTTTGTGTAATCATTGATTGCATCCCCTGGCCATTTTATACCATTATTATGATAACAGGCTTAAGACTTGAGAAATTATTTAAGATAAGAAATTCCTCAAATAAGGAACCGTACAGCTCTTTAAAATACTGCGTCCTTCCGAAGAATATGCGTTGAAGAAAAAAATGGAAGAATTAGAAACGTAATTTTTTCCGAAAGGAAAATACATTGAGTTGGTCTTCAAGGACATTTAATATTGCTTATTAAATTCAGCCTGAAAGACATTTAGTAAAAAATTCTTAGCAATTATGCAAATCAATTTATTTGAAAATATTCAGAAATTTGTTGATAGCGTTAACTTATAAATATTCATATCATATCACGAGCATTTACTAATATTGAAACGCTAAATATTAAGACAACGGTTGTACAAGAACATGACATCCGACGTTACTCTCAACCACCAAATTTTTTTACCCAATTAAGGGTATTAACATTAAGAGGCTCCGTGAGCCTCAGGATCTCAGATCTCTCTGGGTCTATACATGACTGTTAAGAGATTAAATCATCATCTTATTTGAAATTGGATCTTCAATGGATCCTGAAGACGGCCTACGACGTAGGGCGAAACGTCAGGACTAATAATAAATAAGTTTTACTTATTTGGTGTTATTTATCACTGCACCCCACAACTAATTCCATCCTTCATTAGATCTTCCAGTCAACTATTTTCCTCTCTACATAGTCATAATAATTGAGGGGAAAAGGCCTAGCAAAATCAAATATTCGAGGATGATTCGGTTCTGCTTGATGAAGGAGCAAAGTGCTTAGGGCCTATGATAACTAGAAACAGCGAAATAAGATAAAATAAAGGTGTGGTTATCCATATCATGAGGGAGGTGGTGTAGGATGCTCAGTTGCCATGGTGAAGGTGCTCAGTTGCCATGGTGAAGGTGCTCGGTTGCTATGGTGACGGTGCTCGGTTGCTATGGTGACGGTGCTCAGTTGCTATGGTGACGGTGCTCAGTTGCTATGGTGAAGGTGTTCAGTTGCCATGGTGAAGGTGCTCAGCTGCTATGGTGACGGTGATCAGCTGCTATGGTGACGGTGCTCAGTTGCTATGGTGAAGGTGCTCAGTTGCTATGGTGAAGGTGCTCAGTTGCCATGGTGAAGGTGCTCAGTTGCTATTCTGAAGGTCTCGGATTCAAATAGGTCTTGGTGTGGCAGATAAATTATTTTAATCCGTTGACAGCCACGTATGGACCCAGTGAGATCTACTATTGTTTAAAACCTGGTGACTGAAGGTGTTTTCAGACAAATAACCTTCCTGCACAACCCTTGTCCTAGAAAAAGTACAGTCTCTACTATGTACTGAACTTAAGACCCTTTATGGTTTGTAATGGTACAGTTTTTTTTGTTTTTGTTTTTTACCCATATCGAAGGAAATAAGTTATTCTTACCTTTCCCTTTCTTGTTCGACCCGCAACCTGTATTTACTCAATAATACTCTTGAACCAAATTTAACAGGTGAGATAAATAAATAATCCTTCTATCTTGCGTCAGTCGTACCTGTATTGCAATTAGTAGAGTGTCCATTATCGGAACGACAATTATCCAAACGCTCAATTATCCGTTCTGGCAACACGAAAAAGATTCGAGTAGGAGTCGAAATTTCCTAAGTTTGAAGAATATTTTATTCAATACTCGATTTCCTTGAACTATTACTAAATACTTACCTGCATACATACCAGAATTTTATCTTGGTACCTTAAACATAGCTATGTACATAAGTACATATAATTATTGACGTTTAACTATATGTACATTTAAATTACGCACTAGAGAATAATATAAGCTGAAATGAGAATATTTATTGGATAGCAATATAATACAATCTGCCTGCTATAATACCAAACGCAGTAAAGATCTAGGATTCCATTCTATAAGTGTTTCATAAGGCTTCTTTGCCGTATAGTTTCTTGCTAGAGACCTTTCAGCCGCTGACTTCTTCACGATCGTTCTTCTGTAGGAACTGTAGCTCTTTCTCTGGAGGAAACCTTCAGACCTGCAGCTCTACTTCTATATCCTGTCCTGTACACACTTAGCCCCTTTTAAAGTTCTGATGTACCTCCTGAAGCCATTGAGGTTGCACTTTCACTTTCTCTTGAATATTAAGTTTTCTTAGCCTTCCTCTCGGTCCCCAATCGTTTAATATGCCCATCAGAACATCAACCTCCTCCTTCACATGACGAAATTTCTTGTCATGTAGAGTTTGACTTCTTCTTCTTGGTATGACCTCAGTTTAAATTCGTTTCCATCTCCAGGGATTTTCTCGGGACCTATAATTTTCCAAAAGACCTTTCTTACCTTTTTCTTAATTTCAGCAGTTTTCTTCCTTGCTAAGGTTTCTGTTGCACTAAAGTTTTTTTTTATATTATAATGCAATTGGGAAAAACCACAATGCAATGCCTTATGTTTCAAATCCAGTAATACACTCACTTACCAGTCGACGTTTCGCCTATTCAGGCATTATCAAGACACAAAAACAAAAAAAAAGGGGTTATGTGAATCACATCGCGAAGAAAAAGGTGCAATACATCCCAACGATCAACACCCTAAACAGGCTCCAAACATGAGACAGCACACCACCACCAAGACGTTCAACATACAACTGGAAAGAAGGTAATACCCTCCCAGCTGGTTGCGTATTACCTTCTTTTCAGTTGTATGTTGAACGTCTTGGTGGTGGGGTGCTGTCCCCTGTTTGGAGCCTGTTTTGGCTGTTGATCGTTGGGATGTATTGCAACTTTTTTCTTCGCGATGTGATTCATATAACCCCTTTTTTTTTGTGTCTGTGTCTTGATAATGCCTGAATAGACTGGTAAGTGGGTGTATTACTGGATTTGAAACATAAGGCTTTGCATTGTGGTTTTTCCCAATTGCATTAAAATAAATAATAGCGTTTCTTTTGGAGTTTTTGGCTCTATTTTTTTTTTTTTTTTATATATAACAACAAATTTTTGGTTTTGTTCGTCTTAACCGTTCGATTGCATCGCTGTTGTATTTTGCTTAATATGACTATTCACTGGTGGTTGAAAATCCTGCTAATGTGTAATAATAGACTACCTAAAATATGCTTTAATAAACTGTTATCGGTTCAAAAGTCCTCTACTAATTTAATCACATTTAACTGAGCCAGTCAACTTGAGAGTATTATATCTGACTTAGGATATGACAGGCTGCGGGCTGAGCAAAACCCCCAATTAGTGCTGAAACATAAAAACGAAATAATAAGTAAATGCGGGGAAAGGTTATACGATCACGATGAAAGCAGAGCAATGTACTCTCGGTACAATGTTTTGTACAAAAATTTATTCTGTAGATCTTCAGTACAGCCATAACTGACATTAGATTTGCCCGTCGAGAGAATAAGACTCCTAAGCCAAATTAGAGTTCTCCCCCCAGTAACCAAATAGTTGTTTACGATAATAAAAATACCCACATAATTAATGCCGAAGACATTGTCCTCTATGCGTAAATGAATCATGTGATGGTCTAAACCAAATCCTTTTCGACTGTCCCTTTTATACAGAGCCCAGAAATAAATATATTAGTTCATACGATCACAATATTTATATTGTACTGAACCCCAAGCACAAAAATGTTGTAATTTATCTCTGTAACTTCTTACATAAAGTTCTAAGTATTAGAATAGCTCACTCATTGATACATATATGTTTGTTTACCCGCAAAATAAAATAATACTTTTGAATTATATAAGTTTTAACTCAAGAATCTTACATACTTTGATGTAGCGTTGACTCATGGCCATATTTATGATTTTATCTTTATTACAATGTTTAGTATTATAATTTCCTACTTTCTTTTTCTGTAAGTTTACTATTCTGTTTGTTTTTTGTTTTTTTTGTATGTACTATTATTTTTGTAAAACTTCTAACCAAACTCTCTGTTGTAAAAATTGTTAACTATTGTAAAAATCAGAAATAAAAAAAAAAAAAAATGACTGCAGTAGATACCAATAAGACAACAATTAAAGGCCTTATCCAATCAGAATATGTTTTAATAATATTACGTTCCAGTTAATGTCATTTACACTTCCGTGCACTAAAAGTCATCCATGTTATTAGTGTTCTTTAGTGATTCGAGGTTCATAATTTATAACTAGCTATTTAATTAATATAACTTCCATTAGGAAGACAAAAATTAAAAGGAAACTATACGCTAAGTAATGTAAATCAATATGATGAAATAATAAGAATAAAAAAAATGGAGTCCAGTATACCAATTACTTATAATGATCAGGTCCTAGCAGCTTAAGTTGCAATAAAAAAAACAACTGAGTGCTTGTTAAAATCGGACATGGCTAAGACATTTATAGTTCAACTGTGAGTCAGATATTGACGAGAATATCATTACTCAATGTTTCTCAATTCACCTATATTTTCTTCTAAGAATAAATTAAACTCGTTCTCTATTAGATATATGTCTAATTAACTGAAGGAACAATTAATTAATCATCAATTATCATTATTAATTGCTAATGGACCAAAGAGGATGGTGGAAAACATACTGACGGGCTTCCTTCTAAGACAACACGACCCACTATTCTAACTTGTTTCGCAACATATTTTGCCAATAACATCACTTAGTTCAATTTTTTATAGGTGTACGCTTTTGTAATATTACATAGGTATATGTTTCCCTTTTTTTCCCACATGTATATAAATTTTTCTCAATCAGGATGAATGGATTTTGTTACAATTTTCATCTCTATTTTACCGTACAACGACTAAATATGATATTTTATTTACAATTTTTAACTGGAAAAGTTTATTTTAGGTGAATATTTATTAAATCCATAAGAATTTTCATTGAATTGAAGATACTTAATATTTAATGTCCAAGCGCATTTTAAGTTTATTGATTTATGTGTACAAAATTAAAATTAAAATTTAATTTGATCTTATTAACGTCATAAAAATATACAAATAATGGATAGATAAAGATAGAGCACTTTACATGCAATAAAGAAGCATTCAAATCCATTCAGACAAAACATGGCAAAATTAAACGAGTTCCAGATTTTAAAGATCTCGGTGAACGAATTCAGGGGAATTGAAACAAAAGCCTATGAAATTAGACGGCAGTAATGGACACTGCATATAGGCTCATTAAAGGTTAAATCACATGCAGCTGATAGAAAAATATATAGATTACACACACAAAACTAATTTCAAAAAGTATTATTATTACGGATCCTCCATGCTCTCTGTTCATAGATGGGTCCAGAAATCCACCGCAGAATTTTTCTCTCCCATACATTCACCATTCTTTCTGTTTTTTTATTCATGACCCCACTTTCACAACCGTATGTCGCCATTGGCCTTTGGTTTTACATAATGTGATCTTGGCCATTTTTGACATTTGCCCAGTTTTAAGAGCCTTTTGTATTCCATAGTAACAACAATTACCAGCGGCAAGTCTTGCTTTTATACCCTCCTCTATGTGGTTGCTGTCTGTTACTATTGCGCCCAAGTATTTAAAAATTTACTTATTCACGGTAATTATTTCTGTGAGATGTCAATTTCATGATATAAGTTAAGTTAGGGTCAGATAAGGCAGGTTTACAACTAGGGTATTTAGCCCTAGAGGGTTTCTTTTTAGTTCCTCTATTCCTAGCCTTTTCAGAATAGAGTATCCAGCCGCACTACATGGAGGCACGCATCTTTAGGAACTTGGATGGAAACAAAAGGCATTCTTGAGGATGCCGAAACATTAGAGGGCGTATTTTATTTTATTTTATACATATTTATATTTCGATATGCACAACAACTTGAACCCTAAACCATAATTTATTCTTTCATTCTAGTCAGTTGTAAATAACAAAAACAAACTGAATACTTACCAATAACATAGATATGTATCTCGAAACTAAATTTTATAAATCGATTATCAGAATAAATGTCGAGCGATAAACTTCAACTGTACGAATGGAAAACATATTAAAAAAAAAGTGAATGTTTAAAACAACAAGTAATGGCTTTTAAGATTTGTTTTGTCATTAGACCAAATATGTAATGCCTTTTGAAACTTTATTTAGCGATGCCAGGATATAATATTAACTTTTCAATGTTTTTCCCTTAAAATGTACTAATTGATTTCAGTTCGTGTGAATTCCTTTCACTTGAACAAATAAGAAAAATATCAGGGTTACATTAGAATTCTAATTCCCTAATTGTCTTGTTCAGTATGAAATAATTAAATACAGCTTATATCTATTCCAATTAATCTCAAGTAAGTTAGTATCTTCTCATCCTTGGAGCTTGACTCTTTATTTATCTCTCTATTGTATTAAAATGTTCTTAATGATGTTGTAATATTTTATTTCACAGTTGTAAAGTGGATCTTCACACCGTTTAGGTGGTAGGCGAGGATAAAAGATTGTGGCGATGAGTTGTAAAGTGAGACGGGCCGTAACGGAGTACACTTCTTATTCCCGGGATTATTTTCCCGCAAACCTACAATATTCCTGATTATCGCTTCTTTTATCATTGCATCCACGGGATTTTGATCTTGGAATTCTTCGAATAATTTAAAGAAAAGTTAAAACAAAATAAAGGCCTTATAAACAACGAATCCGAGTCGTTTTTATATTGCACGATCACGATTGTGCTGCACCAAATGCGCGTACCATCTCTGGACAAAAACAGGTATTGCACTTTTGACTCTTGCCCTTCTGTCATTGCAGTTTCAACAATGAAATGTACTATGTACATACATTAATATAAATAATACTAATATCCAATTTAAAATTTCACTATTATATAAGAATTTTTTTTTAGCGATCAACGTGTAATATTGTATTTTTCATATAAGGGGAATAAAAATAATGTGTCATATAAAATTGATCTTACTGATAAATAAGGCAGAAATAATGATTTTTTGTATGTTCTCAAATATTACTTTCACGATCTAAATGAAACTATTATCCTTAGTATTATAGCTGACTTTGGAGGAAGAACAGCGTCTTAAGGTTTTCTAAAATAAGTGTTTATTGCGTAGAATAATTGGCCCGAAGAAATAAATATTCATTCAACAGGTTGCACAACAAGAAGAAATTACGATGGAACCAACATGTGAATAGACAAAGAGACAGAGATGGGGGAGATTATTAAGCCTTTGAACTTTGTAACGGACGAATCTAGTAAAAGGTCGACTGGCTGACCGAAACGTAGGTGGGATGGTGGTTCATTAAGGATTGATTTTATGTATTTGGGTAGGGGTGGAGCTTGGTCTGTTATCGGCATTCAATCATAATTACTGCCATCTGTATTGAACCTTCGAGCCTCGTGAACAGTTGAAGGGCAACAGTAACGCAGATGGTCGGTTATGTTCTAATTTTTACCAATTGTTATTCCTCAAACAGAATCGAACCTGAACCGTTTTGTACTGACTCACACTGAGCTGCTCTATTAGTACTGTCCTATCTACTGCATTGAAGATACATCTCGAGTCATTAGTACTATGTCCGCGAGGTTAGTGAGTGAGAACAATGCAGATCGTGTCGTAATATAAAAAGTTGTGAAAGTGCTAATGATGCTACGATCGCCTTCCTCAAGGTCATCAGCTAAGGGCTGTCTTGGCACATCAGGTGTGTTGAAATAAAAACAACCTGCTAAATGTACCAGAGGACATTTATTATCTTTACATTAGAATGGAAATTATACTTGTAACGAAAGGCTGAGGATGATCTGAGGAGAATATGTTGATCACAGAAAAATATTTGGAATAACTCTCTATCTCTTCCTCAACAATCTCCGAATCCTTCCTGTTTTGAAGTTCTCAATTATAATGAACCCCCAAACTATAATGTTAGGAATTAAATTAAATAAAAAAGTAGTTAAGTAAATTATTATAGTGTTTTCCACTGCCTTGGCTGTTGAACGTGACCCTGTACACAGTACAATCTCTCCACGTTCTGTGAATAATGATTAAATACATAAAATAATATTATAGAATTCAGTTCTACGGGTACCTATAAAGAATAGACACGGACAGACTAATAAAAAGGGTGTTCACGTATCTTAAGAAGCTGAAAGTGTTCACACATGGATTAAGGATACTGAAAAGGGCATCGAAGAGCTCTAAGTATCTCCGGATAGTATTGAAGAACGTTCTTCACTTCGGCAGGAACTTCAGAACGATTCGGGTTTTCAAGAAAGAGCAAAGAGAATAATGGGCCCTATTTCGAAGCAGGAAAGAAAGAAAAAATATGGGGATAGAATCAAAGAGATATGGAAGAAAATAAAATAGCTGTTGAAGCAGTGGCTCGATCGTAAAAAAAACAATTTAAATTAGTCTTGCCTGAAATATTAGTATTGGTATTATTATTATAATCCGAAATTATATCATTTAAAATTCCAACGAGCAGTTTCGAACAAGAAGATATCTCCATTTCCATGAGTGAAAACGAAAATATTTATTATATTGACACATGTAATTACGAACTCAATCGTATGATATATTAATAGAAATTGATTTTTTTAAATCTATCAATATTCATATTCATGATTATCAATACACATAATCGGCTTATTCTAGACATCCCTACTTCAAACTTCCTTCGATCCAGAATTTTATTAAACGTGGACCGTCCCAACGAACGTCTAATTGCTTGGCTTCCTCAATTAGAGCTCTGCATTAATGATCCTAATTACGATGACACTGACATCAATGACTCAGGCTGTGAAAGACAGGCAGCATCATCATCAACAACATCATTTACATAAACATAAACAACTGTTGACACGACCCGCTCTCTCGACCTCCGCCTGTTCGTGACAATACTTTTACTCCTGCTGCTCTTATTTCGATGTAATGTCCTTAATCAATTACATGTTTATGCCCGTCACTAATTTCGGATTCCTTAGGAATTACAAAAGACATAAGGACAGTAAGGGGATGGAAAAATCATGCTTAAAAAATATATATAATTAAATAAACTACAAATAATATATATATATATATATGTATATATATATATATATATATATATATATATATATATATATATATATATATATATATATATACAGGGTGTTTCAGGGTTAAATGGCCAAACTGAAAATTTAAACTAAGGACCTCAAAACAAGAAAAAATTTCCTATGAAGGAATGTCCGCAATCGCTTTGTTTGGATGTTCACATCTGAAGATTTCATTGTTATGAATTATTTAGGCATAGTAAATAAATAAAACTTATTTTATTTGTTCCAACTACTTTATTAATTAAATGTAAACCATTAACATTCATATTAAATGTTCATAGTGATTTCCTTGAGCATTCAGACAGGCTCGGCATCTTTCTTCAACAGCAGCAGTAGCAGAACTGCACTGGATATGTGTTATTGTTTCAGAAAACTCAATTATCCTTCTTCATAAAGAATTAAGGTCATTCAATGGCCTTGCATTGACTTTTTGTTTCATGCCACCACAAACAAAAAAATCCAGTGGTGTCAGATCTGGAGGGCGAGCAGGCCAAGCCTAAATACCGTTACTAACTCATTTTCATAAAAATATTTAGATAGGCGGTATTGTTTTGACAGCGACGATATACAGAGCAAGGATAATCTATGCAGAGAATTCATTACAAAGTGCCAAGGAAAATAAAAAATATATAAACAATACAGTAAGTAATAATAATTGAAGTATAATAAAAATGAAAATGAAGAAATATGTAAAAATAAATTAACAAAAATAATGAAAGTAATTCAGATAAATCTAACAGAAATAACGAAATATATACATATATATATATATTGGCGATGGTGGACATGAGGAATTAATATAACAATAAACCTAAATGAGATGGAAAAATACGATTAAATGATAATGGAGACGATAATGTTACTAGAGGGTTTGAGTGGTAATGAAGTTTGTTATGAAAGGATAGAAACCGGGTTTGGGCCAAATCAGAAATAAATGGGACATTAAGGTCGTTATGGATGACTTCATTCTTAACAGAATAAGGAGCATTGAGGATTTTACGAGGGATTTTGGATTTTAGGGATTGGATACGAGAGGAATCCGTTGTTTACTGGAGCTCCAAAGCTCTACTCCGTAAATCCAAATAGGTCGTATGATGGTCATGTAGATGAGTCTTTTGTAATTAATTGGGAGTTTAGAGCGTTTGTCTAGAAAGTGTTGAAGAAGCCTGAAGCATCGAGCGGTTCTCATTAATTTAAATAGAATAAAGGTTTTTTGTTCTATTTCTATCAATTTTAAGTCTTCAATTTTTTGTTTAAAGGGATTGGGATAGCTCAATTTTTTTATTGCTAGGTTTCTGCGTTCTTGGTCCTGCATCCGAAACCGGCTGTGACAGATTTTGCACAAACTGTGCATATATATACGTACATGTAGTTTATGAAACAAGGACCAAGCAATAATATTATAAGTTGCTGGCACTTTCTTTTCTAGTTCATTGCCTACTACCCATATTAAATAGGAAATTCTAAACTAGTACATGTATCAATACGTCCTATTTTATGTTGGTGTATATTATTATGTATCGGTGCATAATATTATAAATCGTATAATAATTAAGACCTCAATAGAACTATAATTAGAGCAGGTTGCACGACAGTGCATTAAGAAAATTACACGATAATAAGGACACAGCTTTAGTAAATGCTCAAAGTAATTTAAATTCTGGATCAATCTTATAATGCCCCAGGTCTTGTTCTGTTTAATCGACGTTTATAATTTACCGTTCCATATGAGTAGGTGAGGTGCAAAACTCGTTCGTTCCATTTTTTGGAAAAAACTTTCTCATTTCTTAATTTCTTAATTAAAAAAAAACTTTTTTTTTGTTATCATTAAATCAGTAATTTTTTTCATTCCAAACTCACTTCCACAGGGAAGCTGTACCTTTCGAAAGCAAAAAAAAAATTTTTTATCTGGCCACTCTACGAGACGAGGTAAGTTTTTTGAGTTTCCTGAAAAACGTGTTCCTGTGGAACAAACGAGTTTTGCAACTCACCTCCTCCCCATATATATATCCATTTATCAATACTTACGTGTGTGTATATATCTATAGCCGAACAGTATCCTGGAAAGACACAAGCAGAGAAGAGTATTTTTGAAAGAAAAATACTCTTATCTGCTTCTGGTTTTCCAGGATAACAAATAGCCTTCCGCATGTATGGACTGTCTGCTGCGGAGAAAGAAACATGGTAACTCACACACTTGTGCGCCTGGTAACTCCAAACGGCTACAATCTATGCCTCTAGAGCGAATTGTCACTGCCTATGAACCCGAGTGTACATCGCCGGGAAGGTAATTGGCACCGGTAGATCGGCTGTGAGCTGCCCATCTCAGCAATGCAGAGTTCTCAGCAATGTGAGGTTGGGTGACCTCATCCATGCTATCAATGCTCCTGCAAGGAATATTTCGCTCGACCAATAATAAATGATGTACAGCCCGAACCCAAAAAAATATATGTTTTAATTTAAAAAAACAACGACACTAATTGCAACATTAGATCAAGTAGTTATAGATGGAATGTAATAAATTTACTGTATTTAGTCATGACTTAACTTTATCACCCATTGCGTACGACTTGCCCCATCTCAGCAATTTTATTAATCCTATAAACATTCCCATGTTTTATGACACAGATTCTTTCCAAGATAAAAACGCTTCTTGTAAAAAAAAAAATAATTTTCCAGGTAATGATCACCTAATGGAAAAACCTGAATTAGTAATGAACTGTTCCAGCCAGGCTTTCTGGAAAATTAACTGTATGATATCTTGTATCCAGTTCCATAAAAACCTGTCATTAAGATGACAACTACCAAACGGTTGGTCTGTGTTTTAGTATGACTCAAGTTTCTGGATAAAGACCAAGTTAACGACAATAATTATAATAAATAAAAGGCTTAGTGAACCCAAAACTACCAATGGCTGATGACTAAGTTCCGTACAAGGGTACCGTCCAAACTCTCTACATAATCCTCCCCCCTACTCTTTGGTCTACTCCTCCAATCATCGATTTTTAGGGGTTCGTTCGTTAAGAAGCCCGTAAACTTCACCAGACCTTCTTAATCTTCGCGATGCTATCATTTCAACTGTATTAAAACTGGATGTCTATTAACGCCCGAATATTCTTTCTATATACGAGTATACCCCAAAGCTAGTGTCTTGCTATGCATCCGATCCCTATTAAGTATCTGTCCAAGTTAACTTATGACTAGTAGGTGTAGGTAGCATTATAACTTATCACGCATCACCATCCATAAATAAAATCCTACTAATATTATAAATGTGAATGTTTGTCTCTCTTTCACACAAAAACTACAGAACGGATTTGCATGAAACTTTACAGTAATGTAGGTTATACATCAAATTAACACATAGGCTGCAGCAAGGGCGGATGTAGGGGGCACTGGGGCACGTGCCCCCCTAGGCAGTTTTTTAGTTACTGTGGAAAATCCATTATAGTAGATAATTAAAGGCAAATCAGGAACTTAGCATCTTGAAATTTGCAGATAGGTTCTTTGTAATATCTAAAAAAGAAATTTGGATAATTCCACCCCCTTAATATAATAGGGATTCAAAGATTGTATGGAATCCGTCAGTTTTGAAGTTAGGCATCTGAAATTTTTGATGTACGAGTAGCTTATAGTTAAAAAAAAATTAAATTATTTATTTAATTCACGAAACTTTATGTGGCAGACCAAATTCCACGCGAGCGAAGCCTCGCCGACAAAAGCTAGTATTTTACATAAATATGAGCCTTAAGGACCCATGATCCTAGCTATCTACAAAGGGATCATTGCTGTAGTAGTCACCTTTGCCTATAAAAGGATTGAAGCTATTTTGAGATTTTCGCTTCTGATGATGCCTGATTTGGAGAAACGTTGAACGTTCGGGAAGCTAACGGCATTATTTATTTTATTTTTTATTTTGAACAGAAGAGAATAGAATAATTTATTGGCATTTACAACTGTAATTATATTACATCAAGTAAATCTGGTGTATGAACAAAGGACATGAAAAAAAAAACACTTGTGGAGAAATTATCCATTGATAGCACTCCAATATAATTCTATAGTAGAAGGTCTCGAGGCCATCTTTTTTTCAGACGCCTCAGAGGGTCATCAGGAATATTATGGGAAGCAAGTTGAGAAACTAGAGGATTCAAGTGTGTATGGAGCTTTTCATGGAAGGATAGGTATCTAGTTTGGGCCAAATCAGCAACATATGGGATATTAAGATCATGATGGATGAGTTTGTTTGCCACATAATAAGGTTTGCGACATACATTGAGGATTTTACGAAGGATTTTGGATTGTAAGGATACGAGATGAATTGGATGGTTTAGCAGAGCCCCAAAGCTCAACTCCATATGTCCAAATAGGTCTGATAACTGTCATGTAAATGATTCTTTTGTAATTAATTGGGAGCTTTGAACGTTAGTCCAGTAAATGTTGAAGTAGGCGAAAACGTCGAGCAGTTTCTTGTCTTTTCAGTCTTGTTTGAAGAATTTGAACAGAAATCAGATAATGATATTCACGGCTATGCTGTGGTGTTCTGATAGACCATGATTGCATGCGAAATGTATTTGTAATATCAAAGCTCGTGTTAATAACAAGTATTTTCCGAAAGGTCAGTGAAGGGTGTTGTACTAGATTTAACTATAATTTTGCGATGGTTCCAATTTTAGAATATTACTTTTATACATATATATTACTTTTTTACTTAGAATATGATATCACTGACTGTGGTGATTTCAAGTTTGAACATTCAAGTTATGCCTCAGGAGGAACGAGTATCAATTAGTGAACGTGCGAATCAGCAAATATGAAGACCCTGTCGACGAAGTGGAATTACTTGAGGCTAACCCACAGTATGCCCTGATTCGCAAGAAGGGTGTATCAGAATCAACCGTCTCCCTGAGACAATTAGCATCTAGAGGAGCTCCTGAAATGTTCGAGAAGCCTTGCCAAATCTTGAATGAAGTCATAAATCTTTCTTTTGTATCTCAAGGTTGATGGTAGCGAATAAAGAAAGTTGTAATATTAGATTGCTCCAATTTTGACTTCTTCATGGCAGTTAAGTCTCTAATTATTTTAACGACAATAGTAAGTTTTAAGTAATAGTGGTAGAAATACAATTTTGTCCCATTCCTATAGCCCACATAACATTTTAGAGAAGATACTCTTCAAACTTATTAAGGAAAGTTATTCCTATAAATTAAGTTTGAAGAGTATCGATCCCTTCTTCTTTCGATTTTATGCGAACTCTGTTTTATTTTTATTTAAAAAAAAAAGAGCTTATAGAACCTGTTATGTTGATTTGGGTCGATAAAGGTATACATTTGTAACACTAAAAATGGCGTATTTAGAACAAATGACTGATCATTAGTGATTACGTCTTCTCTCTAATCTTAGCCATTTTTTAAAAAAGACTCCTCTCATTTTTAATGATACTCTTTTATAAAATCATTCTTAAAAATTTCATTGTTAAATTAATGTAATCGGGACTTTAAAATCTTTTGATTTCTATATATTGGGAAAATACGTTAATACATTCAAAATTTACAGTAAAATAAATAGTTCATTATTACATACAACTAATCTAGTACTTTAAAGATCAAAGTTTATACCTATAAGTTTAATATTAATAATTTGACCATGGAGGATAAATAATCCCCAAGAATATATTTAATAAATATGAATTTATGAGGTATATATACTTCACTTTACTAATTATTGGGACAATTTTATAGAAATTATCTATTTTTCTTTATATAATTGTTATTTTTTACAGATTTTTAGACATATAACTTCTCTAAAGTTATGTATAATTGTCGCATCGATGCAGAAAACTTATTTTAAAAGATTGATAATGACGTATTGTTGTCGTAACGTTTTAAGGAATTATATAAATTAAGAAGTTGAAAAGAGTGGAGAATGGTTTTTTCCCAATATATAAAAATCTTAAAAACTTTTGATTTATAATAAATTGAATTTGGGCTACAATTTCACAAACACTAGGGATGACATGTGATTAGCATAACAACATACTCTGCCCAAGACCGCGTGTCCGTAGCCTGGCAGGTTGCTCTTGGATATTTATAAGGGAGTTAAAAATCCTTTGTTATGTCGTTCTTCGGAAGGGATGTAAAATGGGGGTCGTTAATTATGTCTATCCTAATTATGTCTGGAGGAAAATTTTACAACTCACTGTAGTATCGTCCCATTAGCCATGGCAGGGACTTCATATGAATAAACAATATTTTACATTTTTATGAAATGTAAAACAAAAATATAGACATTCGTTTTCAAAAAGTAATTTTATAATTTAATAAAGACTAAAAAAACAAAACAAAAATTTAGTCTTCATTTCTCCTCCGGAAATAAAACAATGTCGAAACTTTGCACTCAATCACTTATTATTGATTTATCAATCGACAATTATTGACCGACCAACTGCATGCTGATAATAGGCAAGGTTATACTGATAAGCAGAAAGTTGTGTGAGATGTCTACGTGTTCCAGTTAACATGATAGTTGCCATGGTTACTAGGTTGTTCTCATCCAGTCAGAATGTGCAGTAGTCTAGTAATACTATTATGGCAATCCATCGTTACCATGGTGGTTGTCGCCATGACAACCATCAGGAGAGTAACTTCCATCGTGTTTTATGGCCTTGAATCCATTTTTGAAAGGAGGTGGATATTAGTTCTTACTTGTGCCGCAAGAGTTCGCCATCGGTATGACACCCATCCAGATAAATGCTCCTTAGTATATTTCGAAAATATTCAGATTTCAGTTATAGTTACTAGTTGCTGAGAATTCTGAAAGATAGCGCAAGTGTAAAAGTGCGGTGTCAACTGATAACGCGGCAGTTCTCTAGAAATATACCAAAATGACACTTAATTTACCAAAACGCTTATAAAGTTTCAAGCCTTAATATCTCACCTACACAGATGTAATATTGGGGTATTTTAATATAAATTCATACACAAAAGATACAAATGATATGAACATTCCTGCATTACAATCCTACATTTACGACAAATACATCGTCAACATATCACCATAATAATATTGTTATTTCACTTTCTTCCTCATTTTGAACGATTTATCTATAAGAAGATCGAAAAGACTTTAAAGCCTGCTAATTAACTGTTTAATACCTATCAAAATTTTTCATATTCATGCAGATAAATTCAATTAAATTTTACTGAATCTGATGTAACTCCATTATTTTAAATATAATACAATTGCGTTATATTATATATAAAAAAGAGAATGAAAAAATATCCTCCATGATCTAATTTAAATTTCTTGGGAATGTCGTCAATTTCCTGACTGCCTTGTAAACTCGTGACCTCCGCGAATGGAGTGGAAAACTCTTCCTCATTTCCATTTTCCGAATTGGTTTTCTCACCTTTGAGATACCGTTATTAGAACGGTCGGCTTATGTAATTGAAAGGGGCAATATTTCGTTTAAAGTCGCTTTACGCTACAATGGGAGCTCTAAATTTTGCCTATCCAAGTTAAATCAGGATAGGGTACTTTAAAGAGTACCTGACCTCGCACAGGCGCGGCACTTTACTTCCTAAGGACGGCATAAGCAAGGTTTTTTTTACTCCCCCTAAAAATCCGATGGCCACCTGCCGGGCAGCGAACCCGCGGTCTTGGGAATAGTAGTTTTTGTGCTAACCACTAGACCACAGCTGTAATCCAGAAAGGTTATGTCATAATGAGAAGGGAAAGGCATTGTGTAGTTGAATATATTTACTTATGATTTTTTAATATTTTGAGAATATTATATATTTTTAAAACCACCACCCTTCCAACACTTCTTTATGGATGTGAAACCTGGCCGCTAACCCTAAGGGATGAACAATATCTTATGGTATTAAAAAATAAGTTGTCACGCAGAATATTTGGTCCAAATAAGGATGAGACCATAGTAGAATTTAGGAGATTACACTACGCAGAATTGCGAAACATGCACCCGTTTATAACGTGATAACGTCGCCGGTGTGCCAAGTGGTAAACGTCTGAGGGGTAGACCGAGACGTAGGCGGGAGAATTGCGTTAGGAGTGATCTGGCTGATTTGGATTTGGTTAATTGTCCGTGGACAGAAGTTTGTAAGCAGTGATTGGTGGTGTCGGTATCGAGCCTTCGGGTTCGCTAAGCCCTTTTATTTATTTATCTATCCATTTTTAAAAACACATAAATTGATTCTTCAGATACCAAAAAGCTTTAAAAATTAAACTTAGTTGGATATAAAGCATTGCCAGACGAGACTAGAAAATTCACTACTGTTGGATCTTTGGATATGAAATACTATAAGAGTATTTATTTCTAAAATTCAAAGAAGCCATTAATGGACTTCTTTTTTTTACTATGCTTATTTTTACAGATTGTAATCAGCTGTCATTAGTCTTTAATAATTCATTAATAATTAATTGTTGAGTTTAATCTTTGATACTCGTCAGCCCAAGCTGCAAGAAACATTAGTACCGCGTTGGGAGAAGGGTAATATAAGGAACGAACCACTGGCTGTTGGTTTGAGACATTTTTACCTGGTGACGTTGATTGAATCATCAATAAATGATTAATCAATAAATTAATAATTCATTTCCCCTTTCTACCCAGAGTTAAAAAAAAAACGCTTTTAAACTCTGCTGGGGCTCACACATCTTTAATTAGTGGAAAAACCTGGCTGCTGAGCGCCATCTCTGGCAAATCACCTCCCTTCTCAACCATTGTTATAGAAACAGAAACCCGAGACTTTTACTTTTAAGTCCTTTTTTACCTTTGATTGAACACCTTTATGGATTTTAATGATACAGTTTTTTTTTTTTTATTGAGAGTTTCCCCAAAGATGAGGTTTTCTCCAACCAAATATTAGAGTGACATTTTTTTCCAGATTTTCTTGTCAAATGCGACCTCTTCGTTTAGGCCATATCCGGCCATATCTTCCTGGACTTGGTTTATCCAAGAAGTTCGCGGTCGTCCTCTTCTTCTTCTCCTTCATTGACACGAGTTCATTGTAATTTTGGGTATTCTATTATTAACCATCCTATTGAGGTGTCCAAACCATTCCAATCTCTTTATCATGATTTTTTCGAGTATGGTATTCTGAGCACCCATTATCTCTCTTACTACTGAATTGGGAATCCTTCCACATCTAGAAATTCCGACTGCCCTCCTCCAGAAATTCATATCCACAACTAGAAGTTTCTCTTGGCTCCCTTTCCTCAATTTCCATGTTTCACACCCATATAACATTAAAGCCGTTATAATAGCATTATAATAATTTTTTTTTGTATTTTTTATTTGTTTTACTCCACAGTATATAATTGAGCATGGCAATAGCTTTTCTGCCTTCTATGATTCTTCGGGCTATATTCCCTTCAGACGTTTCATCTTTTTGAAGGATAGATCCTAAGTATTTAAAGTTGGGTGCATTTTTGATCTGTAGGCCGTTAACCTTCAATGATCCGCCCCCCTCCGTATCCAAATATTCTGTCTTTTCTAAGTTCATTTTCAACCCCCCACCTATTATATTCTTCTTGTACAGATATATTCTGCATCTTCTTTATCCTGGGCTATGATGACTTGATCTGCAAATAATAGGTGGTGAAGGTAAAAGTCATTCTGCATAAGCAGCCCCATCCTATTACAGTTTTTTTTCTTTTTAATATAATGTGTCCCATCAGAAAAGAAATCTACTTGAGTTATAAAACATTTCTCCAGTAGGTTTTAGGAAAGTTTTCTCTTTCTTAATACCATCTTCAACAATGGACCCAAGCCGCCTCCATAGATTTTTCCGGAAGTATTTGAATAGGAATCAAGTTTAAGCTTTTTATGAATGACTAGCTTATGCCCGCGACTTCGCTCGCGTGGAATTTGGTCTGCCACATAAAGTTTCGTGAAAGATCATATTAAATAAATAACTTAATTATTTTTTTAAAATATAAGTTACTCTTACATCCAAAATTACAGATGTCTAACTTCAAAACTGACGTATTCTATATCACCTTTTAACTCCTATTATATTAAAGGGAAAACCCTTGGGATGGAATTATACCAATTTCTTTCTTAATCTATACAAAGAACCTATGTACAAATAAAGATGCTAAGTTCCTGATTTACCTTTAATTATGTACTTAACCTTTAACAGCCGTGCCCCCACATAAATCTGCCCTTGCTGTAGCCTATGATGTATAACTTATTTTACGCAATAAGTTTCTCCCAAATCTGTTCGGTAATTTTTGTGTGAAAGAGAGACAATCATACAAACGTTCACATTTATAATATTAGTAAGATTAATTGGATATCAAAACAATAGTTTCACTCATCTTCTTTCCGTTATTTTAACAATTATTATCATGTGACTTGCCTTTAATTATGTACTATAATGAATTCTCCACAGTATCTAAAAAATTGTCGGGGGGGGGCACGTGCACCAGTGCGCCCCTTCCGAAATCCGCACTTGCTATAGCCTATGTGTTATTCTGATGTAGGACATATATTACTGTAAACTTTCATCCAAATCCGTCCTGTAGTTTTTGCGTGAAAGAGAGACAAACATACAAACTTTCACATTTATAATATCAGTAAGATTCTATTGGTATGGACCATCGAGGATTTTTACGGTTTTGTTGTTCTACCAAAACCCAATAGAGCCCCAAAGCTCTACTCCGTTAGTCCAAATAGGTCTTATAATAGTCATGTGTATGAGTCTTTTGTGATTGATTGTGAGCTTAGAGCGTTTGTCTAATTAGTTTTAAAATAGCTTGAAACGGCGAGCAGTTTCTTGTCGAAAGAAAGTTATGAGAAATCCAATTTCAACATTTTTCAAGTCTTGGTCATAAGTTTGTTCTACAGAAACCGATAGGATATTATTTAAGAATTGAATATAAATTGTAAATCGAAAAGCTCATGTGCGATTAAAGAATTCATAGTGTTTTTGGAATCTGATAATTCGAAACATATTAAATGACACCTAAACTGAAGAAATCCACATTTGAAATAAAAAAATTACATTCGATTTAGAAAAGGTTAGAATTGGTTTCTTAGTGGAGTAGAGTTTTTAAAAAATGCAGTTTAGTCGAATGCCACTGAAATTCGACATTCTGACATTCGAATTCGTTTCATTTCTGTTCAATTACAATTTGTTTTCTGCTTACCATGATCTGAGATATTTTGTGATGATAATTAAAGGAAAAAGAAAAGGAAAAAATGAAGAAATATAAGCGGCAAATACCTTTCGAATTTGCCCTTTTGAGCGTGAAGTAGACACTGCCATTAAGTGTTTCAACATTATATCAGAGGCATTCTTGTATGAACCTTTTTTTCAGCCTAAGCTTCTTATGGTAGTTTCCTAGCTTCATGATCACATACATATAATGTAACGGTAAATGAGCAATTGCGTCACATGCTCGTTCACTAACGAATGATCAAAAGTGAATGTCCTTTCCTTTACTGTAAAAACAACAAGGCAGATATCAAGAAAATATCAGATTAATGAAACATTTTTCTTTTTACCGGCATTGAACCAACGGATTTAAAAATAAAGTAGGATGTAGTAGCGTTTGTAGTAATTCTACAGGTTGTCAATAAAGCGAAAACCTGTTTCACTTCCTTATACTTACAACAGTTGAGGTAAGTATGATAATGGGGAAGCAATTTAGTCCAGATCTTACTGATCGATAGCATTCAAGCATTCGAGAATAAATTTACAGCTATTATAAAAATTATCCAGATAATATTAAACAAGGAAATCAAAACGCACACGTAGGGGAGGTTGGAAAGATTAATATATTTTTTTTCAGGGAGGGGTGGTTCTGACGAAACGTCTTCCCCTGCTGGTGGTCAGCAGCCCCCTCTCTTTATTAGCATATATTCTAAACAAAATATTTAAATAGGCACTAGATGAAGTGAATAAAGATGAATATTGAAATTATCAACAATATAAGATACACTGATGACACCGTCTTGATTACTAGTTATGTCGAAGAACAGTAGCGCCTAGCAGAAATGGTACAGAATGTGCCTGAATGTGAGGGTGAACCCCATTGTTTTGTCATGTTGAAGCTGGCCTAGCTTGGTCCTGTAAAAACCCGCCCTCTAGTTTTGCCTCGGTTGCCCCTCCCCTAGTTTGGCTTGGATGAGCTCTACTAAATTTTTCTTAGAGAACCCCTAGTTTTGCCCAGTCGAACCCCATAGTTTTGGCCAGTTGAAACCCCTAGTTTCGTTCGGTCGAACCCCCTAGTTTGGTCCAGTTGAACCCCCTAGTTTTGGCCAGTTGAAACCCCTAGTTTCTTGCGGTGAACTCCCTAGTTTGGTCCAGTTGAACCCCCTAGTTACGTTCGTTTTAGCCTCTGTGTATCCCTTTTAGTTTTGCTGAATATTTTTTTTTTTAACTTGAGGTTTGTTGTTACCACTAATACGTAGTTTTGCTAAATGATTCTACTCGAGACCAAAAAGTACTCTTCGGTTTTACGAATTAATTAATTTAGTCTCGTGACCATGGGGTTCCTTTATTTTTACAGAGCATTCCTTTAGTTCGGCACAGCCTAGTTACAGCCCTGCTGTTAACTTAGCATATTATTTATTGTAACAGTCGAACTAGTTGCCTAAAAACTAAAAAAAAAAACAGTTGCCTACTTCATACATGTAACTATAAAGAAAAGAAAATATTTAATATACAAGAGTTAGGGAAGATAAGTGTATAGTCCCTGGACTCTCAAATTAAATATCTGATAAGAGATACTTCCTACAACATCGAATTACATTGACTTCTCTCAGGAAGAAACTTTAATTCGATCTAAATTTTTGTCATCTTCACTGCAATAACTACCAATTTTTTTTTTATTAAATTCTAATTGTGCATCTTAGAATTAAGCTATAGCATACGTTCAACGCTTCTACATCTTTTTTCTCATTAGAAAATCGGTCACTAGATCGGAGTGGTTTGTTTAAGTGTTTGGGAGTGTACATAGATAGCAGGGGAACACTCGAGACCGATATAAAGGAAAAGATCACCAAAAGACAGAATATTATTGGCATGGTAAACTCAGTACTGCGGAGCCCAAGTGTTTCGCTTGACAGCTGCAGTAGTACGGCCATCTAACAAGAATGGGGCCCATGATTTTGTCCCAGAGGAGAGACGAAATAGAGATCGTCCAAGGAAAACTTGGCTGGAAGGAGTTGAACAGGTTATGGCAACAAGAGGCTTCGTGGAGGGAGATAAGGAAGACAGAGATGATTGGAGACAAAAAGTATTGGGTTTCGGATTATGATCCAAGTTCTTAAAAGCCCGAAATAAAAAAAGAAAAATTATTAAGTCTCTTTGTGAATAAAATAATATTTCTGTAATATCTAGTTCTACTTATTTTCATTATCCCCTGGCTTAAATAACAACCTCATTAAGTTAAGTCATTAAGTCCATAAAAATTTTAAGGTTTACTGAGTACGGAAATGAGATTGATCATATACAAGAGTTAATAAAGTAAATGGTATTCCTCTACCATACCACATTGGCACTTCGCAGGTGTGCCTTGCCAATCAATTGTTTTTCAAGGTGCAAAAGAAGGTGGTTAGAGACGAATGAGATTAACTTGTCGAATTCGCACCACTTGCGGTCGAAATGAACGCTCAATCTTTGAACGAAGTAATGCAAACTGTATGTATAAATCTGCATATAAATTTTCATACCCGGCGAATTATGCTGAGGGAAGCGAAATCGTATCATTCTCGTAGTCTTTCGCTTGAAATACTTGTTATGATATGAGCAATAACTCCTTCTCAAGCCAAGGCCTGACTTAGCCATTACGCGCTTCAAGAATATCACCATTCCGATTCCCTTGGTACAATTTACTTTTTGAGAGGTCGTGAGATTGGTGCAGTTTGGTAGAGCTTTGAGGAAAATTCGACTTAATCACCCGAGCTGCAGAAGAATAAAAAACAAGTAGATGGATATACTCATTTAAAACAACTATGTAAAAAAAGGAAGAGTTAATCCATTCTAATTTTTTTTCAAGTTTTATACTTACATTAAACGAAGTATTGTAACGGTGAAAATATTTAAAGAAAGTATCCCTTTGGAACTTCCCTGTACAGGTTTTGACTATTTTCTTCTTTAATTCTTTGTATTTGTTTTTTTTTTAATTTTGAAGAGAAAAGATTATATCTTGGCCGGGATTTGAACCCAGGTCGCCCGCGATTCTATCTCTGTGGTTAGAGCACCGCGCTAGAGACGCGGGCGATACGGGTTCGAATCCCGGCCAAGACATAATCTTTTCTTCAAAATTAAAAAAAAAATATATTTAAATGATTAAAAAGAACCATAAATAAAAAATGAATTCTTTGTAATTTGTAATTTGCGTGCATATGTAATTATCTATTGTTTATCTTTATATTATTATTGTAATCTTATTTCTGTTTTTTTACTTCTTGTACTTTGTTTTCTTTTTCTTTTTAAGTGTTATCACTGTAGGTAATTCGAAACTTTTTTTTTCTGTTTAATTCTTTCTCACTTAACAAGACATAATAATACCCTGTACTAATATACTCTAAAACGTAATAATACCCTATATGCCTGTATTGTTATTCTAAAGGGGTCCCAGAATAAATAAAGAATTTATTATTATTATTAATTCCATATCTTCCATCATATCTCACACAGTTCAAAAATAATTTGCGTCATAATTATAAAAGTCTTACGAAACCGAAGTTTCGATGCTGATACCACCGTCACCTTATAAACTCAAAATGAATGGATAAGAATTTATTTATTTCCGATATTAGCAGATTGAAAAAAAACTTTATCTCTTCAATCCATATAATCGTTCAGTACACGATAGGAGACATACTGTTTCAAATACAGTGGTTATGCTAGGAAGCAATTTGGCCGTGAACGCGCCCAACCGCTTTCCCAGATTAAGCATTCCTACATTAGTGAGGCTGGGTGAGCCCAGAAATCCTACAGAATCAACTTACAACTGTTAACAGAATAATATTTATCTCGAATACGGGACAAAGATATCAGTAACGGATAACTTCATTTTATTTATTTGTTGTTCTTTATTCATTTAACGTCATTTAATACTACAATGGCCAATCGAAAGATTCTACAGTGGGAATTCTACATTTTGCCTATCCAGGGTAATATAATCAGGGTTGGAATCTTTAACTAATACCTAACACCGTTCTCGGGACCCCAATTTTACGTCCCTTCCGAAAGACGGCATTACCAATGATTTTTTAATTCCTTTTAAGAAATCCAAGGAAAATAGAAGGTTATTATTCTAATAACTACGCCAAAGGTGACCCTTATTTCATTCATTAATTAGTGTAACAAATACAACCCTTATTGCTTATTATGAACTGAGCCTTAATGCCTGTAGAGAGTGTTGGATTCTGTACCTGCTAGGGATTGTACTTGTGAGTTCCGCAGACATCCGCAGTGGTTCAGAACTCGTACTTCGGCAAAGAGCTCTTATCTAATACGTTATGCAAGTGTTCATCCTTGACCGCGAAGAAAGAAAGCCAACTCTATTGAGGGAATGTCCAAAGAAGACTCTGCCAAGGACCCTTTCCATTGTCCCAGCAAACTCTTCTTTTTCTTCTTCGTTTTTCATCCTTAAGCAATTCTACTTCTTTTCTTTATACCTTATTATTCTTTAATGGCCAAGTTAACGAATGAAATATTGCGTCATTTATTTATTTTTCTATAATAAGGCTTCTTAAACCCCCAAGAAAAAAAAAATTTAACATTCTCAAAAAAAGTTTTACGTTTCAAGGTTAAGTTTCTACGATCATAATCAAAAGCCTTTCACCATTCGTGTTTTTTCTCTAAGACAGAAACGATTTTTTTGAGACTTGTAGTCTGAATCCATCCTCGGAACTTAACGTTACTAGAGATTTAATAGAATTAATACACATAGATATATATGTATAAAGATGTGTATGCCCTTCGTAAATAGACATAGGCTGAACTGTTCGAGTATGTCTTATACGGTCTGAGGCGTAGGCGAGAGTGCCGTATTAAGGATGATCTTAGAATTATGAGTTTGAGCGTCACTCGGTTGTTTGTAACAGCGAATGATAGCATCGGTTTCGGCAACATTGGCAAATGTTTGTTTCATTTTTCATATTATGGCATTACATTATTACATTAAATTAGTGTATTTATCTATTTCTATTTTCCGACTTTTCCCTGTGTAGGGGTACCTTTAATCCTGTTCTTTCCATAATTCATTCTTTACATAGTTCCCTATGCTCCCAATCTTCACTGTAGTATCCCCCTCCAATTCTTCACACCACGTTCTTCCTGGTTGGCACATTTTTCTTCTTTCTTCAAGAGCTCAATTCCTTATTTTTTCCTGCCAACGGTGTCTTTCTCATAGTTCTTCCCCCGGCAGTATCTCCCAGATCCATTTATTTCCTTGTTACCTCATTTATGATCTTATCTTATCTGCCCTAGCATACTGTGTATTAATCCAGTTTATTTGTTTGTCTTAGAAGAAAAAAATAATAAAATAAAATGATCAATGCTTCTTTTACTTTCATACTGAGGCAGTCGAATTTTCTTATCCATTAAAATCATTTAAATGATTAACATCAAATTTGATGTTTTATATTTGACTAGCTTATGCCCGCGGCTTCGCACGCGTGGAATTTGGTCTGCCACGTAAATTTTCGTGAAAGATAATTTTAAATAAATAATTTAATTATTTTTTTAAAATATAAGTTACTCGAACATCCGAAATTTCAGATGTCTAACTTCAAAACTGACGGATTCTATACAACCTTTGAACCCCTGTTATATTAAAGGGGAAACCCTTGGAGTGGAATTATCCGAATTTCTTTCTTAAACTATACACAGAATCTAACTACAAATTTCAAGATGCTAAGTTCCTGATTTACCTTTAATTATGTACCAATACTGTCGGGGGGGGGGGCACGTGCCCCCTTGCACCCTCCCATAAATCCGCGCTTGCTATAGCCTATGTGTTATTCTGATGTATAACCTATATTACTGTAAAGTTTCATCCGAATCCGTCCAGTAGTTTTTGCTTGAAAGAGAGACAAACATACAAACATTCACATTTATAATATTAGGAAGAATAGTAGGATATCAAAAATAAAAGTTTCACTCATGTTCTTTCTGTTATTTTAACAACTATTATCATGTGATTTGCCTTTATTTATGAACAATAATGGATTCTCCACAGTACTTAAAATACTTCAGGGGAGGAACGTGCCCCATCGCACCCTCCCCCATAAATCCGTGCTTGTTATAGCCTATATGTTATTCTGATGTATAACCTATATTACTGTAAAGTTTCATCCAAATCCGTCCAGTAGTTTTTGCGTGTAAGAGAGACAAACATTCACATTTATAATATTAGTAAGATTAGTAGTATATCAAAACAAATAGTTTCACTCTTGTTCTTTCTGATCTTTTAACAACTATGATCATGTTATTTTCCTTTAATTATGTACTATAATGGATTCTCCACAGTTCCTATAAAACTGTCGGGGGGGGGGGCTCCTGCCCCCGTGCGCCCCCCTAAATCCGTGCTTGCTATAGCTCATCTGTTATTCTGATGTATAATCTATATTACTATAAAGTTTCATCCAAATCCGTTCAGTAGTTTTTGCTTGAAAGAGAGACAAACATTCACATTTATAATATTAGTAAGATTATAAATTCGTTCCGAATTATTTGTATTGTATACAAGAGGATTTGTAATTTGTAATAACTTGAATTTTACAGCTTGTAGGATAAATTTGAAAGCGTAATTATATCTTATATTGTGTCAACATTAGCAAACAAATTGCCTGAATTTCAATTTTGGACCCCCATATAGAGTGACGAGCCTTGAGATGTCCATATTTGTTTTTCTTGTAGAACCTTGTTGTGCCACGTGAGAGATTTCACCGGGGTATAAATATGGAAGATTAGCCTGTGCTACAACTTTTTTTTTCATCCACACCTGCCCAATAAAAACAATGACAATCAGCAGATTACCTATCAGAAAAATAAAACAAAATGACATGAGAGGCATGAAGAACAGTACGCTGGCTACGGTACCTCTCTCGTGGCTTGATTCAATTTCCTACTATAACAGATCCCTCATCCACGTTCTTTTTACTCTCTTAGTGTTTTCAGGCATGAGTCTAGTGGCCATTTGTTGTATAAATGGGTTTGAGCGTCCGTTCGCTTTTTCTTGAAAGCGTTTGTAGTATGTTTTTATGTGTTCGTCAACCGTTGGTATTTTTAAGTCGGTATGCGGAGTTTTGTTATTGACATACCAAGGTGCTTTTTTTGACAAGTCTGAGTACTTTTGATTGGAGAGTTTCCAACTTGTTAAACTTGGGACTTTTCATTTCGATTATCGTCATTTTTATTCTTCAACAATATTTTAGTTAATTCTCCAACCTGTTTCTTTGATGTTTTAGGGTTAGTGGAATTTTACTTAAGAGAGCGGAGTGGCTCAGTGGTAGAGCACTGAGTTGCCATACCGGAAATCCTGGTTCAAATCCCGCTGCAGGCTAGACTTTTATTTAGTCTATTTGCAGCCGTGGATGGATCATAGATCGAGGATCCTCCTGGGGCTCACCCAGCCACTATAAAATATAAAAATAAGGGGGGAAAATCTGGCGGTTGATCGTGACCTAGGACAAGTCTCTACCATGCACTGAACCCCAGACCCGTTCACGGGATGTATTGGTGCAGGTTGTTTTTTTGTTTTTTAGTAGAATGTTACTTATGGAATGTACTTTTATGTCACTTATATCTATAGAACTGAGGTATATTTAATTTGTATGTACATAACCTTAAGGTTAACATTAATTATGGAACCTTTTTCTAATTATGCTGCCTACCTTTGTTTTTCTTTCTTCCTGTTTCTTGCGGTCAGCCTACGGTTTGCAGTAGGCCAGGACCTCCCCTGCAAAACCCAGAAGTTTTCCTTGCAAAGCTCGGTGTCCTTGTGAAGAAACCCCCCTTCCCCTTGCAAGATACGTCCTGAGAAATAAACTGTATATCTCTGAACACTTACATAGTAAGCATTTCTTACTACCTAAATGTTAGTAAATATTTGAATCGATTAAGCTCAATGATTACGTCAATCATCATCATCATCCGATGGCGCCTTGGTCCTTGGAGGATCTTGACCTCCTCAACAAGTTTCCGATCTGCCGCTGCTCATCTCCATGTTATTACTCCGAGGAGCCGAAGGCCTGCTTCCACATCGTCCATTGCCATCGCATTCTAGGCCTGCCTCAACCTCTTTTTTCCTCTTAATTTAATTATATTGATAGCATTGCGAAGATTTAGATGGGCTAATAAAGTCGAATTTCTGAAAATATTATAATTTCTGAAAATATTATAATTACTGAGACGAATCGTATGCGTAAATGGGAGGATTGGATGTAGGTTGAACTTAGGGATTTGGATTTGGGAGGTAATCTGTAAACAGTAGTTAGTTAACACCGAACTTTCCGGTTCGTTAAGCCTTTTATTATTAACTAGCTTTTGCCCGCGACTTCGTCCGCGCAGAAGTCGAAAATGGTTCTAATAGGATTTTTAATTGTTTATTTACGTTAATAAATTTGTTATAACATATAAATTATTATGTTCAAATGTTTGAGTACTTACAAGATATAACAATCTTTATTATAGTGTAGGGATTTAAATGTTAAATAAACATGAAAATAAAATAAAATCTTGTTAAAAAAGGTTTATGCAAAATTTGAAGGATTGGACCAAGGAATCACGAAGTGCCATACAAACTTTGCCCTCTTTTTCACCCCCTTAAGGGGGAATTTCGAAAATCCTTTCTTATCGGATGCCTACGTCATACAAAGAACACACCCTCCAAGTTTCAGATCTCTACGATCAGCGGCTTAGGCTGTGCTTTGATCCGTCAGTCATTCAGGACAAAGTATTTCATATGTACAGATAACTTCTGATCCAAGGACGTCATCTACTTTGAGTGCCGTCCGGTTTCTCATTGGTACACAGTAATCTGGCATTCTTTTTACATGGCCTATAATTCTGAATTTCTTAATCAACGCCACCTTTCAGCTCCTCAATCCTTCTTGTCTTCCATACCCCGCTTTCGGTCTCTCTGCCCCATTTTATTCTTGATTTCTTCTTTCTTAGAAGTTTATCAAAAAATTTAATTTTTTGTTTAGGGGGAATGGCTCGCACCCATACATGACTAACGGTCTTACTATGATTTTATATATTATAGATAGCGATTTAAACTGCAACATTCTTTGTCGCGTGGTATAACACCTATTTCCTGCTATTATTCTGGCTTGTATTCGCTCTCTACTTTGTTATAAACTGTAACCAACAGGTACTGTAAATGTTATATTATTGAAATATATATAAATTAAGAAATACATTTTGAAATATTACATCACTCGCCAAAAGTGTAAATAAATATTTTTCTTGGAACAAAATTTTATTATTACATATACAGATCCTTTTATTGGATTTTAAAACGTAAATAATCAGGGATAATTTTGAATAGGAAGATTAACTGTGAGTCACATACATAATAGTGTATTTTTTTCTTAATCCGCACCATTTTTAAATTGCTTAGGTGGTATATAAGATATTTTTTTTAATATTAATTTTCCTGATGGATGCAAACATAACCACAACCCCGCGGAAGGTAACAATAAGATTCATTAACCAACGTGGATGGAGCGTTAATGGTACAACAAAAGGAGAAAAAGGAAGCAATAATTGTGCAAGATTGGTACCATTAGTACGCCAATTGGAGGAAGTCATCCACTGCATGTCATCCTGGACCTAGCTACGAGATATCACTAGAATTATTAATAATTACAATAATATTATAAATTATTTTAGCATTGTTTGGAATATTAGCATTAATAAACATGGGATCGTTAATTAAAAAAAAAAAAAACTGTCCTTAAAATCGAAATATTGGAATAGTAAGATATGCTGGAATAATAATATATTTAACATATAACGATAAAATATTAAATCACTAAAAAAACAAAACCATTTTTATATTATATATATAGAAGGGCAATTCAGCAGATACCTGGTTTTTCATTTTTAATTGTAACTGTTATGAGTATAAATATATGTGTATACATTTTTATTAAGTACTGTCGCTAATCGTAATGTATAACTCATGAATTAATTTTTTTTTAGTTACATCATTTATATCATAAAACCTTTCATTTTTGTTTATTTGTATATTTGTTAAATTTATTTATTTTTCATTACATAACTTAGGATTACAAGTTTAATTTTAATTTCATTCTCAGAAATTATCAATTTAGTCAAACTATAAATTTTGAATTTCTTGTATTGTTAAATTTTACTAAAATGTATTCTGTAATTATGATACCAAATTGATCTGTAATTATTAACATCACATGTAATGACATGTAATATGCTTACTTAAGTATGGAGCATGTCCTAATATTAATAAACGGTCCCTCCATGGGGTTACCATGGGGGGAACAAATAAAAAAAAAAAAAAAAAATATATATACATACATATATATATATATATATATATATATATATATATATATATATATATATATATATATATATATATATATATGTATATGTATAGCAGGATGACCACGAAATACTCTGACGTGGGTTTTTTCCAAATTTCCTTGTCTTATTTTTCTATTGCCATGTCATTTTGCATGATTCCTTCTCTTACATCACTATCCACTTTTCTATATTTTTCCACCATGTTTCCAAACATTTCTTAGTAACATTACTTCGTTACCTACGTAAAATATATGTATTAGTTACTTACATAATTATATAATTAATAAATTAATTAATTTTTTTTCTGATTCTGTATTATGCTAGTATATTCTGTATCATTTTGTTCCCATAAATCGCAAAACAATGATTAAGTATTCAGTGCTAAAATTAATGGACTTAATTTTTGGGGGGGGATTTTTTTAAATTACCAACACCTTGAGCTACAAACCTGTTTAACTGGAATTTAGGAGGTGCATGTGTATTGCGGCAGCCCCTCCTTGCACACGTGCGGTACACTTTTGGGAGCAGTACAGTAGCGAGGCGTGTGGCTGACCCGACCTGTTTAGGGGTTGTGACTCACTGCATTCATTGCAAGGAACAGAAAGCCTTGACGGAAAAACTATTGATTTATTTGGCCAAGTTGACAATCTTATAACTCCGACAACATTATTTTTATTACCGCGGTACCCGAAAATTTATTTTTACAGGTGACCGACGATTGTGACATCGGTGTGGTTAGAATAATTAAAACTTCTGATAATCTAAATTAATTTTTCAAAAAAATTGGGACTGCCGGAAAGTGAAAACACAAGACTTTGGAATAACTGTATTCTTTGTTGAATTTATAAATCAATATAGTCTGAATTATATAAACTTTAAATTTGTAAATTTATAGTATTAACATTAGTGTGGGTTTCACATACATTGACGTTCCGAAAAATAATTATGTCCATTTTCAAGTAGTTCAATACTAGCTCGATCTGGGTTTCAGTACATGGTAGAGACTGCACATTTTCATGGACATCGGTTCTGCAAGGAGGTGACTTGTCCTAGGTCACGCTCAGCCGGCAGGTTTCCCCCCCCCCCCTTATTTTGGGTACCCTACTTTTATAATGTTTTATTGTTTTGTTCTGGGTGAGCCCCAGAGGGTCCTAGATCTCATATGATCCATCTCAGATTTGGAGTCACCTGTAGTGTAGTGGTTACTACGTCAACGATCGCAGTTAGCCTTAAATTTTTTTAAAGGGAGTAAAAAATCCTTATTTATGCAGTACTTCGGATAGAACGTTTAAAGGGGATCCTTTGTCTGTACGATGATAGACAATCGTTAAAAATCCTTATTCTAGTTACACCTGGATAGGCAAAATTTAGTACTCCCGCTGTAGCATTGCCCTATTAGCCATAGCAGCATAAAGTAACCTTAAATGAATGAACCTGATTCAGGTATACTATAGCATCTCATAGTCTTCAATCCCTTTTCACAGACTTTGAAAAATGGTGTAAAAACTGGAGGATTAAAATTAATTCCCACAAATCCAGTCAAATCACCTTTACCCTCCGTCGTAAATCAATGTATCGTTTAATAACATCCCACTGATTCCCGTAGAATGGGTCCCGGTACTTGGGACTACACCTTGACAAACGCTTAACTTAAAATTCTCATAATGGGCTGAAACTATAAGAAACAGCTCGCCGTTTCAGGCTACTTCAACATTTACTAGACAAACGCTCTTCCAATTAATTACAAAAGACTCATTTACATGACAGTCATTAGACCCATCTGGCCATTGAATTCCTGAATTCCTCTCGTGTTCAATCTTTACAATCCAAAACCCTTCGTAAAATCCTCAATTCTCCTAACTTTGTCACAAACAAAGCAATCCGTAATGACCTTAATGTCCAATTTGTTGCTGATTTGGCCCGAATCCGATATCTACCTTTTCATGAAAAACTTTTTTCCCACGTAAAACCACTAGTTTCAAACCTCGAAACCTCTTCAATTCCTGATAGTCCTCCGTGGCGTCTGAAAAGAAAATGGCATCGTGATCTTCTAAGCTGAATTTCTTATTCGTCATTTGGTAGCTTCTCTACTTTCCTTTATCTCTGGACATGATTTATCTGTCATTATATTTACTTGATGTATTCAAATACACAGTTGTAAAATTCAATACATACTTTTTTTTAAAAAAATGAATAAACAACAACCATATACTTCCCCTTATCGGATTTCAGTTCGAATCCTATCCCCCGCTTCTTCACCAATGAAAACAAAAGCATTCGCAAAACCAATTTACTTTACTATCCAGATTCAAATTAAAATCTTTTACGGCGTTTGCAACCTACTCAAGCGTTAAAATAAATAGTGCAGGTGAAAGCGAATCACCTTGTTTTTAAATCCAACGAACCTCGAACTTCTCTAAAGAGTAATTATCGATTCTGACTTCATTGGATATCACGGACATTCCTACTAGATTTACTAACTTCCTTGATGTTTCAATATACTATACAGGCATTATGATGGAGCCATAAGCCTTTTTGATATCTATAAACAGCTAATAAGTTAATCTCCAGGTAGTCTATATTTTCCTTATTAATTAGTAATGTCGTTCGCTATTCAGTTTCTGTCTTCTCATATTCTTGATTGAAAAAACTAGAAACTGTTAGAATAATTTCTACTAAAACAAGATAATTATATTATGATTTATTATAAATGAATTTATTTAGGCAGAGAACAAAGACACCTGCCTAATTGGGCTATACAAGGTAAGTCACTTATTCTAGCAAATAAGAACTCACACTAATCGATTTATTAGTTCAGTCTTTTAAGGAGATTAGATTGTATTAATTAGGTTGCCTCAAGGATTATTTATAATGATTGCATATTAGTCGGTTATATTATATATATATATATATATATATATATATATATATATATATATATATATATAATTATTGGACCCGCAGTTTCGATGACTATTCCATCAAAAGCTCTGCTTCCAATGATCCATCCACGACCTACTTCTTGAATCCAAATCTTTTTGCTCACTCTTAACAAAATCCTCCCATCTACGCTTCGTTCTGCCCATCCGACGTTTACCAGTCGGCTCAGCACTAATTAATATTAAGAAGTTTGATGCCGTTACCACCCATCAGTGCTCACAAACCCTTCTCCTCGCACCACCACCTAAACTCAAAATCCCTAAATCAGTGTTAACGCAATCGTTCCACCGGTGCCTGAGGCTTTCACAAATCGGGTCAGCGATTGTTAACTGTTTCCTAATTTGTTCGTTACTTAGCCCAGAAATTTTACAAGCCCATCTCAACCTTCACAACACTATTGCTCCAATAACATTAACCATGTGTTCGCCATGCAATTTCGCGTTGTGCAATCCTTTAAATTTTTCTCTACTGACGCATTTTTGAACCAACCCATGGTTAAGGGCTCAAGGAATATTCAATAAATTTGAAGTTCAAGTTAAATTGGCTTTTTCATATTTTTCGCTGGTTCAGAAGCATTGCTTCCGTTTCTTTAGTTTTTTTTTTTAATTTATTGTTCATTAATTCGCAATTTATTTTATTGTTGTACTCCAGGATAAGCAGAAGTTTTTTTTTATAATACACAAACTTGGTGATTTTTTTTTTTGTGACCTTTTGATTTCGTTATAATCCGAACCACACCAGACGGTATTAGTCCCGGTAATCAACGCTCTTCTGCTGAGTTTCTATATGTTCCGGTTAAAAATCCAGCTGTGGCAGATAAACATTTTTTAATCTGATATAATGCCACGGATGGATCCTATATGATCTACAGACCCTCCTGGGTAACAAATAGAATCTATGAAGTAAGTAACGTTCCTGCACAACACTTGTTCTATTATCTAACAGTGCAATCCTTATCATATACTGAACCCAAGGCTCTTAAAGGGTTGTAGTGACTGTTTATACCAAATAAGGGATTGTTTACGTAATTTTGTAATAAAAATATGTCAACAAATTATTGAACAAATAATTTTAATATTAATGTAATAATAGTAATTCCCGGTGAATACTTACAATTTATTCTAGAATATTTATAGTTTTTTATGCTTTCTTAACCTATAATTATATATTAGGGAAGGTAGGTCGTTATAATAATATCCCTTATATAATAATATCCCATATTAAGTACGCTTAATTTAGAATTCTCGTTATCGGTGCCTTCCTTCGAATTCAAATTATGGGTATACAGAACAACCTTATATTAGTTTTATTAGACATTTATTCAGTATCGTAATAGTAAGCACTTGTCCTTGTTTATCCTAAAGTACTTATTCCGTGTACCTCAAGGTAATGGTGTTCTGTTTTCTGTCAGTTAGGTGATGAGCTATAGTTTTCTCTTTGTGATATACAATGTGGTCTTTCAGTCTTTCATAATAAATTTTAAATATTTTTGTTTTGAAGAGAAAAGATTTGTCCTGGCCGGGATTCGAATCCGGTTCCCCTGCATCTCCAACGCAGGGCTCTAAGCCACTGAGTCTTATCCAAGTCAGAAAAATCCGTTCTCCTCACCGATCCTGTTGGACACACACACACACACACACACACACATATATAGGTGGTTGGTGTCTGACATAGCTTCGTGGTATGATTGTCGACATAGGGAGGTGGATTTTACCTCACACAACTATTGTCAGGACATGGATACTTTAAAGCCTACCATTTGTCCATCCAAACATTTGCTAGTAACATATAAAACGTAAGTAAAATATATGTATTGGTTACTTACTTATGTTATATGCAAATACGAAAATTCGTACTTCCATTATATCCCTTATGGTGCCAATAAATTTGGAAGGAGTGTAGATAAATTATAAAATAAATTAATTATGTTTTTTCAAACTTCCTCACTTATTAAATTATTTATAATAATTAAATATATGTAATTATATTATACTCTAAGACTTAATAGCTTCGAAATTAATACCTTTATTGTTATTCTAACAGGATCCCGGAATAAATAAAGACTTTATTATTATTATTATTAATCATACTTAATAATTACAAAAGGTTTCGGTACCAAGATTTACTATTTCATAATTTTCTGTTAATTATACAGTTATATAGAATTTTAATAATTATGTTGATATAATGTATAATTTGCTGATAATTATATTGTTTCCTTTTATATAGATATCAAAATATTATAATTATATAATTTTATATATATTATTAACATATAATTACTAAATATATTACTGCCACGACTTAATCGTTTACACAAGGCGTAGTGACGTCCTTGACATAAATATTACAATGCCTATAATTATGTTTCCGCCTTTGCAGTTCCCTAACCTTTATGTCAAAATTTCACGCCTGATTAAAATTATATCATTTTCTAAAAAGGAACTCACAAAATATAAATAAATTGTCGTAGCGATAAACATGAAACCTGTAACCACTACGAGCCGTATGTTTGGATTTATTAATATGATTCAATTAGCCTTGGCTAGAACAGATGTTTTTGTATTGTAATAAATAAGTGTTTTGTGAAATGTCTATTAATTATACGTATTGATTCTTTGTAAACATGGCGCAGTTGTGAATGAATTGTGAGTATAAACATCCAATAAGAGTCTAAAAGGATAACTATTATCATGGAATTTCCTAGACCCGAACCTTTAGTTTTGACCGGTAATGTGGCAGAAAATTACAAAACATTCAGAGAAGATGTTACGAATTATTTTCTGGCTGCAGAAGCAAATAAGAAATCCAATGCTGTAGAAGTGGCGCGCTTGAAAAATCTTCTGGGAAAAGAAGGACTGAAATTATAAAGGTAAACAAGACGATTCACATGAATCAAATCTAAGTATCCTGGATCTTTTAGAGGAAGTATGCATTCCGAAACGCAACATTGCAATGGAAATATTTAAATTTCTAAATCGGATCATTTTTATACTGACTTAAAGTCTTTGGTCAAATCATGTGAATTTGAAGAACAGGAAAAAAAAAACTGATGACGGTCCAGATAATAATGAGGATCAATTCGAAAAATTCACAGGAACGTCTGTTGAGAGAGGATCTTTCTTTGGAGAAAACCCTCCATTTTTGTAAGTCGGTTGAACTGGCTGAAAATAATTTGAAGGAGTTGAACAAAAACGCCCCCTCTCTAGTTGAACAGGTAAAATCTAAAAGCTCTAGTTCTTCTCAGCAGGTTGCACGATAGAATCGGACCAGGAAAGGAATCGAAACGCAAACCAGAATGAAAGCCTGTAGCAGATGTTTCCGAAAACATGAACGAGGTATATATATATATATATATATATATATATATATATATATATATATATATATATATATATATATATATATATATATATCTATATATATTCCTTAATGTAGGGATATTTTATGAACAAATGATTCTTTATCTTATACAGGATCAAATGAACAAACAAATATACAAGATTTATGAGGTTGATAAGTTTTTCTGCTGTGCTTTTCTTCCTTCTTTATTTATTTATATTTACTAATTTGAGACAATTTAGTTAATTTTCCTCCCGTTTCAAAGTTCTACTACTATGACAGTATAGTAATAATAATTATTATTATAATACAGGAACAGGTCATATCAACTAACTACTCAAGAAAGCACATTCTGCATCAAGCTCTGTCTTCAATTGTGGCCTATGCAAAGCCAATTACGAATCGATTCAGCATGTCACCTCTGGCTGCCAGGCATCAGTAGGTAAAACATATCTAACTAGGCACAATAATGCTGCAAAGATCGTACATCCGGCTCTGGCTCAAAAATATAATTTAATAACCAGTCATCGGCCATTTTACAGATAACAGCCACAGGCAATATTAGAAAAATCCGAATTCAAACTGTACAGGGATCAAGCTATGATGACTGACCATAATATTCTCCACAATAGGCCAGGCATACTGCTCATATATGAATGAAAGCCGCGATAATGGAAATTGTGGTTCCTGCTGATGATAATGTTTCTAAAACGTTGAGTAAAAAAATGTATCAAAAGTTTATCGAGGAATGAAGGCAACTTTAGGTAAAAGAACGTTCCGATTACTATATCCAGCAATGGAATCAAGCAATTCCTGAAGAAACAATTTAATCTATGAAGCTAGTTGAAATAAGTTGGGAACTTCAAGAAGTTCAGAAAGCGGTTATGCTGGGAACTGTAAACATCCTCAGAAAATTCTGCAATATTCCAAATTAATCATAAAATGAATCACTTGTATTTATCCGGCATTAGCCGAGAAATGGATAACAATAATATCAATGACAAGGCTTAGCGAACCCGAAGCCTCGATGCCGACACCAATCTCCGCTTATCATCTTCTTATCATCGTCCACCAACAGCTAACCAAAACAAAATCCATCACATCAGCCTTAACGCAATCCTCTCACCAATCCCTATCCCCAGGTCTATCCCTCGGGCGTTTGACAGTCGGCACAGCAATAAATAAAACGAATGAAATATTGATATAGATATTTTTTAAATGACTCTGAACAGAAATATATGCGAGTATCCTTACTTTCGATTTCGACTTAAAGCCAATAAAAGTGATTAATTACACTCCCGTCCTATATTCTATCGATGATAGGAATTGAATAAATTGAAGGATCTTTAATTAGAAATCAATTAAGCATTATAAATTTGTTCACTAACAATCCGTAATAAGTTGTCGT
This sequence comes from Arma custos, assembly GCA_037127475.1. Taxonomy (NCBI): domain Eukaryota; kingdom Metazoa; phylum Arthropoda; class Insecta; order Hemiptera; family Pentatomidae; genus Arma; species Arma custos. Next base: position 132,421,240 of record CM073764.1, read on the forward strand.
TTTTTTCTCGATTAGTCGATATTCGCTTGGAATAGATTTAATTAGGGACATGTCGATTTGATGTATGTCATGGTTAACTGAGCTGAAGCAATACAGCCACATACCTACCTAATTAATATATGCAGTACATACAACTGACACCTCAGTACATATATATATCTGCTGATGGATCCTCTGGAATCTAGTGACTCTTTTGAGGCTCATCTTGCTTCAATAAAATGGCTGCTCTTAGTTGGGAGATAAACTAGACGGTTGTGCGTAATATCGAACAAGTCATTACCCTATACAGCCATGTTCCAGAAACGGTACATACTCTACCAATTACTGGATCTTCTGGATCCTTGATGGGCTGTAGTGGTACAGATTTCTTTGTATTATAACATCGATTCACTTTATTGCCTAGAATAAATAAGAACTGAGACCACGTGTCACATCCATATACAACTTTAGGAGGAAGTGAGTTTTATAAATTCTAAATTTTAAATTTCGAGACAGAAAAATAACAAGCACTTCCTGGCTTTAATCGCACATTTTTCCCTCTGGAATTTCGAAGGTTAATTTATTTAACGTCACTTTATGTTGCTATGGCTGATCAGATGATGCTATAATGATACCTCTAAATTTTTCCTAGATAGGTTTAATTTGGTCAGGGATTTTTAACGTGTATCGGACATCGTACATGCAACCCCGTTTAACGTCTCTTCCGAAAGACGGCATAACCAAGGGCAACTCGCCGTGCTACAAACGCGTTATTATACTATCCTTGACACCACTCCCTTGAATTCCGTTCTTTCTCGCTATGCAGCCTCTCTAAGTACTTAAACTTTTCGACTGCTCAAACTTATTCCCTTCGACACCAACATATTACCAAATATCTCCCTTTTCTGTTACTATCCGTACACTTAATGATATTCAAATTTTCTTCGTTCCATATTTCATCACCTGCATTCATCAACTTTATTGTATTTTGTTTTATTGTTTCCGCGTCCTCATTCAACAGATCCGAATCGTCTGCAAACCAACAGATATTTTACTATCCCGGCTTAAATACAAATCTCTTTATTTCTTCAATATCGGGAAACAATAAAAAAAAACGAATACCTTAGAATTCATTTCATGTTAACACAATGACTAGTTTTGTGCCAGCTAATGTCACCGATGATGATCCGATCGAGCATCTACAGAAGCAGAAGGTGCAGAAAGGCACACTTAAAATGAAGAACATTGTCAATAGGGACTTGTTTGCCGAAGAACTATCGTTCCCTTTGATATAATACTTAAATAACAATATTTTACATAAAGAATAGGTACTTGTGTTTTAACGCAGCCCCCGTTATTTTCGCCTACTTGTTTGCATGCGCGAGCAGTTATATTTTGTAACAGTTATCTTATATAGCAGCTATCTTGCATAACGTTTTTAAATCTATTCATTGGGGTTAGGGGTGGTTTGTGTTAGAAATATAAAGTTTAATATAAACATCTGTTAGAAATATAACTGTTATAAAATATAACTGCTCGCGCATGCGAACAAGTAGGCAAAAATAACTGTGGTTGGGTTAATACACAAGTACCACAGTATATTATCCGTTACGCAAACGAACACACGTCCGTGTCCATGACACACGCACACCCCATTTTTTTTTTTGGTATCACCTCTTTATCTATATCACTTTAGTGCCTAATTAGACAACATATGTGAAAGCGAATCGTTTTAAGCCCAAATTTCTTCTAAAAATAGTTGTCGATTCTGACTTCATTAAATGTTTCGGACATAAACATCCTTACTCGATTTACTAACTTCTTTGGAATCCCCTGTTCGATCCAAACAGCTATGTATTTATAAAATGGCCCTTTTACCATTCTCTTAGCCAACACGAAAGGACATTCAGTCCGAAATCTGGAGTCTTGACTTTTCTTAGTTTGGTGAGGATATTCAGGACGAAAACCGGACTCGGAGTCCTTGCAGGAGCGAATGGTCCAGAATGATCTGGGTCTCCTGATCTTCGGGTCCGAATTCTTTTCGAATCGAACCAAGGACTTTTCCTGCCACAAATCAATTTATGTTCCAAATTAATATTTTCTTATCTCCTATTAAAAATACAGAAGGATTTTTTTAAAAGGGACATGATCTAGGAAAATCCTTGAAAAGAATAATGCCGTCGAAGGTCGAAATATTTAGATAAGCAGAATCGAGGTAAAAAAATATGAATGCATTAAAAGTAAAATGGATAATTGCAAATGGAAAATTTCAGAAATAAATGATATAACAGAATGAGATACGTTCTCGTACTCCACGAGACTTTGTTGAGGCACTTAGTCTTGTCTACCTTTATTTAAATATTTGTTTCGTGTTTATTATTGGATGAAATATATACTGTCTGTAAAAATAGAAAAAAAAAAGATATTATTTACTAACATCATATATAAATAGCTATGATTTACGTAAGCCCGCATTAATATACACTGACTATTTTTATCTCAAGCCTATCAACAGCTTACCTTATCTTATCTTTAGCTCCTCGTATAGAATGAATAATCAGTTATTAATTATTACTTCTGTTGTTGTTATCCCTCTAATAGCATAAGAGTGTTTTACTGGTTTAATACTTAATTAGCGTTTCCTAGCAACTATTAACGGACTGATTAAGTGTAAGAAAATGGTCCGGGTGGAGGTCAATAAATTTCTCAAAAGCATAGGGGGGGGGGAAATATTTATTCAAGAACCAACATTTCGACCCACATTTCAGGTCTTGGCCCCCCCGCGCCGAATGTAGACGGCATTTTTTTTTCATACTTATTGGAGAGAAGCATCAATAAATCATACTTTGCCATGTTGCTGACCTTAATACCTGCCTTCCTTAGTCTGGAATCCAACCTGTAGAATGCCTTATCGTTACTAAATCATTTTCATAAAAAAATTTAGATAGGCGGTATTGTTTTGACAGCGACGATATACATAGTAAGGACAATCAATGCAGAGAATTCATTACAAAATGCCAAGGAAAATAAAAAGTATATAAACAATACAGCAAGTAATAAAAATTGAGCTACACGGTAATAAAAATGAAAATGAAAAAATATGTAAAAATAAGGTAACAAAAATTCGGAAAGTAATTCAGATAAATGTAATAGAAATAGGCGATGGTGGACATGAAGAATTAATATAGCAATAATCCTAATCGAGATGGAAAAATACGATTAACTGATAATGGGAACGATTATATATACACATTGTTATTATTATAAAGTGTATTAATTATATTTAAGTAGTTCCTTCGCCGTATTATACCCAAACCTGTAAGATCTTACACTTACTGTAATCCTCCCATATACGCTTCAGTCTACCATTCGTACGTTTACCCCTCGGATCAGCTCTTGATATATTTTTCAGGAATTCGTTCCTTACAAAAACTTACAACCTTACAATCCTATACAATATTAATCTTCTCGATGCCATCACTTCATTTATATTGACCGGATGCTTTGCAATTTCGAGTTGTTTCCTGAGGTTTCCAGTGGACTTATTTTCGAACTACTTTAGAGGTTGTTCATCCTAGATAGTTAGTGTGCACACTCCACACCCAGATAGAAGGACGATAGTTTTATAAGTTTCAGTACAAAAGGGAAGTAAACTATAAAAAAACTGTTTATGCTGATTAATTAAATGAGAAATATCGTCAACAACGTTAACTGTAATTTTTGTTTTGTTTTATCGAAGTGAGGAAGAAACAAAGTAACTGTTAAGTTATATTGCAGTGTTCCCTTTCACTCATACTGAAATAACAAGGTCTTTTTTGCGTTGTCAAATCTGTTATAGGCCTTTCAAAGGTGCTCAAGTGATAAAAAAAAACACACCCGGTATGCTTGGTATCGATTTTAGTTTCTGTAATATATTATATTAGACTTATATCGATTTATATTTTTAATCGATTCTGATTAAGGAAAAAACGTAAGTGATATAAAGCTATAATTAATGGCTTGCTTTAGTTCATGATCATTGATTAGAAACCTTTTAGAGAGTCCTGAAGGCTTTTTCAATAATATTAAACTCATATTTCCGTCCTTTTTCTTACATCTGCTATAATTCTGTTCTATAATTAACTACAATTATTCTTTTAACTTTTATTTTTTAAATGTTTTCTTTAATTTATTTTTCATATGTGTTTTACTATAATTCTGTCCCGATTCTTAATTTTTCATTTGTTACGTTTGTGAACATTTTATTGGATAATTTTTCATTTTTTACTTTGCTCTAATTTATAATAATCCATTTGTTACTTTGTTGGATTTAAGCACCTCTTTGTCATTATATAATTAAATCCTCCCTGACTTTTAATTATATTACTCACTACATCATGTGTTGTTATTATTTTCCTTCTTCTGTCGCACCACCCTTGTGGCGCCTTTCTGCGTAGGGGAGCGCTTAACCAGGACTGCCACTCTTCCCTGTTCCTAGCTAGGTTCACGCCTGGCGGATATTTTTGCTTTTCCTGCATAAACGCTCGATATATTCCAGATAGGACATTCTAGGGCGTCCTCGTGGTCTTCTACCTTCAGGGACGTAGTCCATCGTTTTCAATAGGTCTCTGTAGTCATCCATCCTCAGAACATTTCGAAACCATTTTAATTGGCGGGTCTCGAGCACCTCCTTCATTGCCACGATCCTGAGTTCCTCCCTCATCGTTTCATTCCGGATACGATCTCTTCTTGTTTTTCCTAAGATCCTTCGAAGAAATTTCATTTCTGCAGCCGTGACTCTACTCTCCAGCCTGTCCGTTAGCGTCCAGGCACCATGCAGGATCAGGTAGATATACGGACATGAAGATGTTGAGCTTTACTTTTCTGCTTACTTCTCGCTTCCCAACAACAGCATTACAGATCTGGTAGTAGACCAAGTTTGCTTTGTATATCCTGTTTGAAATTTCAAAGTCTAATTTCCTACTTCTGTTCATTACTGCTCCGAGGTAGGTGAAGTCCGTGACTGCTTCCATCTCTCCTCCGTTGCAGTATATGTATATGGATTTCTTCCTGTACCCTTCCTACTTGCAAGATCTTGCTCTTGCTGGTGCTGATTTGCATACCTTTCCTACGGAGCTCTTCATCCCATTCATTCACGGCTTGCTGTAAGTTTAAGTTGTAATTTTTATAGAATTCATATTAGTTATTCTGTATAAAATTCCTTATAACTCAATAAATTTCAATCTACTATAATTCTTTTGGTTTGTTCATTAATGTTTAACTATTTTTATTATCTATTTGTATCAATTTTCATTTTATTCTTACATCTACTGAATTTCTGTACTATAATTAACTACAATTTTTCTTGTAACTACTATTTTTACTACTGTTTTTTCTTCAATTTATATTGTTTTAATCTTATTTTATTATAATTCTGTCATAATTCTTAATTTTTCATTTGTTACGTTTGTTGATCCTTTATTGGATAACTTTTCATTTTTTATTTTGCTCTAATTTTAAATTCTTCATTTGTTACTTTGTTTGGATTTTTTTATTGGGTGTATAAAAACACAAAACCTAATATGTATATTATATTAGCTACAGTAACTGACTGTGGGATAGAACACACCCAGCTTATTTCAAATATTCAATCTATTAAACTACAAAAAAAAAAGATAAGTTTTATACTATTTTTGAGTGATGATGAAAGCTATGTATTGAAAATGACCATTTTGGGTCGAAACGTTTATAAAGAATAAATGAATTTTGGACTAAAGGGTTTTATGTTTTTATACACCCAAGGAAAAAATATAATTTTAAAGTCCAGTACCCTAGACGATTGATATTTGTTTGGATTTAAACATTACCTCTTTGTATACTTTTACATAATGCAATATTCTATTATACTGCATATATTATTATTCTGTGCTATGTATTAATTTAATGTATTTGTATCTTGTATATTTAGCTTCCGCAGGGACTAGTCTATGTGCCAGGCTAGATGGAATTAACGAACCCCCCCTTCCCCCCTCCGCCTCCCGAGCTCAGTACACTGCTACACATACTACACAACCACACACCTCATGCCACCTTCCCTGGGAAGACCCAACTTTGGAGGGTACGACCAAACAACCACTTGTCCTGATGATATGGGGTCTTTCTTGCTGGACTAATCACCTGTAAGAGAGTACATGTGATTCAGAGAAACTCATCTAATAGCCTCCAAATGGCTAAACGCTTCCCTACGCTAAGAGACACAAACGGGTGTTGCGAAGGGAGAAATATATTTAGCCCTGAAGATGACCTGCAATGTGGGTCAAAACGTCGGCTTCCAAATAGACACTTCACCCTATACAAGAGAATTTTCTTGACCTCTACCCGGACCATTTTCTTCCTCATACAACTTAATATAGGAAAGCCTCCCTCAATCAGTGCTCGCCTTATGTTTTAACTACTGTTAATTACATGCTATTATAGAATATATATTATTATTAATTGTATATTATTATTGATTAAATATTCAAGGGCTAACTCTTTTTCAATAACGCCGGACTAAACCCCAGTAAACAAATTATTTAGCTCTCCATTTAATGGCACTCTATAGTGGGTAATTAACATTTTAGTAGAAGTAGCCTGATATTGTTCTAGAAATTAAACTTCAGTTTAGTTTAATACTATGCTACTAAAAAAACCTGTACCACTACAACCCGTCGAGGGGTTCAGTACATGGTAGAGACTGTACTGTTTTTAATTTAAATGTCTTGATTTTATTTCACTGCATTCTCTGTATTAAAATATCATTTCTGAAATAGAAGTATAGGAATAAGATTTAGCTTGTTTTATTTTTTAAAACGGTAAATTCCATTTAAATTTCTAAAAATCTCTTCCTTATTTCCAACATAACTTTCCACTAAATCACTAGGTTAAGGAAACCATCCAATAGTGGGTTTCCTTAACCTAGTGATTGGATGGCTTCCTTCCATAATGTCCTACCTAAGGCCCATTCTTCTCGTAGACCTTGATCCATCATTGGGATTCCGCTATCTCGTTATCCCAGGTCTTCCTCATCTTGTTGTTCCCTCAGTTGTCAAGATGGACTAATTTCGGTAATCTTCCTTCAGGCATTCTTTTCAAATGTCATATATCATTTTAGCCGTTTTTCTCAATATCTTCCAGAATGGTTCCTTCAGCCTCCATGTTTTCTCTGATGGTCGCATTTTTTACTTTGTCCGTCCTGGATATTCCCGCCACTCGTCTCCAGTAGTCCGTTTCTGTGGTTAGGAGATTTCTCATGAGGTTGCTTTTGTAAATATATATATATATATATATATATATATATATATATATTTTTTTTTTTTTTTCGGTTGGCTCTACAGACCTTGTAGATCTTTGGCCGCCTTTACCAGCCTTCTATTATATTTTTTTTTTTTTGCGGATAATGTTCTATGGAGCAAATATATTTAAAATGCTTAACTCTTTTTAGAACCCCTTCTGTGTTCAGTCTATATCCTCATTATTGGCTGCCATGTATTCCGTTTTCTCAGCATTAATAACTAGCCCCCATTGGACTAGCCCATTGCTGGTATTCCTCATTTAATTTTTTAATATATATCCAGCATCTTCTGTGTCTTGTGCAATGAAAACCTGGTCATCCGTGAAGGACAAGTTATATAGGAATACTTTTTCTTGCAACTGACTCTCCATTGGTTTGCATTTCCTTCTGGACAATATCTGATGAAGAAAAAGCACAGTTATTCGGTCCATTCCTTCCTAAAACTTTTCACATCCACATCCTGATATTATGAATCCGTCTCATCATGAATATAAACAAAGAGAGTTAAATATTCCCCTCCAAATGGCCCTTCCTCCCAAAGCATTTCATCCTTCAGAAATATCTAATATTATTCACTGATTACCTTCTCGCAAAGCTCCTGGGCACGACCTCATCACGATCTACAACTTAAAACATCTTCCTAGAAAAGCCATTCTATTCCTCTACTACATATATAATGCTATACTCCGCACTACATATTTTCCTAACCTCAGGAAATTATCCGTCGTAAAAATGATACCTGAACCTAAAAAGAAACCGGAACACCCTTCCTCTTACCGCCCTATCTTACTTTTACCATGTATAGGTAAATCCTGGAAAAACTCATCCTGAAACTAAACATCCTGGGTGCAAACTGCATTTTCGTTCTTTTTAGTTCATTCATTTTAGTTCGGATTCTAAACATCTCATTCCACCATCCAGCAATGTCATCGTGTGGTGGATGCTTATTCCTCTGCATTGGAACGTAGATAATATTGTTTGTCGGTATTTCTTGACGTGGAGCCAGGCTTTTGACCGAGTCTGGCACCCGGAATTGCTTTACTAACTCCGCCAATTCCTATCAACATATTTTCTCATTATTCAATCCTATCTCACTGACAGGTCATTCAAAGTAAATCACAATTATGTATATTCATCCCTCTTTTCTCAATCCGCTGTTGTTCCTCATGGCACTAATCTCGGCCCAATCCTCTACACAGTTTATACAGCTGACATCCCAACCCATCCTAATACTATCCTTACCACTTATGCAGATGACACATGTTTATTATGAGTCAACACCGATCAAATTATAGCATCCCATACTCTTCAATCCCATATGACTGAACTTGAAAATTGGTGTTAGAATTGGAGGATTCCCACAAATCTCATCAAATCACCTTTACCCTTCGTCGTAAACCAACGACTTCCTGTCCTCCTGTACCGTTTAATAACATCCCTCCGATTCCTGTGGAACAGTCTGGTACATAGGACTACACCTTGACAAACTTTTGACTTGAAATCCTCCTACTAGACTGAAACGACAAGAAACAGCTCGCGGTTTAAGGCTACTGAACCATTTCAAAAACTTCATTTCTACTCAAAGCCAAGAGTTTCAAGTCTGAAAAGAAGATGGCCTCGTGACCTTCTAAGTTGAACTTTTTATTTCAGTACTACCAAATAGTTTCTCTTCTTGCCTTAATCTCGGACATGATTTATCTTTCATTATATTTACTTGATGTATTCAGTATACAGTTGTAAATTTCAATAAATACTTTTTAAAAAAACAACCAAAAACATTAACACTTGAATACTTATAATAAATATAAATTCCACAGGTTGTTGCTTCGAATTGAGTCAAAACAAGTTTTCAATTTTTCATTCGTTATTTTTTTAATATTTTGGAAAATATAAATAATAGGTAGAAAAAAAAAGTTTAACTAACAGAAACTTGTATACCTTGGTAGTAATCATTCTATCAAGAAATGAATGGTTAAACAAACATTTCGAAGTGCAGATGATGATATGTATAACCTAAACAGTATCTGTAAGTCGGTTCTTTAATCTGCATATAGTCAGTTATAAAATTATTGTTATTTTAGAAAATTTTTAAAAGTAAAGTAATGGAAACTTTAAAACTTGTTGTGAGTTAACTTGAGGCGGCAATATGCAGAACTGATACCAATTGGTTTTATCGTTGAGCATTGTAGTTAATTTTACTTGAAAAAAATCCAAAATCAATGCAAAAACTACACAACAATTGAGAGAAGATGGGTAAATGGGAATGTATGTAAGTTCATAGAAAAGCGGATGCTGCAAAGTGGTCATTGAGGGGAATTTTGAAGGCCAGGGAGAGAAAAAAATTCCATAAGTCTTTTAATAGGAATTTTTGTCTTGTAATCTATTTCTCAGGAAACTTTTAAGAGGAAATCTGTAGCATATTGTCATAAATAGTAATTGCCTTAACAATAAATACCAATAGTTATAATGATTCATATAACTATTATTTAATTATGTTTTATTTTAGAATGAAAAGAGTTAATTTTTATCACTTTCTTAGAATAAACCTTATAATAATCCCTTATCAACTCACAGCGCAACACTAGTTCTATCTAGCGGAATTCGTGGTAACTGCTTGAATCATCTGTACTATTATTAGTTATTGTATTTATTAAAATCATACTCTCAAGTATAAAATTATGCACTCAAGTATAAATAAAATATTAAAAAAATTATATTATACACGAATAAAATAAATTATAATAAATAAAAGTATTTTAATAGTTCGAATTGCTATAATTGTATGGTTATATTATAGTTGAATTCAAGCTAATTGCCAGAAATTCTGCTAGATAGCACTAGTTGGGCGCCTTCAATCGACAAGGCGGCATAACTCCCAATCTAATATTACTATTTACAATCTAGTCTAATTTATGTATCCAGTACAAGTTGTTGCTATGTCTGTTTATGATTCGTAATTAGGTTATTTTTAATGAGCGTTATGGATTAGTATGTTTTTCCAATTTCATTTTTTTTGTTATAACTTTTTAATTTCTTCAGCCATTTTTTTATTTTTTTTAAATAATTTTTTTTTTTAAACAAAATTAGTGATTTTAAATCAGTCAATTTTTTTTTCAAACTTTTCTTAATAATTGCTTCTTCTAGTTTTTCTAAATAATTATGAATCTACCAGTAATCCATGAGTGACTATTGGTCCATACATCTTCCTATGGATTATCTTTTTTTATTAAAAATAATTCTATACTAGAAAAATATTAATGTTAGTAAGCTGTAAAAACATTAGAATTTTAAAAAAAGAGAGATATTTTCTAGTTATTCTGCGTCTTTTGTAAGTTTCACCCAGTATCCTAGGTCGTCATCTTACCTTACTTCTGCATAAAAAATCTTTGGGTTGTTTGCTTATTCATTTAATGTCACCTTACGGAATTATGTATAACCGGACGATGCTTTAGTGGGAATCATTAACCAGAGCATGATCCATACAGGCTCGGGGCCCCCATTTTAGGTCCCTTCCGAAGGACGGCATAAGGAATTTTTTACTGCCTTTTAAAAAAATCTTAAGGCTGTCGGCTACGAAGCACCCAAAATATGTGGCTTGGTTTCTAACCCATAGTATATTGCCTAATAGCCTTTTTCTTGTTTTTTACATTTTTACAGATAAATAATAATAATTAATTTTATTCAACCATAAACTCACTTGGACAGCGATCAGGAGTTGAGAACGCGCCCGCACGAAGGAAACGACGTCAACTGTCCTCTTTTGAGACTTCAATTGAGACCAGATTCGTCAGAGGCAATCAACATCAGATAACAACTCAATCGATCAGTCACTTATATATTGAAAATAAACTCGGTTAATTGAAGTTACAGTTTTACTGGTCAAGGGCAGGTAAATGTATTTTTAATAATGCCAGATAAGTGTATTTTTGTTTTTACACCCACTTATATATCTTAGAACCAAAAAAACTAAAGCCTCATTATTCGCATATGCTCGCTGTTTCAGGCTGCTTACACTTAATTACATAGAGATACTTAATTACAAAAGACTTATTTACATGATTATTGTGAACTATTTTAACCAAACTTTACAATCCAAAATACTTAATGCTCCTTACTTTGTAACGAATAAAGTCATCCATAAAATCTATCCGAAGCCGATATGAATCTTCACATGACCAACTTTATTCCCACTCACACCCACTATTTTCAAACCTAGCTACTTCTTCAATCTTCGCTAATTCTTCGAGGCCTATGAAAATAAGATGGGCTCGTGACCTTCGTTGAATTAGTTATTTGAGTACTACCACTGGGTGGTGTCTCTTCTTACCTTTTTCTGTGACATTATCTCTTCCATTAGACTTGTATAAATAAATTTCAATAAATGCATTTTTTTTTAATTTTCTCATTTTTTTACTATGAATTCTAAAAGTTATTCGTGACATCGTATTAATTCCGTTATCTAGCGGAATTCGAAATAACTATCCGCTAGCTATCTAGGAAAAATTTAAGGATTCTGGTTCTGACCATCTTACTAGTATTTTTTTCTCTGACTATCAAGTTGTTCTTGCGCAAGATAGGGAGAATATGATTTCTTTGATTAACAGTTTAAATAAGCAGTATAAAGAATGGGGCATGAAACAGATTAAATTTTGAAAAAAAAATAGAGTTGAAAATATTGTCCTTATGCCTAATATTGAAATATATAGGATAGAAAAATAATTTTGAAATTGAACAGAAATTGGTAAAAATATATCTGGCCAAACGGATACATTATTGGAATATTGCAATATTTTCATAATACATAACAAGAAATTAAATATAAACTAAACGGTATGTTCTGATAGAGAATAAAGAAAAGTATTAAACAAAATAATAAAATCATAGCATAGGTGCAAGTTTACAATTAAAAGAAATTGGCTAATGGAAAAATAAAAAAGTAGATAAGAACTATAATAATATAGATAATAATGTCATTATGAGTGAGGAATATTTACAGTAATTCATCAATCAATTGTGTTGAATATAGCTATTTATTTTTATTGATTAGAGAGCATCTGTTTGGGAATTTAGGATTTGAACGTGGAAAAAGAAGAAGCATGACGGATATCGGATGGGAGTGAGTTCCAAAGAGAGAGAGATAGAACGAGTGAGAAAGGAACGCTCAAAAGTTTTGGTTCTGTGGGAACGGATATGAAGATCGGAAATTAAGGGCGAGATCTTGTGCCCTGGGATTGGATAGAGGATTTGAAATGTAGGAGACTATAGACATAAGATGGATGTTGAGAATTGATGGTTTGGTTTAAGAAAGAACCTAGGAAATAGAGTCTACGATATAGAGCCACTTTAACTCATCATAGAGGTTGGGCACCTGAGAGCTCCTCGGGGCGTCGAAGACAATCCGAAGTGAGCTGTTCATAATTCGCCTCAATCTTTCCTCGAGAGCCCACCATAAGCCACTCAGCCATAGTCAAAGCGTAGAAAGATGAAAGAAGTGATGAGGAGCGATTGGTCGAAAGCGATACCCAGATTTTTAACGGAGGAACTGAAAGTAATAGGGTGTTCGTTTAAGATTAGTTGGGGAAGGGAGTTGATGGATTTCGGGAGGGTTTTGGAACCAATTAGAATGGCCTGAGTATTAGCAGCATTTAATGACAGTTTATTCAGGTCAGCCCAGGTACTGATCCTATCTAGGTCATCCTGTACATTAGCAAATGTATATAATGAATTTGCGGGTAATTCATCAGTTTTAAATCGATTTAAAGAAGACTTATGACTCCCTCTACTTTCAAATAAGAGTAACCCTTCGGACGTTTTACAGGTCTCCTCAGCAATTATTACCTGTTTATTAATTCGTTTGTTACTAACCCTAATTCGTTTGTTTACAGGCCCTTCTCAACATCCGCAACGTTTTCACTTCAATAATATTATGCAAACTGTGCAATTTCACGTTTAAGTGGGAGATAGGTGGCTGGATAATTCTAATGATGGTTTGAATTGGTCAAGGAGTGCAGTCAAAGATAACACAGGTTGAAAATGTTAGTTTGGCCAGTCACCACGCCAGCAATTTGCTCTGAAGATGGCCTACATCGTAGACCGAAACTTTGACACAATTAAACTAAATTATTTAATTTTCTAACACCTTAAGAGGGCGTCCATCCTTCTAGTTACACGTTTCACGTCCATTCAGAACAATGGTGATATTTTTATAAATTATAATTTAAGTTAAAAACAGCTCCATTCGGCCTCCAGTCCTTTTTAAAATATTGTTTGAACAGGGAATGCCATAGAAGTTCATAAATTTAGAAGGCATGCGTGGCCCAGATAATCGATAATTATTTTACGGAGAGGTTCGAGGTTAGCAGGGCTTAAAACAAGGCGATTTGCTTTCACCTCGGCAATTCAATTTAGCTCTGGAGTATGTCGTAAAGGAAGGTGATATGCACAAACAAAAATGCCATTAATGCCAAAATATAATTGTTGGAGTTTGCAGACGTTTTGGTTCTCTTGGATGGAGACGCGCACACTATAAAACTAAACATAATAACTCCTTAAGGCATGCATGAAAAATTGCTAACAAAAAACCTGAAGTGTCTAAAATAAACAATCTATATTTGTCGCCTGTAAAGAGATCTTCAAAACAAATAGAGATTAGTAGCAAAGGGAAATATGAAGAGGTATGTTTCATAACCTTCTCACCTTTTTCCAGTCGATGTCATGTAAGCTTCCTTATCATTCGGAAGAAAGATGGTATGATCCATATAAATTCGAATACGACGAAATATATGATTAATAGCAGAAAATGTGATAATCTTGAAGATATTTAAATAACTTGAAGTAAATTTGAGAAATTTAAGTACTTAAGGTCCATGATAAGTAGGGGAAAAAAAGATAAATTCAAAAGGAAATAAAACCGCGATGAAAGGTGGTAAATGTAAATTCAAAAGTGGTAAATGTCTGTTTTTGTTGTTGTTTTTTTCTTTTTCCATATTAATTCGTTAGCGCCTTATTTTCTTAATGAACATTAAAAATATCCCTCTTACTGTTTTATACGGACAAGAATAATGGCCGTTATCTTTGAAGGACGAATGAAGGTCTTCGAAAATAAGGTCTACATCTACCGCGTTGAATATTATCTCTGTTAAAGAACAAGTCCACTTAGGACATTAAAAATTGCGGAACTGTAGATCGTACTCTGTCAATTTATTATAAGTTTGTTTATTTATTTAAGGTCATTTTATGGCTAATCGGACGATGCTTAATCTTTAACGCGTATCTGACATTGCACAGGGTGCCATTTTAAGTCCCCTCCGAAGGGCGGGATTATTAATGATTTTTTACATCCTTTAAAAAAACTTAAGACCACCTGCCAGGCTGCGAAACCGCGCCTTTGGCTATAGAGAAGGATGTTATCCTACCCACTACAACACAGGTGATCCTACATAATTGAAGTCGCAATGCTACGAGAACTTGCGAGTATGAAGCTGTAAATTTATTGGCTTAGTAACAAATGAACTTCTAGATAAGATGGAGGGGTAACGCCTATGGGCATTTTGTTAAAAAATATTTTAAACAAATGCTTTGCAGTCAATTAAGCTAAGGCTTATTGTGAAGAAATGGTGGTATATCAATAGCAAAAGTTTCCACACTGACTTAAACATACCCACAGTCGACGAATGCAAACAAACTTACTAGAACAAAATTTTTAAAATGAAAAACTACTCGTACATACTAAAAAAATAATTCAATTTAAGTTTTTATTACTTTTTTAAAGGTGGGGGAGCGGAGTAGTTCAGTCTGTAGAGATCTCGTTAGAAATATTACTCGACGAACGACGAATATACATGTAATATTTTATACATTTTATTTAAAAAGGAAGCAAGGAGTATAACAGGTGGTATGATTCATATGAATAAGTAATACATAAATCAACAGACGACGACAGTAAGTGCTCGGTAAAACGAGCTTAGTGAAATAAAACGGGATTGCAGCAGTGACAACTAGCGCTACCTGTTACTATATTTAGCAAGATACTATAATGGTTACTATGGATTCTTGAGTAATTACATATAGTAAACATTATTAGCATATTGAATGGAATATTTCAGAGCAAAGCCTTGACTCGAAGTTGAAACAATTCAGGGCACGAATACACAGAATAACATTAATTTTCATTTATATTCCATATTTCATTTCTAAAATAGAAATTGATTTGAAATTTAAATATATTATTTTAGTTTTTGTAATATTCCCATAATATTTCCTTCAAGTAATTAGGAACAAGTGGTTTGTTGATGTTTTGACGTAAGGAATGCAAATAACAGTCATAATATGTATAAATTTTAAATAGATTACAATAGATTACAGGTTATTTGATTTATTGAACAGTCTAACTGGTTTTTATAAGGTTATATCTTATCCAATTATAAATACTATCGATATCGCGTGATCTATATTCAATAACAAGTGTAATATTTATTCAATGAGCGGTTTGAACCCTCCTGGAGTCGGAAGATATACAAACTATATTAGCATTAATGTATCTCCATATTATCCATAAATATCTATTATATATCATATATCTCTTTATTACATATATCATATCCCTCTATTGTATATCATATCCCTCTATTATATATCATATATCTATTATTATTATCATATCTCTCTATTACATACCCTATATCTATTATTATTATAATATCTCTATTATATATCATATATATCTTTATTATATATCATATCCCTCTATTATATTTCATTTATCTATTATTATTATCCTATACATCATATATCTATTATTATTAACATATATATATCTAGATATTATAAAAAAACGTTCTTAGTGATGTAATATTTTATTGACGTTGCCTAGCTAGAGAAACTACTCTTTGCTTAAAACCTTTGACAAAAGTTTTGTTCTCTTTTTGGCGTGCTCATAAATATTTTTAAAAATTACCTAATCACAAAACCGCTGTTCCTGTCTTCTTTAAGCCGTTATACAAAATGTAGCTCTCTTCTTGAATTTGAATTGAAATCTTACCCCAATGTTCTGATTTCTTCATCATCATATTCTATTATCATTAACCGCCTATAGTAGTGTAATGTGAGGAGGAATTCTGTATATTCTTATTGAAAATAATAGTCCGGAATAATCCTGTATGCAATTTAACGCCTTCTTTTTGTTCGAATATTACCCGCATTACAGCATGCTAACCGCAATAGTATAACTACAAATCTAAAGGCGTATTTACAAGTGAAGGTTGTTGCTTATCTACTTAATGCCACTTAACTTAACTTGTCTATTTATTTAATGTCAATCCTATGACTAATCGGACGACGGTACAGTTTATCGAGGTTTAATTTGGATAGGAATTTTTAACGAGTACTTGACATTACAGGATTGGGACCCCATTTTACGTTCCTTCCGAAGGACGGCATGACCAATGATCATTTAGTTCCATTTAAAAATCCTAAGGCCACCCGCCGGGCTACCAACCCGCAATCTCGGTCATAGTAGATCTTATGCTAACCACTACGCCGCAAGTAGCCAGCCCTACAAATGCAGGCTATTTTACAGATTATGTTTTAATTTGTTACTAGGAAGATTAATGGAAGTAAGTCTTGATTAAATCTTTCCTTTGCTTAGTGAGAAAGCAATAATAATAATAATATATATTCAAATTCCGCTGCGGGCAAGACTTTTATTTAGTCTGCTTGCAGCCAGAGATGGATCATATAGGATCTAGGACGCTCCTGGGGCTCACCCAGCAACATAATAGCCCGGAATAATAATATGCAATTTAACGCCTTCTTTCTGTTCGAATACTACCCGCATTACAAGGTGCTAACCAGAATAGTATAACCATAGATTTGAAGGCGTCTTTACAAGTTCAGGCTATTTTACATATTATTTTGATTAAATCTTTCCGTTGCTTAGTGAAAAGGTAATTCTTTATTTTTTCTGTATTAAATCAATATATATATATATATATATATATATATATATATATATATTAATATGGTGTTATAGTTGTTTTTTATTTAACAATTATTTGTTGCTTCTCTTTTATGGTTTTATGGTTCTCTTATTGAGCGTAATCTGGGTAGCGTAATAAATCACCTTTCTGCAGAATCGTTGTCCAAGAAACAGAACAGTCTCTACGAAGTACTGAATCCCAGACCGATCCACGGGTTGTAGTGATACAGATTTTTTTTGTTTTCTTTATGCTGCTCTGGCTGATCGGACAAGACAGGGATTGGTTATTTGTTCATAAATAAAATTTCTAAGCTTACCAATGAGCTCACCGATGGCATTGTAAATCTATCAGACCATCTCTTAACTCCGATGTATTGATTACACGCTGATTAGGTGTCACCTGTGGTAACAACCTACTGTGCCCAAGATTGCGGTTTCGCAGCCAGGTAAGTGGCCCAAGGATGTTTTAAAGGGAGTAAACAATTTTTGGTTATGCCGTCCTTCGGAAGGGACAAAAAATGAGGGTCCTCAGCCTGTGCGATGTAAGGTACTCGTTAAAGATCCCTGACCTTGGTTTTGCAAAGTTTAGGACTCTCAGAGTAGCAAATGCAATAACTTTGGGCTGAAAGTAGCCATGCGATTTTGGTAATAGTGCTGTAGGAGGAAAAATGTTTTAACTTGTCTGGAAGGTTATATAATTAGGGTCTATGGTAACCAGGGGGGAAAAAACATTCCGAAGGAAAAAGAGACGTGGAAAATGGTTAATAAATTTTAAATAATAAAATTTATAAATCTATTTCCTTTCCAACTGTTCTTTAAATAGTTGTTAAACGTGGCCGCTAACTATTAAGTTAGAACAGTCTTTCGGTAATCGGAAATAAAGTATTTCGTGGTCCCATAAAGGATGAATTCACTGGAAAATCTAGGAGGTGTTGTGTATTCATCCTGTTAGTATAATTGAAGTGATAGCATCGCGAAGATTGATATAGCCTTATAAAATTGTTGGGCTTTGTAACGGAAGAATTTCTTAAAAGTTAATAAGTGCTGAGTAGAAACTTAAACGTCATAGAATTATGTAGGAGGACTGCATAAATGATGTGTCGAGGGAAGTTTGAAACAACGCTTAGCAGATTGTTGTGATACTGCAATGACTGCAATGACTCTGGCATCTAATGGATTATTTCGCTGGATAATTTCGGACATTATTGCGAATGATGGTTCCTGTTGTATAATTGAAGACCTCGAAGATAAATATGAATCTGTAATGATGTTGGACTTAATAACAAACAAACCTTTTAAAGTTAATGAGCCTGAGGGTTAGATTGAGGCGTAGTGAGGAAGATTGTGTTGAAGGAGATCTGGATTGGGAGGGTTATGGAGGATTGATAACAGCTATTGGGAGGGTTATGGAGGATTGATAACAGCTATTGGGAGGGTTATGGAGGATTGATAACGGCTATTGGGAGGGTTATGGAGGATTGATAACAGCTATTGGGAGGGTTATAGAGGATTGATAACAGCTATTGGGAAGGTTATGGAGGATTGATAAAAGCTATTGGTATCGCCATCGATCTTTCGGGCTTTGAAATATATTCTTATACATCAATACTGTATGTGTCGTTTGTATATGTATTGGTTCTCCTACTATTTGTCAATGTAAAAGTCCAAACTTACTCTATCGGATCCTTCAAATACTGGACTAAGGAGGAGTAGGCTGTGGGCGTGGCTAACAGTCGCCTCGCCCACTTGAGTAAATCCATGAGCTCCTCCGCATTGCCTATTCTCCTGATACAAATTCTTAACTCGACGCTCTGGAAAAGAGAGGAACTGAATGTGACGCTCAAATTTCGTAAAGCAATATACGTCTGTACACATTATTAGTTCTAGTACTTCAATCTAACACTACAATCTTGTATACAATCCCGACAATCCCAAGAAAAAAAACAATACAACTTCAAAGTAGTCAATGAATGCTCAACGCCCTCCTATTTTTTGTTACTTGCAACTTTGTATTCAATTTTAATAAACGACATATTCACTGGAGTTATTAAAAATTTTAAATTAAAAGTATTTAATGGAGGATGGAGATATTTGGGGGGTGCAATAAAAAAAACACCAAATAAGACAAGACTTAGTTTTTATTTGTGCCGACGTTTTCGAATATCCAAAGGAGAGGCGGCTGGGTGTACTGTGTAACTGACCCGGTTCACCCAGCCGCCTCTTGTATTAGCCCTGAAGATGACCTACAAAGAAGGTCAAAACTTCGGCACAAATAAAAAATAATTCTTGACGTCCAGTCAACTATTGTCCTCTCTAAAAGTACTTAAAGTCATGTTCACTCGGTCGAATAATCCTCATTTATCGTTTGTGCTAGGATTCAAATAAATGTATACACAATCCTTCAATTCAAATTATATTTTCCACATATACAAAAGCAAAACAAACTATTTTTCACTAACTAGAAACAATAAAATCTATACAACGTTCTGTAACCTTCCTCCTTAGGGTGTTACAACACTGCCTTCATGACTTCTTATTTCCTCCCATTTTTCAATTAAAGAGTTTAATAGAAATAATTGGATGGAAGTTGATCTCTTTTGGCTCTCCGAGTTAGGAAAGCTCTACCTTCTGCGGCTGTAGGACCGTCTTCTGGTTCTGCTTCCTCTTCTGTGTATTGTTCCTATTCACTTCCTGAAGCTTCCAAAAGGAACAATCTTTGTATTGGTCTGAAAATCCCCCCGTTTGCACGTGCTACTTCAAAGACAAGTGTATTTAATCCAACATTAAATTCTTCTTTTAAATTTCTCCATCTTAAAAGAACCTAGATCATACGTATTTTTATAAATAGCTAAATCCCTGGGTATCAATGGCAGGGATGTGGCCGTGCTTGCCGAGAATATTATTCTTGATTCTCTGGGGATAATTCACCATCACGTATGTAGTAGCTGATACCCCACACGCTAATATATTTTTTTTTTAAATTTATTTATCTTCCTAAATTGCATGGTAATATATTTGTGCTTAGTTTATCTGGTTTGTACTTTCTTTATTTTCTTGCATATAAAAAAAAAGAAAAGAGTGTAGGAAAAATTAAGAATTGCACTGTAGTTTTTAAGTATGCATTTAAACCAAACAAATTGTAATGTACAGTATGTCCGATATAGATTGATCAGTATGCTGTGTATTACGGCAATCCAATAAAGTTGGACAGCACTGCGGAAAATAAAGCATTTCTCTCTCTCCACAGAGGCATGCATATTCTTGCTCATAATCACTGTCTTCGTTGTTAGCAAACATACTTTCTTTATTTTTTATCATCCTAAACTAAATCACAATTCAACCTTTCTAGCCTATTGATTAAAATATCTGCGCCACACCTGACTTATCTTTATCCATCTCATCAGATAAATCCTAACGGGCTTCTCCATATGAACAAATTCAATGGGTTTCTCATTTTTTCTCTACTAAATGTAAACATATAAACAAATCATATCGAGGTTACCACAATGCTGGGATTCAGATAAATTGAATAAATTTATTTGTATTTGTATTTTCTATAAAAAAAAATTTCTTGATTTTTTAGAATTTCAGAATTTTCATTTCTTACTGTATTTCTTATCATTTTCTACAGTTCCCATTTTATAGTCATTTTTTTTTTTATCTTTATTACCTTATTTTTTATTTTTCACCACTTTCTGTTTTATTATTATTTTATTCTTCATTATACATTTTTATTTTCAATTACCTGGATTCACCATACTTTTGATTATTTATATTTCTCTGTTTTAATATATTTGTACCATTTCTTAATTGTCTGTATTTTTCATATAGCCCTGAAGAAGACCTACAGAGTAGGTCGAAACGTTGGCTACTCAATTAAGTTTTCTCCTATTATATGAGAAATTCTTTGACCTCTACCCGGACCACTTTCCTCCACATAAATAAATTTATACTCCTCCAATTCAATTAATATTTTTCACACTTACAAAAACAAAACAGACCATTCTTAATGAAATTATTATTATTATTTTGGCTTTACAGTCCTGCAGGAACCCGGACCTCCATCACAACCGCCAACCTATGTCCGCAATCCATATTGATGATAATTGTTGACCTATGATAATTTATGTTGAAGACATTGGTCCGGGTAGAGGTCAGTGAAATTCTCAAGTAATTTCAGAAGATCTTTATTGATAGCCAACGTTTCGACCTACGCTGTAGGTCTTCTTCAGGGCTATATACAAAATACAGACAATTTAAGAAAACGGTACGAATAATTAAAACATTTTCAATATAGATAAACTAAGAGAAGGTGAATACAGGCAAAAAAAAAAATTGATAAAGATGTACAGTAAGGTAATTATGAAGGTTAAAATGTAGAAAATAATAATAAAACATGAAGAAAATAATAATGAAACAGAAAGTGTTGACAGTTAAAAAATTAAGGGACAGATAAAAAATAAAAACTGAATATACGATAGGAATGTGAAATGATATGGGTAAATTAGAAAGTGATAAGAATATAATTACAGATAAAAAATAAAAACTGAATATACGATAGGAATGTGAAATGATATGGGTAAATTAGAAAGTGATAAGAATTACGCACTAAAAATTATAGGTAATAAAAAAAAATAAAAAAAAGAAGAAATAAAAATTGTAAAACTATAAAAGTCTAGAAACGAATTATATAAAATAAAATAAAAATGAAAATAAAAAATATTTTAGAAAATACAGTATTAATATTGATAGGTAGAAAATACTTTATACTAGTGTAAAGAATATTAATTGCATAAGAGAATGTAAGAAGAGAGTTTATATAAGTGTAAAATATCAATTGTATAAAAGTAGGTATGTTTTAAGTAAAGTAAGTGATAATACAATCAGGCTATATTGGACTAAAATACATATAAAAACAAAACAAAAAAAAAACGGCAAGGATATGGTATTAATGACATTATGATATTTATTGATATTTAATAAATTTATCTTTATTGAAAATGTTTATCTATATTGAAATTAAATGTTTATCTATATTGAAATTAAATGTTTATCTATATTGAAAATGTTTTAATTATTCGTACCGTTTTCTTAAATTGTCTGTATTGAAATTAAAATTAAAAATTAAATTAAATTAAAAATTAAAATGTCTATATTGAAATTAAATGTTTATCTATATTGAAAATGTTTTAATTATTCGTACCGTTTTCTTAAATTGTCTGTATTTTGTATATAGCCTATATAAGATCTTCTGAAATTACTTGAGAATTTCATTCACTGACCTCTACCCGGACCAATTTCTTCAACATATCTCCACAATCCTTCGCTATCCTTTCCCATGAGTTGACCATAAGTTCTGATTTTTTGGTCAGGTGCCCTATCTCGCACCCATGCATAGTTACCGGACTTACTATGGTTTTGTAAAGTTGGATTTACATTCTTTAAGAGAGTGATTTAAACTGAAGCACTTTTTGCAGTGAGGAATCTCCTATTTCATGCAATTATTCTGGCTTGTATTTCGTTCTCTATTTTGTTATCAACTGTGACCACACTCCCCAGTTACTTGAATTGGGTTACAACTCTAAAACTGTGCTCTCTGAAACTTTTCCATTCACCACCTTTTCCAATTTTGAGTTTTTCGTATATACAGTTTTATCTTCATTCACCTTAAGACCCATTTGAATGGTTGCGTCTTCAAATTCTTGAAATGTTCCTGTTAATGCTTCACTAAATAGAAACAATAAAAAATGTACAAGGCGTTGTAGCCTTCCTCCTTAGGGTGTTACAACAAAAACAACATGGCTTCTTACAGTTCTTCTTACACTTTACAGCAAGTATTCCTACTACTTTCTAGTTGCTTTCAATTTAATATTTTTTTTGTGACTCCTTTTCAACCTGTTAGTTTAATGGAAATAGGATCCGACCAATCGACTGTAGTATCGTATATATCAGCTATGCACTCTATATCCCGAAGGTTCGATGCCGATCCCTGCAGTCGTTGCTTAAATTCTTGACCACTCAGTCATTATACATGCTACAATTATTAGCATGACCACAGAATGGTTTCATTTTTAATAACCCAGCAGAGTTTACCATCTTCTCTATTCCACCACTGTTACGCATGGATTTGCCACTGTAATGTAAATAAATAAAAACTGTACAATAATGGACTAAAAAATAAATATTAATTAATGACGATCAGATAATAAATATTGAAAATAAACAAATTAAATAGTGGAGTCAGTGGCAAATCCATTTCACACAAACCTCATTGGTCACCCGGCTGTTTATAACCTTCACTATATTTAACCCCCGTTACATCCTTCCACCAATGCATCGGCACAGAACCTGGCCTTGGGTTTCACTACACGGTCGGTTTTTATATATATATATATATATATATATATATATATATATATATATATATATATATATATATATATATACACTGACAGGCTAAAAATTCCACCCACTTGATTTTTTCATGTTTTCATTTAAAAATATTTCTGCTTTGAATTTTTCAATCAATAAATATGTATTTTCTTTATTTGTTTTCAATTACGAATGTCAATGTAGAGGATAATAACCATTAATCCTTAATTCAAGTAAAGGAATACAGATTCCAATGTTCAGTTTCTATGGAATTAAAATGTCAGTGTCATTTGTTCAGTGCCGTTTCTTGCAGCAAATTTCTTACTTTCCGGATTATAGTTTTTTCAATTTTAATTTTAAAAATACAGCTGACATTCCAACCCATCCTAACACCTTCATCTCCACGTATGCTGATGACACATGTGTGTTATCTGTTAATAACGACCCATATATTGCATCCCAATCCCTTCAATTACACCTATCAAGCCTCGAAGAATGGTGTCGGAATTGGAGAATTAAAATCAATCCCAGCAAGTCCCATCAAATTACCTTTACCCTTCGTCGAAAACCCTTGACTTCCTGTCCTACTGTATTCTTTAATAGTACTCCACTTATCCCTGTTGAACAGATTCGCTACCTGGGACTCAACTTAGACAAGCGTCTTACTTGGAACCCTCACACAAGACTGAAAAGACAAGAAACAGCTAGACGTTTCCGACTACTTCAACACATATTAGATAAGCGCTCAAAGCTTCAGATCAATTACCAAAGACTTATTTATGTGACTGTTATAAGGCCTATATGGACTTATGGAATTGAACTATGGGGCTCCACCAAACCATCGAATTCCTCTCGTATCCAATCCTTGCAATCCAAAATCCTTCGCAAAATCCTAAACGCTCCTTATTTTGTCACAAATAAAACCATCCATAATGACCTTAACGTTCCATATGTTACCGATTTAGCCCATTCCAGATACCTATCATTCCACAATAAACTTCAAACCCATCCAAACCCACTAGTTTCCATCCTTGCATCCAATTCCATCCCGGACAATCCTCCTAGGCGTCTGAAGAGAAG
Organism: Arma custos; assembly: GCA_037127475.1. Lineage (NCBI taxonomy): Eukaryota > Metazoa > Arthropoda > Insecta > Hemiptera > Pentatomidae > Arma > Arma custos. Next base: position 132,445,959 of record CM073764.1, read on the forward strand.
ATGGCCTCGGGACCTTCTATTATAGAACTTTATTAGAGTGCTGCCAGTGGGTAGTATCTCTACATGTGCTATCATGTATTATTTACTCTTATAGCAATTGTACTAGATGTATGTATTACAGTTGTACAACTCAATAAAATAAAAATAAAAAAAAAAAAATTTTAAAAATGCCTCTTCGAGGATATTTCGCGGGGTGTGAAACTTATTGGTGATGTAGGTTCCATTAGATATGCAGCCAATGCCATCGGAGTGACTTTGGAATGTCATTCGGCCTTGATAAATGTGCAGTGCCCTATGTAACGCAGGAGAAAGTGGTTAGCAAGCCAAATATCATTAAGGAAGAATACATCAAAGAACTTGAGGCCAATAAATAAATATTGGTATTTAGGCATGCATCAGCATCTTAAAATCGCCCGAAAAGATAAGCAACAAGAGCTTCTAACTATATTCAAAATCAGACTTAAAAAAGTGCTTAAAACTCAGCTAACTGGAAAGCGAAAGGCCATAAACACCTGGGCTATACCTGCTCTCGGTTACAGCTTCGGAATGGTACAATGGTCAAACACCAGCCTACAGGAGATGGATGGACTTGTACGAACATTTCTCACACAAGAATGGGTCCATCGACCAATATCATCGATAGCTCGCCTGTAGTTAACCAGGAAAGAAGGAGAACGGGGTCTGACTTTGCGAAGAAGCTTGCCGCAAGCAGGAAGTAGCCCAACGCCAATATTTCTTATGAAACTTTACGAGACGCCACAGAAGGGCCGGTTCTGGACGGCCTAGGGTAACAGAACCTCAGGATACCCATCTTTTGACTTTTTGATATAAATATATATATATATATATATATATATATATATATATATATATATATATATATATATATATCTTACTAATATTATAAATGTGAAAGTTTGTATGTTTGTCTTTCTTTCATGCAAAAACTACTGAACGGATTTGGATGAAACTTTACAGTAATATAGGTTATACATCAGAATAACACATGGGCTATAGCAAGCGCGGATTTAGGGGGGCGCACGGGGGCAGGTGACCCCCCCCCCCGACAGTTTTAAAGGTACTGTGGAGAATCCATTATAGTACATAATTAAAGGAAAATAACATGATCATAGTTGTTAAAATATCAGAAAGAACAAGAGTGAAACTATTTGTTTTGATATACTACTAATCTTACTGATATTATAAATGTGAAAGTTTGTATGTTTCTTTCTCTTTCACGCAAAAACTACTGAACGGATTTAAATGAAACTTTACAGTAATATAGGTTATACATCAGAATAACACATGGGCTATAGCCAGCGCGGATTTAGGGGGGCGCACGGGGGCACGTGTCAATCCCCACCCCCGACAGTTTTAGAGGTACTGTGGAGAATCCATTATAGTACATAATTAAAGACAAATCAGGAATTTAGCATCTTGAAATTTGCAGATAGGTCCTTTGTATGATTTAAGAAAGAAGTTTGGATAATTCCACCGTTATTATAATAAGGGTTCAAAGGTTGTATGGAATCCGTCAGTTTTGAAGTTAGACATCTGAAATTTTGTACGAGTAACCTATAGTGAAAAAAATTAAATTATTTATTATTTTAAATTATTGTTAAAAAGCACTGTCAAGAAACTTTATGCGGTAGTCCGAATTCTATGCGAGCGAAGCCGCGGGCAAAAGCTAATATATATATATATATATATATATATATATATATATATATATATATATATATATATATATTTATATTTATATACTTTACTTTTTTACTTTTTCCCTTCACGCAGTACCCCTACGTGAAGGGCGTTTATTGCTCTGCAGGTTCCGTACATTTATAGTACATTACATACAATTGTTTTTTCATATTCTTCCAGTGTTTTACATTTTTCGTTTTAATTTTAAATAAAACTTAACCCTAAATTGAAAATACAACAATAAAACAAAACTTAAACAACAAATTTTTGATATAGTATTGAAGTACGAGTTGAAACTGAAGTATTTTCACTGATTGAAAGAACAAATAAGAAAATTAAAATTAGTAAGTTATTGAATTGGTAAGAGAAGGAAACAAAAAATACATGTACATTAAACTAGTTGAAACAATAAACTAATAAATAATACAAATATAATAATAATAATAAGTGGTATATACATGGTAGGTTTTACAGTTCTTTAAATACTCCGGGCATCAATTTAGAAGCGTCTGTCCGTTGGTTGACCACAGGAAAAATGTTCCCCGAGACTGAAGGATTCCTTCTGGCAATACAGAAACAGGTCATGGCAACAGACTCCTAAAACACATTCTGCACCAAGCAATCGAAGACAGATGTCGCCTATGCAAAGCAACGTACGAATCGATTCAACATGTCACTCTGGCACCAAGCATTAGCAGATAAAGAATATCTAACTAGGCACAATAATGCTGCAAAGATCGTACATCAGGCACTGGCTCAAAAATATAATTTAATAAACATTCATCACCCATTTTACAAATACCAGCCACAGGCAATATTAGAAAAAATGGCATCAAACTATATTGGGATCAAACTATGATCACTGACCATAATATACCCCACAATAGACTAGACATACTGCTCTTAGATAAGAAAATTAAAAAGGCCATCATCATAGAAGTTGGGGTTCCTGCTGATGACAACGTTTCTAAAACATTGAGTGAAAAAAATCGAAAGTGCCAGAAGCTCTGCGAGGAATTAAGGCACCTCTGCTGACTGGTGGATGTGAAAGTACTACCAATCATTGTATCCAGCAATGGTTTAATTCCTCAGGAAACGATCAGATCAATGAAGACGCTGGAAATATTTAGGGTGTGTATGAGTGGTTATTATTAATATTAGGTCATTAAAATGTGTTTTTAATCCATCAATGTTCCACTGGAGCAGAGCCATATTACTAAGTGTGGTTTTAAAGAATATTTTACTTTTGTTTGTGTTTAGAGTAATTGTAAATCATTATTGATACTATTTGTTAATCGTTTTTATTAACTTTTTTAATTTTTTTTTATTAACTTATTATTATCTTTTCGTAATAGAAAAGCTGGACATTTTCTGCCTAGAGCATTATGTTTTCCTTTACAATTAACACATGTAGTGTTTTTTTCACATTTTGAATTGTCGGTATGTCGAATTTTGCTGCAGTTTGCACAAATTGATTTTTTTTTTGCAATCTTTTGTTATGTGGGAGAATCCGAGGCACTTATAGCAACATACAGGATTAGGAATGTATGGTTGAATGTCTACCGTAAAAAAATATGGGTCTAGGGGGCTTAGGGGTAGTATTGTAAATATTAAAATATACGTATATGTATATTTTTCGACACCATCTTTTTTAACTTTAATTCTTATAACATATGTGATGATATCTTTTAGTTCTTCTTTAATCTCTTCTATTGTTGCATATTGCAAGTCAAAACATCTGATGACGCCCCTCGAATAATTCAGGGACCTATGTGGAGTGGCCTGAACCTCGAATTATCCCATAAAGTTCTTCTTCTTCATAGGCACGACATTCACACAAGGCGGTTCTTGGCCTACTCAATCACTCTTGCCCAGTCTTGTCAGTCTGTAGCAAGTCTCAGAGACACGTTGAGATTTCGGAGGTCCTCTGAGACGCTGTCCTTCCGTCTGCCTAGTGGCCTCCCTCGAGCTCTCACTCCTGGACAGTCCTTATACAGCCCTCTGACAGTTCTGCCATCATCCATTCTATGGAGGTGACCCAACTACTTTAGACATTGTGTTCTGACATAGTCAGAAAGCTTCACATCGTCATATATGGAGTATACTTCTGTATTCTTTCTGAGACGGTATACTCCATTTTCATTTTCTTCATCATATAAAGTTGGTCAATGCTAATAGCTTTTCAGTCTGTTTTGAATTAGACGTTGCAACAAACAAAGTTCCGTCTCTTAATTTGTTTATGTTTTTTGTTTGACCATTAGTAATGTTAATAAACTTATTTATGAAAAAAGGTGATATATTTTTAAAGTTATTTTCATCTGTTCCAGAAATAATAATATATGTGGGAATTATTTTAACCCTATCATCGGGGAGGATAGATATTTTATCAGGAGGTGATTTCATTCTACCTCTTTTTCTAGGCCTTGGATGAGGGTTAAGTGGGTCTGTCCCATTCATGATATTTTTGAACAAAACAAGAAAAGAAGAAAAAAAGAGAGAAAAAGATAAAATAAATGAAAACCTAGCTACCTTAATTCCTCTGCTAAAAATAAAAAATAAAATAAATTAAGTTCCCATCTTCTCTGGTAAATAAAAGATATATGTATATAAAGAATAAAAAAATAAAAAGTTCTTATAAAAATAAGAAAACGGAATGAAATTATAAATATGGTCTACGATCTTATCTGTATAATCCTTAGGACAGGAGCTCTTCTCTCTTCGAGGACACAGCAACTGGGTGCTCATGTAGTGAGTAAATGCCGGCCACAGTTCATGTAAAATTTTCCCTGCCCACTTGAGCATTTAGGTCCACCCGTCACAATGTTTGTTGATTAGATTTTATATTTTCAGATGGAGTTACAATACCTTGAGGTACTGTTGTAATGATCTTAATGAGACACATCAGGATGGATTCTAAACTTTGGAAGAATCCAAATGTTTTCGACCCTGATCGCTTTCTTGAAGAAAGCGATTGATTATACCATATGCATACTCCTTTTGGGATAGGTCTACGAAACTGCCCAGGTAAATATTTTTTTTTAAATGTAAGGGTGAAGGAGTGTTGTATATTGATAATGATCAATAAGGCTTTGGTATTGGGGAGGGGGACTGAGGAGATTTCAAACAATTTAAAACCTATTAATGAAAATCAGAATACTTATCGAAATCAAATTTATTACTATTCCAAGCAATTGGCAAAGTTTCTTGGAGCACTCGAAGCATATTAGTATCACAAAGGAAAGATGTATCCTCTTTTTTTTTTTTTTTTTGTGGGCATATTCAACAATGCTTTTACCCATTTCTTGAGAGTTTCCCCATGTCATCAAAAGAAAAATTTATTTTCTGCCTGATAAATCGGCAATTCTTGTCTCAATGGCTCTCGGAACATTAATGTTTTCCATTGTAGCTTTCAAATATGGCTCAACTAGCTGGTGATCTAGTTTTATTTAAGAAGCAATTATTTTTGTAAATTTCATATCTTTGCTTGACTTGTGAAGAACCAATGCGTTATTAGTACGCATATCGTAAATCACTTTCGATGCCGGCCCCGTCATCAAAATCTGATTCGAAAATATCAGCTTATTCTTTCTCTAAATCATCTAACAAGAGGTGTATTTTGTTTCAAAACATCGGGCCATCAGTCCTTATAACTATTTTTGATTTGAAAGATTGGGGTGCCATAATTTTAATAGAAATTAAGATAAAATAAAGTATGAATTCAAAAATAATAAGAACACAGTAAATATATTGATATCATTTATAAATTTAAAAGTATCACTGATCGATATTAACTAATAAATATAAAACATTAAATGAAAGCTTGCCTTGGAAAATTAAAGAAGTCTCACAAGTACTGAGGTAAGGCCCGTGGGACCAGGCGTTGCTTTTATTTCGTGAACAAACTTTATAATCAGCCTTCCACTTTCTCGTTCAATGAGGTGCTGGCAAGACAGGAGGCTACTGAGAAATACGGGAATTTTCCATAATCGGGTAGGTGGGAAATTCCAAAAGAAATGGCACCAAAATGTCCCAGGGACCATGTCTCAGCACTTAGGGTTAACCTTGCGATAGTCGTACATTCTAGACCAACAAGGACGGTCGCACCTACCTCACAGACACCACTTGCTTGTAATAAACAAATCTTCCTTTTTAATGGTCATACACGTATGGTATATACGTAATAGCATATACATGTTTAAAATGACAGAAGAATTTATTAGTGCAGTTTACTTGCATTTAAAAAAATATATATATTAAAAAAATTACTTGTATTTGGCTTTTTGGCTCTGCAACGGGGATTAGTCTCGCAGTGGCACCACAATTGTCTAGCGAGGCAAGCTTATACCACGTCTCAGAGAAGAGGTCTAAGCAACGGTATATTATAGTGTAGTCTGGACAAGGTTTAAGGAGTTGGAGGTTATGATTGCAAGACAGCGTCCTATGCTTTGCAATAAAGAACAGTTTCTCGACATTGCTCCGGGCCAGCATTCAACACCGCTGAACACTATTTATGACGCCGAACACCTTTTAAACAATACAATATAATATAAATAATATGTATTAATAGATATGATACATAAATATTAATAGAGGGAGGCAATTCATTGGGCAGCAGATAGTTTTACTACGACGTTTATCAGCAATCCTTTTGGGCGTGGGTGGTCTTCTATGGTTTCTGCGCTCAAAGAAGCGAACAAAAGAAAAACCAGTGATAAGTGTTTTAGTAATACTTTCCTTGATAAAACAGTAACGGATTTTAAACTGTGGGGTACATGTAAAAAATCACAGGACTCAGACAAAGTGCCCACGTTGTCACAATCGAACGGATTTGTGTATCTACCTAAGCAACACGGGCTGCCCTCATTAAATCTGATTGGTGCATGTCTAGTGCCACCACAACTGCCATTCGTGCAGATATGTAGCAAAGGCAGGTATGGTATCAGAAGTCATTAATGTACCCGTGGATGTAGACAAAATGGTGCAACAGTTACTGCGTCAATTAGACGATGATTACGATGTTAACAGAAAGAAAAAAGTAATAGACAAATCTACGTATCTGAGCGGCGTGGTCAAAAAGTTATCGGTAAAAGCATGTTTATCATTCTTACTTGGTCAACCACTGTATAAGCATTACTAGACTACAGTACACTGGAATTTTTTTCATGCAAATGTAATAACCAGTTTTTCTGATTTTCATTACAGTGTGACAGAAATGCACTGGAGTCTTAGGTTCTGCCTGGAAGACAGCCCACATGAAGAACATTACTAACGGACCAGCATTCAACACCGCTCATTTATGACTTGTTTGCTGAAGAACTATCGTTTCCTTTGATATAATACATGAATAATAATATTTTATATAAAAATATTATCAGTTACGTAAACGTATTCAACACACGGCCGTGTCCATGACACACCGAAACTTCATTTTTTTTGTTATCAAAGATGGAATTTAATTCAAAATTTCACTACAAGTCAAAACTCAATTCCTTGAATTTCATCAAAATCACGGCTATTTCTTTTACTAATTATATATTTCGTCATATCCGAATTTTCTTCGAGGCCTACTTCGATACTTTATTGTATTTAGTTTTTTAGTTCCAAACCGAAACCAAATCATCCACAAACCCAAGCAAGGGTATTTTACTACGTAGGTGTACAATTTTTTCCGTTTGTAGCAACTTCCATTTCTTTAAAATACTATATAGTTATATATATGGTATAATATAAATTAATTTCATTTTAATAATTAAATTTAAAAAATATAATATTTATATTTTAGGCATGCTCTTTGCATTGGTAATGGTGAAAGTAGTTTTGTCGAAGATGCTAAGAAAACTAAAACTCAGGCCAGTCGATGACAAGATCCGCTTCGAAGATTTCCAATATAAATATAACCTTATGTCAGAAATGGAAAACCCTCCAATGCTACAAGCTGAAGAACGAATATGATGTGCAATTTACATTTGATTAAATATAATTGGTTATTTAATCAGTTTAGTTTAATATTTAGTTCTTCTAACTTGTACATTGTAATTTATAACGGAAATAAATATTTTTAATGATAACTGTTTAAATTTAGTTTTAAAATCATTAGCAATAATAATTTATTGCCCTAAGATTTGGATTAAATCTATACTTTGTCTATACTAAACTTAATAATGCATTTTTTATATATCAAAATAATAATAATAAAATATGTAAACAAAATAACATTACACCCGAAACACATACACTAGCATAATGGTGTTTAACAGTACGTACCTTAGGGCTTACATAAGTAGACCCAGTAGTAGAATGCACCTTACTCACATACATAGAGTTATGCAATAGAAAAATTGCCTCGGAGGAATCCAGAGGCGGCTCTGGGGGGGATTGGACCAAACAGCCTTCGACATCGGCAGGCAGTGTGAAAGGTACCCTAATGTCGTATGGAACCCGATCCTTGGATTCTCTTGAGTCTTCCGCATTACAAAGAGGTAACAAATAGCCAACATTATTATGTTAATTATCTAAAACATATTAATTAATATGTTTAACGACACCGGATGAAGTGGACCATGCGTGAAATGAAAAGGATGTAGTGTTTTCGCGCTGATCACATAACTAGCAGTATCAGTTTAAAAACGTAGTTATTAATGGATATTTATTTGTGTTTTTTCCTTTATTAAACTTGTATATATGTAATTATTTTCCATTTTTACATATTTTATTTAGATTTTTAATTTGTTAGTTATACAGCCTTGGGGTGCCACTAAGCATATATGTGTGTGTGTGTATATATATATATATATATATATATATATATATATATATATATGTATATATATGTATATGTATAAATTCTTTGGGCAACTATATTGTTTGAGGTTATTTGTTAGCAGGCCACCAAGGATTGTCGAAAGCCCCTTTTATGTCAAGACTGATGACTAGGAGTTGAACCTTTTTTTTTTAAAGCATCGCTGATAATCGTTGTCAGGGAATGCAATGCGTTTAATGTTGAAGTCCTCGGCATAAATGCAAATTTCTTTTTTAATAAGAAAATTAATCAGCCAGTTTTTAACGATTTTCTCGATAGTTTTGCTCATGATCGGAAGTATACTAATTGGTTTAAGCTTATTGCTGGAGGGTTTCGGTACTAAGACTAAGACGGAGCAATTTGTACCGATGTAGAATTAAATTTGGTACAAAATCGAAGGCCTTTTGAAAAATGATAGGAGTAACCCCATCGTAACCTGGAGATTTTTTTGTTTTTAATGCTTTGATTGTGCTCGAAATTTCACGGTCCTCTATTGGCATATCCTCATGTTGCATCCGGAGGTATCATAACATTTGATCTAATTCCATATATATATATATACATATATATATATGTATATATATATATATATATATATATATATATATATATATATATATATATATACATATATTCCATATATGTATGTATGTATATATATGTACATATATATATATATATATATATATATATATATATAAACTTCATACCAACTTAGTTACAATTTTCACACGTTTAGTTAGTGTCGGTTTTATTTATTGATAAAACTAATATTGTATTGATTAATTATTAATTTATTATCATTTCATATTATTTCATTTTATATAAACTATAAATTACTCATGAATGTAAAAAAAAATTTCATTTTCAAATTTAAGTGGGAAATATTTGACTGAATAATTCTTAGAGTGGTAAGAAATGGTCTGAGGTGCAGTCAATGATTAAACAAAATAAGAATGACTTATTTTATTGTGCCTACTTTTCGGCCTAAGATGTAAGCCATCTTCAGGGCAGTGAGGTGAAGAGTCGAACTCCAACTGACAACTGATCATCATATATGGATAATCTAAACATAATCAATTTATTTCATAAGTATATAAAGGATATGCACTCGTTTAAAGCTCTCCAAGTTCAAGTTTTTATCCAATCAGCTGGTATATTAGTTCCTTCTGTTTTGATTGATTTGTTTTTGTTCTGTTTTTTTGATTTGTTGAAATTACCATATTGTTTTCCCATTTAAAAGCTGTGTACAAGATAAATATAGCTATAATCGCATAACAAGTTTTTATAGGCATTGTATGCAAACACAACTACAATGAAAATAAAAGGATTTTGCAATATCGGATAATTTTTAATTACTTTGTTTTCTTGAGCGACTTGAGCGGTTTCGACATTACACGGAGCCTTTTGCTCTTGTTTTTTTTTTAATATTTATTTATTTGCTCCTAGACCCTACAACTCCATTCCTCCCTCTCTCTATCTTGTTTTTTCTTCTACATACGATGATGTAGCAGCACCCATTCACCACAATCTATACAGACGCTGACGATACAGCCAATTATCTTTCCCACAAAGATTTTAACATAGTCCCTATATATCTCTCCAAAATCATATATTCAGTTTAAAAAAGTGGTTTTCCAAATGGCACATCAAAACAAACGCCTCAAAATCGAGCCATGTAAGCTTCTCTCTTCGGAAAGCTTCGTGTCCAGCAGTCAAAATTGACAATAACGAATTACCTTCTAAAAACTATGTACGTTATTTCGGACTATAATTAGATAAAAGACTTACATGGAAAATACATGCAAAATTAAAAAGACAAGAACTAACAAAACGCTACAAACATCTATCACATCTTCTGGAGTACAGATCTTCTCTTGACTTACGAACAGTTGACGAATCTATTGTACTATATTAAGACTTACTTGGTCATGTGGAGCAGAACTTTGGGGTTCAACAAATCACGTTAATTTATACTAGATACAAACAACCCAAAATGTTTAGAAAAATTGATAATGTTCCTTGGTTTATTTCGAATCACGCAATATACTTCTGCATGAACATTCCCTCTGCAAAATCATTTATTCATAGCACTCAAATTTTGGATTGTCAGAATTAGGTACGAGAGGAATTCGGTTGCTTAGAGGAGCACCAAAGCTCTACTGTGTAATTCCAAAAAGGTCTTATAATATTCGTATGTATGAGTTCTTTGTAATTTATTGGGAAGCTTAGAGCGTTTGTGTAGTAAGTGTTTATTGAAGTAGGCTGAAACAGTGAGCAGTTTCTTGTCATTTCTCCTATTCTCTAGAGTGAGGATTCCAAGTTAAACATAATACAGGGCAGTAAGTCATTGGTTTCCGACCAAAAATAAAGGTGATTTAACGGGATTTGCGGTAATTGATTTTAAACCTCCAGTTTTTTCGCAATTCTTAAAGAATGAGTGATACTATTTGCATCTTGATCTTAGAATCATTCTATTTGTAATTTTCGTCGAACATTTCGTACAAAGACCTATCATGTACAGTCGTCAATGGACATGTGCTTTACCAATTGCTATTCTGTCGACTTTCCTCATCCAGTTATTTCCAATCCTAACGATCGTGCATCGTGTAGCTACATTAATTCTCTGGTGGACTGAACATTTTTAGGGACACAGCACACACAGAGTGGGGTAGATCAGTGTGTAGAGTGCTGTGTTGCCATGCTATGACATATAAATTATTTATTCCTAAACATCCACAGATGGACTCTGCGGGATCAACAGGTCGTCTAGGTTTAATTCTTATGGGCTAATTCAAATTGGACACTTTAATTAGAGGGAAAACCTGGCGGTAGAGCGTAATTAAATATATAGTATAGTATATAGAAATAGTAATTATTTCTTTAAATAGAAAAGTACTTCTTCTGCACTACGCTACATCTACATATTATACAAGGGCGGATCCAGGATTTTATTCTGGGGGGGGGGGAGGCGCAACGGGCAGACGGGCAAAAAAAATCAACAATAACTTAAGAATAAAATTGTAGTATTTAATAGACTTCATAGGTTTATTAAAATATCTAAACAATAGTTTTATTCATGTTATTTCTGTTATAACATCACATGATTTGCCTATAAGTACGTACTGTAATGGGTTCTCCACAGGTCACAAAAACCCGTCTGGGGGGCACGTGCTCCCGTGCCCCCTCCTCCTCCCTCTGGGATCCGCCTATGATATTATGCACTTAAACTTCTTTCTATATTCGATTCCATATGAACATAACAATAAAGATGTTATTTTTATGGTATTTTTAAAGTCAATTTGTTAGCTTTTAATTTGTGTTTTCAACAAGTTTATAACGAATATTTACTTTGGATGTATAGCATAAATCTGCCTGGACTCCTATATCGCCACCATTATCCCCACTTCAGGCGAGCTTACTTACCTTGATAGGCAGGCCTATCCATTGCGTGGTAATGAGTGCGTATATATAAAAGAAGATCTTAAGGGATCACATCAGTAGTGATATTTTTGCATATAAAATTGTCGTACGTAGAACGTTATTCGGTGATTCGTCAATTCGTATTTCGTAGATGATATTTTCTTATTCTATCAAGAATACTAAATCTTCGTTGGTTTGAAGGAACTAGAGCAAAAATACTTAAGGTTATCGGAAGAAAGAGATTGAAGACAATTTATAAAGCTCAACTTTTAGCAGTGCTTTCACGAACTAAAGATTCTTGAAACCAAGCAGATAGAATTTGTCTTCTGTCAGCAACCAGGTATATCTAAACAAAACATATATCCTTGATTTGTCGGTTTAGTAATTCATGTAGAAAATATGTTTATCATTCGGATTTCTGTTTACATGTGGCATTCGTGTAAGAGCTGTAGGAATTGTGTTAATTTCTAGTGCTTTATGAAATTGTTCGACTCCTGATTATTTCTGATGCGCCGTACACCCTTGCCACAAACCGGACCCAAAATACCTTAGTAAAAATAACTAATAAAAATCCATAAAAACTTAAAATATAATATCACCCATCTGTGTGTAATTGTTTGTATAAAATTGTTTGTATTCTTCAATATTGGTATACCAACAGCCAAGCGAGAGTAGTTCTGGACTTATATGGAGAGGATTTTCCAATCGAAAGAGAGATTCGTCAGGGCGATCATTTATCACCTGATCTATTCAACGCGGTTTTGGAAGATGCTTTCAGAAACCTTCCCTGGGCGAATTTTGGGATAGACATTAATGGTAACAAACTGTCAAATCTGAGATTCGCTGATGATGTACTTCTCATTTCACACTCACCACCTGAACTGAAGAAAATGCAAGAAGAGCTGGTCCTAGTAAGAAATGAAGCTGGGCTGGAGATAAATTTTAACAAATCAGTGTTGATGACAAATGCCGAAGAAGAAGAAATATTTCTTGGTAACAGCAAACTCCAATGGGTTAAGGAAACAATCTATCCAGGGCGACTCATATCATTTGCAGATAGATCCAAGAAACAGGTGAATAGAAGGATTAAAATAGGATGGTCCAAATTTTGGTGACACAAAAATATTTTCAAAAGCAACATGGCCATACATCACAAGAGAATAGTTTTTGATGCTTGCATCATTCCTTCTTTAACTTATGGATGCCAAACTTATATAATAATAACGATATATCTAAATCGCTCGCAACCACTCAGCGTGCAATGGAGCGAAGTATGTTAAGGAAAAGTATAAGGGAGAAAATAAAGAAGACAGAACTAAGGAAGCTGACTGGTACGCGCGATATTCTCAAGACAGTATCTGATCTTAAATGGCAGTGGGCTGGACACATTGCAAGAATGGGATCAACACATTGGGCTAAGGCAGCAACGGATTGGTATCCAATACACCGCACTAGGAGAAGAGAGAGACCAGCTACGAGATGGCGGGACGACATACAAAACTTCTTCAGAGTATTATGGCACCGTTCTGCTTGGAACAGACGTAGCTGGGGTAAATTGGGAGAGGCTTATGCCCAAAGAAGGGCCTTTTTTTTCTTTTTATAACCATGTAAAAATGTAAATAGATGAAAGAGGAAAAAAAATAAAGCTTATTATTATTATTATAGAATCCATGCTAATCGAAACATCTTATTTAATATAATATGTCTGATGTTTAAAACACATTACTTGAACCTCGTTCAACTATTAATCTGTGGCTCAAAAAAAGTGATCATAAATCAAATCAATCTATGGCACTTAAAAGATGCTGCCTTTAGCCCAGCAGCTCACCGCCCAACACCCTAAAATAATCAAAGCTAAAAATAATTCGCATAACTCTATTACGGGATTTATTTTTATAGAAATTTATTAAGACCTTCTAGTAAATTATCGCTTCTTAAAATACCATAATACATGCACGTCTTGACAAAAATCAACGTGGATAAATATATATATTATGTACTTGGCAAGATTGATGGTAGCGAATAAAGAAAGTTGTAATATTAGTTTGCTCCAACTTTGACTTCATCATGGCAGCTAAGTCTCTAATTGTTTTATGTAAGTATTAAGTAATAGTTTCAAGAAATCAGATTTCAGAGAATGGCAGTTTTTATTTTTTTAAATATCTTTTCCGCCTAGTCAGTTAGGATAGGTGATGTTGGGGTGATCGACGCTTTACTGTATGTTTTGGTTTCAGTTCCGCATGTTGTCGCTTTGAGTTAAGCCACGAGTTTTAACTATTCATTTGTTTCCTTTTTAATATTCTCTAAAATAAGTGTAATCGTGAGTTTTAGAATGAAAAAGGGAGTATAATTATTTTTTTATTGTATAAATAATAATTATTGGCATTGAATACTTCCATCCATACAGCCAGCTATATATTTATTTGGCTAACTGATAAGTTAGATGCCAACAGCACGCGATTTTTTCCAGATGGTTACCACCTGTTTTTCCCAGGCGGTCACCCATCCAAGTCCTAACAACGCCCGACGTTGCTTAACTTCGGTGATCGGACGGGAACCGGTGTGATCAACGTGGTATGGCCGTTGGCATAAAGTGTAATTGTGGGTAGTAATGTGTATATTACACTAATCAGTTCATCAAGAAATGAACTTTTCAAAAAACATTTCGAAGTATAGACTATGATGGGACATACAGATTATGTGTAAGTCGGGTATTCTTATCTATGTAAAATCTGTAATAGTTACTACATACATTCAGTAATTATTAAATTATTTCCATTTTCGATGAGAATAAAAAGGTAACGACTGAAAAGTTAAAAGCTTGAACCGACGACCTGCGGAACTGATGCCTACTTTAATATATTTTTTGTTTAAATAGGAGAACAAAAAACCTATTTCCAGTAAAAAAAATTTTATTCCTTATTTTCAAGATACGATTCGGCCTAGGCCATTCCAATCTTCTATTCTAATTTGAAGGAGATAGTTGGGGGGTGCAGTAAAAAAAAACATTGAATAAGTAATAAACTTATAATTGTGTGCCGACGTTTCGACCTACAGTGTAGGTCATCTTCAGGGCGATTTGGAGAGCGAAGTCGTGCGTGTAACGGCTAGCTAGCCAGATTGCTAGATTGCTAGCCAGCCGTTACACGCACGACTTCGCTCTCCAAATCGCCCTGAAGATGACCTACACTGTAGGTCGAAACGTCAGCACACAATTATAAGTTTATTACTTATTCATTGTTTTGTTTTTTGACTGCACCCCCCAACTATCTCCTTTACATTAGATCATCCAGTCAACTATTTTCATCTCATTCTATTCTAATTGTTTCATTTTTTTACTTATTATATGGTTAACAATTTGACCATAAGTCATTCATCCGTAAAAACATGCATAAATTCTATAATTGTAACAATATAAATAATTCAATAAACAAAACTGTACATACATTTTTTTTTTTTTTTTATTGTCCCACAAATAACCAAAAGTAAAGCATAGGTACCTCAATATAAGTTGTTTTATTCCATTTAAAATTTTCATATGAACTTTTCAAGAAACATTTCGAAGTATAGACTATGATGGGACATACAGATTATGTGTAAGTCGGGTATTCTTATCTATGTAAAATCTGTAATAGTTACTACATACATTCAGTAATTATTAAATTATTTCCATTTTCGATGATAATAAAAAGGTAACGACTGAAAAGTTAAAAGCTTAAAGCGACGACCTGCGGAACTGATGCCTACTTTAATATATTTTTTGTTAAAAGTTGATAACATAATCATTATTTATTTTATTCGATTTTGTAGGTTTGAGAAAATGTTAGGAAACAATAATATTATTATACTATTTGATAAAAATAGACATTTAAGTTTTCGTTGAATGAGTTGATTATGAATATTATAGAATAACGTATAGTCGAAATGGATTCTATGATGACCAGAGTGTACCAATTGTGTGTATATATATATGTACAAATCATCAATGGCTTGAAAATTTTTCGTTCTTTAGATTTTAAATTAATGACAAAAATTATAATATTGTACATATAATTTTATAGGATGTTGATGATGACTATATACATTGGCCTGATGATTGCTGTGGCTCACCTCGTCCTGGGCCTCATACTTTGGCTTCGAGTTCGAAAGTTATATTCTTATCCTCAACATTTTGGTTTTCCTATTTTAGGAAATCTCTACCACTTCTACAGAACACTAAGTTTTGGAACTTTGAACAGTAAGTAGTTAAAATAAATAATATATTTATGATTTTGTTTTATATATTATTCAGTTTATTACTTGACAATATCGAAAAACATAACTTTAAGTCTCCAAACTACTAGAAAATGACTAACCCCTTTCCAAGGTATAAACCAAATGCTTGATAAAAATGATTGAAGACTTTTTGTCTCTGTTTGATGGATCTATTGTAAATGTTGAATTGACATGTATTGCATTTGATCATCATAGAAAAGAATATTTTGTGTATATCATTGAAACTGCATGAATCGGCAAAATTAAGTCTTTATTTTTTAATATTTCCTTTTGCGTTTTACGATCATTTCACTTTTTGTTCTTTGAAATCCTCTTTTGCCATTGCTAGCGCCCACCCGATGCAGCCGTGCCTCACGGTCTTTACTGAGCTGCCTCAGTTACTGGAGGGTCTTGCCTCTTTCTCATTTCTGATGGTGTCCCTCCTGGTCTTTCCAGCGACTCTCCGCAGGAATTTCACCTCCCCTGCTGTCACACGGCTTGCTTGATTGTCCAGCATAACCCAGCTTTCATTTCCATAATTGAGGGTTTTCTTATCGTTTCAATTTCTATTCGTTTAACATTTCTTAAGTTCCCGATGACCGTCCATGCAGCACTTACAGGTTTTCTGGATTTCATCCATAAACAATATAAATAGAAGAGGACTTTAGTTGTCGCCCTGCCTCAAACCTTTCTCTATGGGGAAAGACTTGGACTCCCTTCTGTTGATCCTCACTACTCCTTTCGTTGCCTCATATGCTGATTTAATCGCAGTATCTTCTGGCATATAAGATATGCTTATATATAAAGATCTTCTGGCACATTTTTTGCCGCCAAAGCATCCCAAATTTCTTGTCGAGGGACAGAGCCGAATGCTGCTTTTAGATCAAGGAAAGCCATGCATGCATTCGTATTTCTGTCCCATGGTTTTTCTGTGATGCTTCTTAATATGAAGATGTGGTCTTATGTCTGTCACCCTGGGCGAAATCCCGCTTGTTCCTTGTCTTTCAGGTTCTCAACTGGAAGCTTTAGTTTCCTTTCTAACATTGTGGTGTCGCAATAGTTTGAATGCCACCGAAAGGAAGTTTATGGGTCTATAGATTTCGCATTCAGTGAGGCTTAAAGGAAACTCGAAATACATAGTTAATAGCAGAAACGCTGGCGATTTTGGCCGAATAGGTATATAAGCTAATAAAGTTCCTCAGGTAGAGACAATTAAGTGCACAGTACCTATGAAAAAAATAAAAATAAAATACAAGAGGTAATCTTTATATGAATTTGCGACCGAGCAGTTAGTCATAGGGTTTTTTAAAGGCAGTACAAAATCTTAGGTTATGACGTCCTTCAGAGCGGATGTAAAAGGGCGGACCAGGGGCTGTGCGGTGTTATACTATAGTATTCTCGCAATATTATCGCCCGATTAGCCATAATAGCATAAAATTACATCAAATGAACAAACAACAATAATCAATTTTTTAAAATATGTATATACACACAAAATGTGGTTAAAAAAGAAGAAAAACTATTATTCGTGAAAATAAAATTAATTAAAAAGTAATAAGTTACTGGCGTAGATGGCCGATATATTTAGTTTTACTCCGTTGAACGATAACAAGCAAACAAACAAGAGAAATCATTGTTATTTACATTTTATAACGATAATCCAGTTCTTTCTTTTTGTACAAAAAGGTGATACCTGCTTTACAAGGTCAGTGCGTTCTGAATCACGCATGAAAATCAAGTTTTTTTTTTATTAGCGGATGCTTGTTTATAAACTGCAAAATTATAAACTATTAGCGTGAAGGCCTATGTTTTGTGGCGAAAATATGTAAATGACATTAATTGAATCGTGAATCTATCAGTAAATAAGAAATATTTTAAAGTTTCAATACATGATAATGTTATTGTATGTAGACAATTGGAATTCCGCAGGCCTAATTTTCTCTTAATTTCAAAGTAGTTTTAATAATGAAATAAATTTTCTCAGAAAAAAAAAAACTTGCTAATTTTACGACTAGCAGCTAACTACTTGACCGTTTATAGATATTGACAATTATTTATTTCCCCTCAAAAACAGTTGATAATGAGGCCTTACCACCAATCTCTATTTACAGATTTCCATCTACGTATGTGTTTCTGCTGCTTAGATAACTTCCGGTTTAATCGCTGTATCATGTCTTATTTTTTAATTCCAAGAGATATTTGTTGTAGGTGTTTTTTGTGAGTTGGAAGGCTAATTCGATTTTATATATTTTGACCTTTATTGCTTTTTATCTCGAGAGCATTCCAGCTGAGCTTAAGCTCCTTGACAATTTTTATTTTTCGTGTACTCACTTTAAAATACTTATACCCTTATGATATAAGGGAATTTCTGAGTAGTGTAAATCCAAGTTTACAACCGAAAAAAATGGATGGGAAAACTTTTGGTGGCCAAAAAACCTCGACATTTTCGAAGTTATTTCAGTTTTTGGCCTGTATCTCGTAATCGGTGCGATTTAAAAAAAAAAAAAAAAGTATTAGCAAACATTTTTAAAGAAGATTACATTTTCTACAATTGGAATCCAACCACGGCTCTATAAGTCTAATAGATTCTGAGTTACGCCTGTTTGAAAATTGGTAATTTTTTCCAAAAAGTCCAAATTTGAAGTTTTTATTATTACTTGTTCTTATTTATTCATTCATAATGATTATTGATAAGAAGTTTTATAGTTAAGCCTCATGTATATTCACAACCACTCCTCACAGCTTTCTTAAATTAATTGCAATGGGTGTAGTATTAATAAATACTACTTCCTCATCGATATTATTTTCCTTTTAATTTTTGCTAAATCATTATTAGTCTTTCCGTACTCGTAAATATTAAGTTATAATTTTCTTAGTCAATTACTTTTTATTTTATTGAATTTTAATTTCTCTCTTCAATTTCATTAATTTATGAGTTTTGTTATTTTTGACATTATTATTATTATTGTTGTATTTACATTTTATTTGTATTGTATCTTGTTTATTCAGCCATAAGGAAGGCCCGTAATGTGGGTCAAATCTATGGTTTCCAATTAATAATTGCTTAATATTAGTGAATATAATAAACATTAATGCTAACTATTCTAATTTATAACTATGTACCCTAAAACAACTATAATAAACTGTAGTGTGTTAAAATATATTACATGTATGATGAAGAAGAAATATTTATTGTCAAGGTGGGTACAATTATATGCACGCAATAGCAGATAAAAATGGAAAAAATGGGTTATGCTTCCATTGGCTGTATGGTTACAAGGTGTCAGTGGTTATTTTTAGTCCGCAGATTGTCAAGGTAATATATTTTTGATTTATGAATTGATAGATATATATAATAATTATTATTTGTAATAATAATAATAATATAATTGATGTTATAAAATGTGTAATGTTATGCCACATATTATTCTGCCTTCGTCATTTTAAAATCCAATCACTTGCCTTATTCAGATGGTCCTGTCCAACTAATTTAATTACTAATTAGACCTTCCAATTCTTCCTATGGATCCAGAGCTTGGAAGACCTTGGCCCAGGACAGAGAAGAGTGGAGGCGACGCCTTGATGCGGCCAGGACCCATGCTGGGTTGTAGAGCCAGTGATAATAATAACAATAATTTTTGAATTTGCTGAATGCCAGAAGTCGCATGGAGCCAAATCAGGCGAATACGGTGGTTGCGGAACGATATGAATCGAGTTTGGGTGGAATAAGTCGCGAAGAACCAATGCAGTGTGAACCGGTGCATTATCGTGAAGAAGGAACCAAGAGTTGTTCGCCCATAATTCCTGCCGTTTCAGACGAACAGCTTCAAGCAAACGAAGCATAAGGCTCTAACCTAACTATAACCTAGGAAAAAAATTTACCTGCCTTCCTACTGCCCGGGAGTTTTAAATGACAATTTCACCTTACTTTTTGATCTCAGTAGTAGTACTCAAGTTCTAAAACGGCTGCTGAAAATAAATTATTTCTTTTGTTCTTAGTCATAGATTGGCCCTGTGGGATATGCAGAGACTCCTGGGGTTCAACTAATCTCTAAAAATTGGGTACCCTTATTGGAGGAAAATCTGGCAGTTGAGTGTAATCTAGGGATCACTGGATATCTGATAGTATCTGGGGATCTGTATATATACATACAAAAATTGTGTTATCTTTGCATAAACCCGTATATGAAATTAATAAATAATAATTCAATAATTTTTAGAATAGTTTTCATTTATTTAAATTCCTCATAAATTTATGTTAACTTTATGGTGGTCCGCTATTGATACGCTAAATATTAATAATTACTTCAATTTATTACTTAACCCATTTTGAACCTCAGCAATATATATATATATATATAACATATTCCTATACCTTATTTATATATTTTAAAATCTATACCTTATCAACTATCTATATTTTTATACAAATATATATATAGGGGTTGGAGAAAAAGTAATGCTGGCTTTCATGGTTTTTTAAATTAATTAATTAGATAAGAAATTAAATTGAAGAAACTCTAATAAATGACATATGTGATATTTTGATCCCCCTTCCACACATATATTACTGATATGAATATTTTTATTTAGGAATTAGCATTTCACCCAAAAATGCAGGATAAACCCTATAGTGTGTACGGAGGTTTGGAGACTTATCTGGAAGGTCCTTTTTCCAGCCTTGGTAAGTAGCACCTAGTTCTGTCATAATTAAAAACAATCAAAATTATTTTTATTTTTAAAATTGTATATTCAGAAAAAATTTCATTAAATATGTTATTTTATGTTATTATAGCATATAGGTATAAGGCAATATAAATAATGAAAGTAAAAGCAATGCAACCGACGAGATGCATTTAGGAGCAGACCCTTCAGGGGGTGCCCATTACAAAAATTTAAAAAATATTTATTTGAGGTTTAAAAACAAAAAAATGTTATATATATATATATATATATATATATATATATATATATATATATATATATATATATATATATATATATAATCGCGCCCGATCCTAAATCCATATGGCAAATTCTTCGGGAACTCTCCCTTTATAAATCCCCTTCTCCTGTAGTCTATCTGGTCTCAGCTGATGAACTGAAAGTACATTTTTTGTCCTCCTCCTCTAACAACTCACAATCTACTTCACCCAATTTCTCAATTGTACCTTCATTCAGCTACAACAATTTTTATCTCTCTGACATATCACCCACTGTCCTTATCTCCTCCCTAAAGAAATACCACTCTATTTCCATAGGGTCTGACGGTATTCCCGTCAAAATTTTAAAAATATGCCTTCTCGAAATTCTGCCCGTTCTTCTCTACATTTACAATTTTTCCCTAAAAAATGCAGTTATCTCTTCCTCCTGGAAAAAAGCAATAGTCCATCCTATTAACAAGTCATCTAATCCCTCAAACCCGAATGACTTCCGTCCTATCTCTATTCTCTCTAACCTTTCCAAACCTCTTGAAAGAATAGTCCAATCCCAAATGTCAAATTTTCTGGAACAGTCCAAACTCCTTGATCCACTTAAATCAGGGTTCCGTACTGGCCTCGCCACACAATCTGCCCTCGTTAAAATCACCATCCACATACCGCCTTGGGCGAAAAAAAGCTAACAGTACTAATTCTTCTCGATTTTTTAAAAGCTTTCGACTCACTTAACCATTCCATATTTTTTTCTAAATTAAAAGCTCTTTCCTTTTCCAACAGTTCCATACTCTGGCTCCAAGCTTTCTTCTCAGATAGGACCCAAGCGGTCTCTGTCCCAATCAACCCCTATCCTCTTTCCTTCCGTTGAACACAGGAGTGGCTCAGGGTTCTTGTATTTCCCCAATCATTTTCAACTGTTACATTAATGACCTTCCTAAATCAATCCCACACTGTTCCCACCATCTGTACGCCGACGTATCTGTACTCCCAAATTTATTTCTCCTTTCCTCCCTCTGAGATAATAGCTGCATTTGCTAATATTCAAGGTGACCTATATAGGATCAGTGCCTGGGCTGACTTGAATAAACTGCCATTAAATGCTGCTAAAACTCAGGCCAATCTAATTGGTTCCAACACCCTCCTTAAATCCATCAACTCTCTTCCCCAACTAATCTTAAACGATCACCCTATTACTTTCATTTCCTCTGTTAAAAATCTCGGTATCGTTTTCGACCAAACCCTTTCCTGGAAACACCACATTGCCTAAATTTCCCGTCGATCAATAAGCTCCATAAAGTTATTCCATCGTTCCCGGCATCTTCTAACACTACCTATCCATAAGCTTCTCATCACTTCTTTGATTTTTCCACACTTTGATTATGGCTGTGTGGCTTAAGGTGGGTTCTCGAACAAGCTTGAGGAAAGACTCAGACAAATTATGAACAGCTCATTTCGGTTTGTCCGTTCCCACAGACCAAAACTTTTGAGCGCTCCTTTCTCGCTCGGTCTACCTCTCTTTGGAACTCACTCCCACCCGATATCTGCCATGCATCTTCTTTATCCACATTCAAATCCAAACTACTCCTACATCTTTTTAATTCCCAAACAGATGCTCTCTAATCAATAAAATAAATAGCTATATTCCACTCAATAGATTGAGAAAATACTGTGAATATTCCACAGTCATTATGATACTATTATTCATATTAGATGTCCTTATCTACCTTTTACCTTGTTTATTGTAAATTTGTATTCTATTATTTTATTTTGTTTTTTTATTTATATATATATATACATATATATATATATATATATATATATATATATATATATATATATATATATATATATATATACACACATCTATTTATTTTTTAAATTTTAATATTGAAAAATAACTCTATCATTCTGAAATTCGTCATACATAAAATAAACTTAGAAATAAGAGCAGACTTACAAATTGTTTTATATCAAGCACTTGAGGCCTATTACTTTGGTCACAGTTGTCTCCACATTCACTTAATCACTAAAGAACATCCACCAACAAGTGGGAAGTGCTTTACGTAACTTAATTAAAAACTTAGTGCTTTAACGTAATTATTTCAACTGAAATAGTCCTATACAGTCTTCAATTTTTTATAAAATAATAAAATTATCTGCTATGTGTAGTGTTATAATTAATAGTGTATAATCTTAATAATTATATTTATTCAAATTATATCAAATTGGAAAAATTCTCTGTTCTACCGCTATCTTGTAAAATAAATATAAATATTTTCATCATAATTAGGTACACTATTATTATGTTACAGCATCGGATGATTTATGGAAAGTTAAAAGGAAGGAATATAATATTTTTCTAAAAAGGTCATATATATACAATAACTATTTCAATAATTTCATCAAATGTGGCAATAAATTGGTGGAGTTGATGTTGGCTTCACCTTCAGCTGTGGATGTTCATCATAAAACAATTTCTGTGATTCAAGATGTAACTTCAGGTATATTATTATAAGTTCATGTATATGTATATGTGTGTGTATATATATATATATATATATATATATATATATATATATATATATATATATATATTTATAATTTCTTCTTGAATGCTTGTCACAGTTTTACACAAGAAATGTAATATTGTATATTTATTGATTTAACTACATAGCTATAGCAGATAAATACTCTCTGCACCAGTAGAAATAATTTAAATAAACAGCAGGTATTTACAAGCAAACATAGGAAGGGAAGAACTACAACCTGAAGTGAATTCACCCACAGAGCTCTACATAGCCTGAAAAGAGCTAACTAAATGAGGAAAAGAGCTCCATTATATTCCTAGAGCTTAATTTAGAAATATTTATTTATCAAAGAAAACAAATAAGAAAAACCATACATTAATAGCTGGTATAATTAAGTCAATTAAAGGTGCTTTTTCGGTCATAATAATCTAATCTTCATTTCTATATGAGATGATTTTAAGGTTATAACCTAGCTGTCTTTTTATATAATCCCCGCATCTAGTATTAAAAATAAAACACATGTTATGAATAAAACAGCTACATTTAATAACAGTTATTCTAAAGACCAAAATGTAGATATGTGATTTATAATAACCTCAAAAATATTTTTGTCCTCTGTCTCAACATAAATTCACACAAATACGAGTCCAGGATCTTTTAGTTCCTCCCTTTATCTTATTTCTTCTTTTGGCTTTGGCCATAGTGACTCAATTGACTAGGTGTGCGCTCCAGTTGTCGGATCCACAAAATGTTCATAGTGGTTGACTGTATTTTATTGTATAGTTGACTGTATTGGATGTTTGTACTAATATCCGACTATTTTTTCTATTTTTGAGTTGGCCTTCCATAAGTCAGACATGATAATTGTTTGAGGATGAATGCATTCTTTAATGCATGCTAATAGTGTGTTTTCATTCTTGTTCGGCACTGCCATAAATGAAGAATTTTTTTTTTCCTGGCATATCCCACCGAAAACCCACTGTTGTGGATATACTCTTGTATAACTTATTTTATTTATATATTGGGATTAAATGAAAAAGACCCATTGCTTCTAAAGTTCCATTAAAAACGACTTAGACATTAGACATCATTTATGCTTGGACAAAAAAAATGTAAACACCTTATTTTGTAAAGAAGAATTAATCATCATTTTGGTCTTTAAAATAACTGTTATTAAATGTAGTAATTTTTTTTCATAACATATGTTTTATTTCTAACCATAAAATAGAAATGTGGGATTAAACGAAAAAGACCCTAACCTATCTAAGCTGTTAAGTTTGAAATACATCAACTTAAATCTTAGAATCTGTCTGGTGGCAATAGTGTGAAATAGGTCTTAGCCGCTGCAGGTGCACCAATGTCATCATAAATCCATCAGGCTGTTTCTTATTTCAACTGTACAAATAATCTGTTGGCTCTTTATTCATCAATGAAATCACTGATGGCCTATCGATTCCACAAACTATTGGGATCGATGGGCATATTATATAATATCTTTGTAATTTCCTTGTTGTTATTTATGTTTTTAAAATCAACAATTCAATTGACAAGGAGACAGTTTTCAGATACATGCTGTTATTCCATGAAAATTCAACTCTAGCCTTACAGGGGTTGAAAGGGATTAGTGACAGGATCATGATTGTCAAGCTTAAATAGGGGATTTGGGTTTATACCATATTCATTGTATATGGCCCTGACAATAATGTACCTGCAAAAGAGAAGGACACCTCTTTCGAAAATCAGCAGGAATTGGATGATAACGAAGGAATTCTGGTAATTAAAGGAGATCTGAATGGCCGATGTGATAATAATGTGAGAGAATGGCACAGAGCCACATTGAACATGGAAAGTGTGGAGTGGAAACTCTCAATGACAGTGGCGAAAGAATTCTTAGGCTGTGCTTGGCCAATGGAATGGTTGTAGCAAATAGCTTATTCCCCCTTAAGGATGTTCCTAAAAACACAAGTGTAGAACCTGGGCAAAAAGAGAAGTCCATAATAGACTACCTATTTCCTCATACCTAAATAGACTCTGAGGGATACAATGGATGTAGACTTAGCAGGAAGAAAAATTAGGAATTAAGAGCTTAACACTAAATCCATCTGTACAAAATCAATGCCTCTAAGCTGAAGAGTAGGGAAACTTATTAAGTCTATTATGAAGGTTATTGAAATCTGCTAGAAGTTTTTCTTGGGGTCCTTTGAATTGACACGTGGAATAATTCCTTGGGACTAAGGGCTAAAAGAACGCTTTGATGGAAGAAATATTAAAGATGCAGGTGGAAATGAAGAAAAGAAATTGAAAACAGATTCAGAAAAGGACTATGCTAGATATAAAGAGCACAGGAGAAGATAAAGAATAAAGATATAATGCATTAAGATAAAGAATCATTATTAAAGTATAATAAAGACAAAACCAGAAGAATTCTTATAAAAAGTGAATGAATCGATAAGCTGACTACTTAAAGGTTAAACAACGCTGAAAAGGAAGGCATCAAAAGGGGGATGAAACCGTAACCAGCATAATATTGGGAGGAGGACGATATCATCACCAAAGAGGATAGGGAAAATGCAATCAGTTCTCAGAAATTAAGGAAAGCAGTAGGTAAAGATGGAATTTCCCCCAAAACGATAAAATATATGGAAAATATGGAAGAGAAGGGAAGTTCCAAAATTAATTAATCCAAAGTTACTCCAGGTTCCTAGAAAGGCTGTTTATGGCAATTGTGGAACCAATGCTGGGTGAGAAGCAATGTTGCTTTCGAAAGAATAGAAGGACACCTCTTCTTATCGCCACATCTTCATATTAAGGGAGAAATATAACAGAGAAAAATAAAGAAGTCTATGCCTGCTTTGTTGAAAGAAAAGCAAGATGTAATAAGTGTACAAGAAGAAAAAGGAGTTGGAATAGTTCTGAAGACCTATCTTAGACTTTTATTAATCATAAATGTAATGATTTTGTCAATTAGTTCTGTTAAGAGTTTTAAATATTAATGAAGTACCAATTGATTTTATAATGAAATTGACGAATTTTGGGTTTTTCAGAAACACTCTTAGGTGTAGAAACCAGCATGGCGCACCATCCAAAGGTTATCGGCCTTATGTCAAAGTAAGATATAAAATTTATATTTCAAGTAAATAAAATTGAATATCGTGGTTAGAGCAGCCAGTTCTGTAGTTTATAGATCTCAGTTTTGAAGTTTAATCAATGGTGGATTTAGAGCTAGGATATCTTATATGATGTCTTAAAAACATTAAAATTTCAATTATGGGGCCCCACCTTTTTTAAACATTACCTGAGTAGTGGGTAGAACTGGGAGCCACATAGAGAACCAATCAGAAGCCAGGATATAGTCACATGACCGTGTTTATTTTATTATTTTAATTGGAGTTCAACATCCTTTGATGGCAAACAGAAATACATTGTTATTACTACAATTTCATCTCTATTCCATTTATACTTTGGGTTTCTTCTCCACTTCTGTTTGGTATTGAGTCACAATTACTGGATCTTTAAGTTGGTAAAAGCTTAATTTCTTTTTATTCAATATTTTTACTTCTTTTCAAGTGTTCAAGGAATCTTATTTCCATATTTTGTCCATTTTAAGGAGATAGTGATCGGAGCCTATTTCAAATCCTATTTTGACTATGACATCTATAATATCCTTTCTTCTCACCAGAAAATAGTCCGTAATCTCTATCTCTAACCCTTCTCTGTTATACCTATGTGTATCTCAGTGTTAGAAAACAGTGTTATCAATAACCAGGTGGTTTGCTGTGCACAAACTCAGACTCCTTTTGCAACTATCATTAAAGTTAACTTCTCTGTGGATTCCAAGAAGTCTAGGCTTACTAAATATTTTTTATAATACTTTTTTCTTCAATATAAAAAATATTTAAATAATCACCATCAAATAAAAATAAATGAAAAATAATTTATAAATATAAAAATTGACGTACGTCAACGAGATCCTAATTTAAAAAAAAAGTAATGTTCAATGAACATTCGTCCCCGTTTATACATTGCAAAAATTGCGAGAACTAGGGATGTAGGATCGGTGAAGAGAATGGATTTGTCGGGCCTGGTTAAGAGCCTGGGACCTGGTAGCTCAGTTGGATAAGCGAAAGACCTGGGTTCGAATCCAGGTCAGGACAAATCTTTTCTCTTCAAAATAAAAAATATTTAAATAATCATCATCAAATAAAAATAAATGAAAAATAATTTATTTTTTATAATAGTTATGGCTAACAGCGAAGAACTCCAAAAAAAGTTGTAAATTTGAAAAATGTGAGCCAATTGTCAAAGAAAGCAAAAAAAGGGATGTTGGTGTTAAAGTAAATGTACAATATTTTTACTTCATCGACAAAACATAAACCAGAATTACTAGAAATAAAGACAAACCAGGAATACATATTCCAATCCAATGGTAATGTTGAATATAATGTAGGTAAAGTGCATATCCATCTTTTTGATCTTATGACCACATAAAAATATCAAAAAGAAAGAAAGAAACAGTAAACATAAAAATAAAAAATTAGTAAAATGTGAAATAATATATTACCCTACTTGTCCTGGAAAATCTTTTATTTTTTAATAAATGCCATAAATATTTAGTGATTTATGTTCACGTGTATATAAAACTGTAGAATATAATTTTAAATTATATTGTTTTCATAGTTCAAACCAATAAAAATATTTAAAATTATAACAATTAATAAAAATCTTACTAATATTATAAATGTGAAAGTTTGTATGTTTGTCTCTCTTTCACGCAAAAACTACTGAACGGATTTGGATGAAACTTTACAGTAATATAGGTTATACATCAGAATAACACATGGGCTATAGCAAGCGTGGATTTAGGGGGTCGCACGGGGGCACGTGCCCCTACCCATCCCCAACAGTTTTAGAGGTACTGTGGAGAATCCATTATAGTACATAATTAAAGGCAAATCAGGAATTTAGCATCTTGAAATTTGCAGATAGGTCCTTTGTATGATTAAAGAAAGAAGTTTCGATAATTCCACCCTTATTATAATAAGGGTTCAAAGGTTGTATGGAATCCGTCAGTTTTGAAGTTAGACATCTGAAATTTTGTACGAGTAACCTATAGCGAAAAAAATTAAATTATTTAAATAATTAAATTATTTATTATTTTAAATTATTGTTAAAAAGCACTGTCAAGAAACTTTATTCGGTAGTCCAAATTCTATGCGAGCGAAGCCGTGGGCAAAAGCTAGTATAAAATACAATAAAAATATTGTTTAATATACAATTAAATATTATTTTTTGGTTATTTATATATTTATATTTAAAGGTACAATTTATTATTAAACATAAGAAATAAAACTATTTATTAAAAGTCATTTACAAAATAGTAATAATTTAAAAAAAACTGGCTAGAGAAATGCCATATAAAAATAATTATTGTGACAGAGTAAAGTAGCAAGGAGTGGGAAACCCAAGGTTGTGGCATGCCTTAATGTAGGGAACTCATGTTTGTGGTACACATGACAGAAAGGGATAGTCACCCCCTGCTCTAGATATCAGACCCAAAAAATAAATAAATAATATTGCATTTTTTGCAGGATAAGTAATATAGCATCTATTTTTATTGGACATCCAGAGTTAACAAAATTAATAGAAGCTATAATACGACCAACCAAACTGGATACATTATACTATAGAGAATTCAAAGAATTGAGGGAAATGGTAAATGCTTTAGTATTATTATTATTAATTACATTATTACAATACATGAACAAAATAAATTTGATTAATATTAGTTATTACAGTACATAAATTTCCTCTGTGTATTATCATATTGTTTTAGTTTATGGATCGTGCATCAGGAAGAAATCAGTGTCCTCTTGCAGGTAAGACCTACTATTTCATATCAAATTTGTAAGAGAATTGGAAAACTGTGATTTAGATGTGTGCATATATTTTAGTTCTCTTACATCACATAATATGTACCTTTAATTCAGTTAAGTTCACCAAAGTTGATTATTGGGAGCTGCATGGAGTGCCCAAATCTAGAAGAAATAAAACAAAATATCTACAACACATTTTCAAAACTTCTATAACATGTTCTATGTATTATGTAACAGATTCAAAATTCTTATCCTTATTCTGCTGATGCTTATCTGTTTACCTTTGATTCAGGGATATATTTGATTTTTTCATGGATAACATAAATTTTATATGTTGAGTCATATCAAATGTCCTATCTTATAACGAAAAGACATTTCAGAAATGAGATCCAACTCACAGAAATGAGCATCTCACTGATTCACATAGTGACCAAGAATTCAGTGCTCTCTCTAGATCTTTACGCTACCATGGTCTTGTCAAAAGTTAGAGATTTTGAGAGGGTCAGATGGGCATATATCAATTTTGTAAGAACCTCTCTTATTCCATTGAGAATGGAATGCTGAATGGAAAGATTGATCACTTCAAATGATGATAAAGGACAGTGCCTATGAGATCGCAAGCACTTAAACTGAAATCGAAGTCTACACCTAGTTCTGTGTAGATGAGTATTTGTAGTTAAACTTGTTCTCTCAGTATTAGCTGTGTTGGTGTTTTGGGTAAATAAAATAGTGGACAAAGTAAGTAAAGGCTATTACATCAGATTGGATGAAAATTGTGGCACCTAATAAGTTACATAAACACTAACACTAAATAACACAAGGGAACAAATTTTTATTAATTTTTTGTTGCATGGAGTTTTAGGCCTGTTGTTTACTAATTAGAGGTTGGTGATTACAAATCTAGCCTCAGTTTTTCTCCAGCACCTTTTGTTTTTGGCAAACAGCTGATAGACATATATTTGTACTAGTCACATTCAAACTTCAATTCAACTGAGTTGTTTAGTGAAAAAGTTTGTGCTCTTGTGTTAAATAACAATGTCCAAGTTAAGAAATATCTGTAGAAACGATCCAAACTATTTCTGTAACATTTGTGGTGAATATACATTCAAAAATTGTAGGCTAAGTGTGTCAGAGTTTATAACACAGGTATATTTTGATTACTTTGGATTCGCTTTGGACATCCGTGACAAGTACTGGATCCCTCATATGGTATGTAAAACATGTGTTGAGTCTTTGAGATTATGGGCAAATAAGAAAAGACCCCATTTTAAGTATCAAACACCAATGATTTGGCGGGAACCTAATAATCATCAAGATGATTGTTATTTTTGTGTGATTGATATTAATGGAATTAATAAAAATAACCGGTCGAAATGGTCTTATCCAAACTTGTTATCTGTTACTCGACCAGTCTTGTTCTCTGGCGATGCACCAGTACCCCAAACTTCTTCATCTGTACAAAATGATCATGATATAGAAAAACAAAACTATTCTTCAAGTGATGAAAGTCGGACAAGTGATTCTTACCCTGATTTTACTTCTGAGCCCCAGCTCTTTAATCAGGAAGACCTCAATGCATTAATCAGAGATCTTGGTCTTTCTAAAAAGACATCGGAGATTCTAGCTTCTCGATTAAAGCAAAGAAATCTGTTAACCCCAGAAACAAGAATTTCATACTATCGTAACCGAGAGGCAGAATTGCTGTCATTCTTTTCTAAAGATGACGACTTTGCTTTTTGTTCAGATGTTCCTGGTTTATTGAAAGCAATGGGAGTACAGAAGTATGATCCAAATGAATGGCGTTTATTTATTGACTCCTCTAAACGTAGCCTGAAATGTGTACTTATGCATAACGGCAATAAGCTGGGTTCGATACCAATTGCACATTCAACTACAGTCAAAGAAGAATATGCTACTGTAGCTTCTGTAATGGATAGAATCAAATACAACGAACAAAAGTGGTTGATAAGTGTTGATCTAAAAATGGTGAATTTTCTTCTTGGACAACAAGGTGGATATACAAAATATCCATGTTTTATTTGTTTATGGGACAGCAGAGCTAGGTCTGAGCACTGGATTAGAAAAGATTGGCCTTCCAGGCAATCTATGGTTCCGGGACAACTGAATGTAATAAATGAGCCCCTTGTGCCCACGGATCGAATAATACTGCCACCTTTGCATATCAAACTAGGGCTCATGAAACAATTTGTCAAAGCTTTGAACAAGGGTGGTGATTGCTATAAATACATCTCTAAGAAGTTCTTTAATTTGAGCCAAGAAAAAATTAAAAATGGAATTTTTGATGGTCCCCAAATAAGAAGGTTGATAAAGGATGAAAACTTTATTAGTTACATGACTGATATTGAAAAAAATGCCTGGAATGAATTCGTTTGGACTGCTCAAAATTTTCTGGGAAACAAAAAGGAAGAAAGCTATGCGGAGCATATTGAACTAATGTTGTTACACTTCCAGCAGCTTGGTTGTAATATGAGCATCAAAGTACACTTCCTCCACAGCCATTTGGACCGTTTCCCTGAAAATCTTGGTGATCTGAGTGAAGAACAAGGGGAACGGCTCCATCAGGACATTCGAACTATGGAGGAACGTTACCAAGGTCACTGGAATGCTCACATGATGGCGGACTATTGTTGGAGCATTAAAAACAGCCCCCGTGAACCGAATCAAGCCAGAAAATCTTACAAAAGAAAATTTTTTGATATGTAGTGGTAATTTTTTTAATAAAAAATATTTTCATCTTAAAAAACAGTTTATAATTATAACCCCAAAAGTAAAGCTGATACAAACAAACTGACTTCAGATCTTAAATCAGCACCTCGAGGAAGTAGAATATTAGTCAAAATATTTCATGCAACAAAAATGTTGTTCCCTTGTGTAATGTATCCCAACAATTTATATAACACTTGGTTTAAGTTAAGTAATGATATCTTATGTTTTGTTTGATTTTGAAATATATTGTATTTTTGTTATTTTATAGAACAGACCCTATCAATGGTGATTGCATCAAGAATTACAAAATATAAGCAAAATAAAAAGATATTAGAAAATTCGATACATGAAGTGTTCCTAACAGTATGTATTAAGATTTTCATATTATTAATGTATAAGAAAACAATAAATCAGTTTCTAGATCAACATATCCATCCACATTTTAATGAAATCTGCATGCCTTTACTCAAAACCTACTAATATATAATTTTTACAATTATTCCAAAAATCTTTGATACATTCGTCTTTTAGAATGTGACAATGTATCCTTATTGTCAATTATTATATTGATGTAGTCATATGGAATTAAACTAATTAATAGATCCTTCTTAAATGCAGATGTAATTTTTTTTTCAGGCTTCACACACTGTTACTGTGACATTATCAAACTCGATCATTTTTTTAGCATGTTTACCTGACATTCAAGAAAAAGCTTGGCAAGAGCAATTTGAAATGTTTGGTAACGATGCCAGAGAGCCGACTACGGATGATTTACGGCATATGAAGTACCTAGACAGGTATATTATATATTTAAGGAAATTTTAAATCATAATTTTATAGGTTTGGAAAATATTAATGTAGCTATGAAATGTATCTGTATGTCTAATTTACACGATATTGATGTATAATTAATTATACACGATATCAAACTATTTAAAATGCTTCATCAGATGTTGGTAATGGATTTTTGGAACTCTACATAACTTCAATTTTTAAATACAGAAAATATATTATTATTTAATTTTTATAATTTTTGGTCAACTGTTTTGATTTTTAAATATTGTTATTTTCCACTGGCCGGGATTCGAATCCAGATCCCGGCCAGGTGCATATCTTTCTCTTTAAAATAAAAATTATTATTAAATGGTTGTAACATTCAAATAGGATAATAGAAATAGGATAAATGTGATACAAATTTTAAAAAGTAGATATCTAGTGTATAATTAAATTGAATGAAAACAATAAATAGTATAATAAAATAGTAAAAAATAATTAAAGTATATATTTATATAATGAATAATAATTTTTCTTTTTAAAAATATGTTTATAAATGCTTTATAAGGATGATATTGTGTATTTCATTGAAGGTTTATAAAAGAAGCCCTGAGATTTGTGGCTGGTCCAGTTATTGCTAAGTATGCTAGTGGAGATGTAAATATAAGTGAGTAAAATTCTACTATACTTCTGAGTTTTAATTATTTTTAAAAAATGAAACATGGTGCCATTTTAATAAATTATGCTTTATCTCCATATCATAATATCTCCATTTTCTTGGGTATTTTCCCCTGTTCCTTTCTAAAATTAGAGAATCTTCCATAGAATCTCCAAAGTTTCTATGGAATCTCTCCACAATCTTCAAATAATTCAGCTATGAGTATAAAGAAGTCCTCACCAGGTGATTCATTGTTTTTTAACTTTTCAATT
The DNA here is from genome assembly GCA_037127475.1 of Arma custos. Lineage (NCBI taxonomy): Eukaryota > Metazoa > Arthropoda > Insecta > Hemiptera > Pentatomidae > Arma > Arma custos. The sequence continues at coordinate 132,479,905 of CM073764.1, forward strand.
GACTCTAGAAAATCATCCAAATATGGAGGCTCATCTCCTTTAATTTATGCTCTTTCACTTATGACCACTTCTTCAATGGCAGTACTGATCTTACACCATCTTTATCAATGTTCGTTTCGTCATTAGGTATATGCCTCCTTCCTTAGATCTTCGATCATCATTCTATCTCCCAATTCTTTAAAATTATTTAAGTTTTCAGGGTTTTAAGCTTTTATAGAACCCATACTTTCCTTTTAAGTAGCTTCCCTGTTGTAAACATCCCAGATGCTCTCTGCACTAATAAAGTGATCTGAATCAAAGTTTGGCTCTGTAGCAGATCTAAAATCTATCATGAAGGAAGAGTGTCATTTCGATATAGGTACACGATCAATTTGATTCAAAATGCCATTTGGTGGATTTCAGGTTTGTGTGTGTACTTTTCAGTGTAGGAAACAAGTGCTTTATATTGTTTGCTTTTGGAAATTGGTAAGGTTGCTTACTATTGTCGTTTTTCTGATCATGTAGTGAGTAAATGCCGGCCACAGTTCATGTAAAGTTTTCTCTGCCCACTTGAGAATTTATGTCACCCATCACAATTTTTGTTAATTAGATTTTATATTTTCAGATGGAGTTACAATACCTGAAGGTACTGTTGTAATGCTTTTACTGAGACACAGCAGAATGAACTCAAAACTTTGGAAGAATCCAAATGTTTTCGACCCTGATCGCTTTCTTGAAGAAAGTGATTTATTAAAACTTATACATACTCCTTTTGGAATAGGTGTTCGAAACTGCCCAGGTAAATACTTTGATTTATTGTTGGTCTGTATGAGGGGTTGAGGAACTATGAGGTACAAGTTTAAAGTATTTAAATTACTAAGTAACAAAATACATTACATATATTTAAAATTCTATAACCGATATTAATTATATGGGTTAGTAAAAGGAAACAAATCTGTTGATTCCTCACAATAAATTCAGTTTTAGAAATGGAGGTCCAATGGATCATCATACCTTGGACCAGTCCTCAGTGAGTCAAAGTTTCTTAGAGTTGCAGAAATGCTGTTAAAAGACATAGCTTACCTCATTTGTACACAATATTTTATTTTTTTAAAATGTTTAACTTAAAATCTATTGTTTATCAGCGCAAAATCTAACTGACCCAAATACAAAATACAGATTCTTTTCTTTGTCTTATATAACTATATATAAAATTTTCTTGTCTTATATTACTTATATTAACGGTCTTGTGTTTCCCACAATCAACAAATATATGATATTTTTTCAAAGTTCAGTAAAAAAATAACAAATGTGATTAATGAAGGAAATAGTGAAAATCTAAAACTACCTATTTTAAAACTTTATTATTTATAAGAAATTAATTCCAATATATTTAATTTTGATTTTAAACAACTAAAAACCTATTAATGAAAATAAGAATACTTTTCAAAATTAAAATTATTACTATTCCAAGCAATTGACACACATTTTCTTTGAGCACTCCCAGCATATTGGTTTTTTGCATATATCAGAAAGTAAAGATGTATCCTCATTTTTTATTTTTTTTGGTGGGCATATATAACAATTATTTTACCTATTTCTTGAGGGTTTCCCCATGTCATCAAAAGAAGGAGTGATTTCTTTTATGCCTAATAAACCGACGATTCTTGTCCGAATGGCCCTCGGAACATTAATGTTTTCCATTCTAGCTTTCAAATATGGCTCAACTAGCTGGTGATCTAGTGTTTTATGAAAAGTGCTTATTTTTGTAAATTTTGTATCTTTGCTTGACTTATGAATAATAAATGCGTTATTAGTACTCATATCGAAAATCACTTTCGATGCAGTCCGTCATGCAGTCGAGGTCCCGTCATCAAGATCTGATTCGAAAATATCAACTTATTCTTTCTCTAAATCATCTAACAAGAGGTGTATTTTGTCACAAAACATCGGGTCATCAGTCCTTATAACTACTTTTTAATTGAAAGATAGTACCATAATGGTAATAGAACTTAAAATAAAATAAAGTATAAATTCATTGAGCAAGGGTTTGGTTTTGAACTGAGTAGGAACCGAACATAACCCTGAATAAGACACCAGGGGTGGGGGAACACAACCCCGACACGGCGCGTCCCATATGGCTGATTGGGGAAGTTCCTGTAGATATGCAGGACATGTGTGAATAAGGGCATGTCCCAGGGATCATGTCTCAGCACTTGAGGGTTAACCTTCCGAAAGGCGAACATTCTAGATCAACAAGGACGGTCACACATACCTCACAGACATCACTTGCTTGTAATAAACAAATCTTCCATTTTAATCGTCATAGTACATAGATCATAGTCTATACATGTTTAAAATGACAGAAGAATTTATTAGTGCAGTTTACTTGCGTTTTTAAAAAAAAAAATTACTTGTATTTGGCTTTTTGGCTCTGCAACGGGGATTAGTCTCACAGTGACTCCGCAATCCTCTAGCTAGACAAGCTTATACCACATCTCTGAGACGTGGTCTAAGCAACGGTATATTATAGTATAGTCTGGACAAGATTTTAGGAGTTGGAGCTTCATTCTTACTTGGTCAACCACTGTATAAGCATTACTAAACTACAGTACACTGGAATTTTTTTCATGCAAACGTAATAACCAGTTTTTCTGCCAGCCAACGCCACCGACGATGATCTGGATCGAGCATCTACAGAGTGAAATTCACCGGAGTTTTAGGTTCTGCCTGGAAGGCAGCACACAATAACATGAAGAACATTACTAAAGGACAAGCATTCAACACCGCTCAACATTATATATGAATTGTTTGCAGAATAAATAATATTTTATATAAAAAGTATTACCCGTTACGTAAACGTACTCACGTATAAGACTCGGCCACACCCCATTTTATAGTTATCTAAGATGCAATTTACTTCAAAATTTCACTACAAGTCAAAACTCAATCCCTTGAATTTCATCAAAATCACCGCCATTTCTTTTACTCATTATATATTTTGTCAGATCCGCATTTCCTTCGAGGCCTACTTCGATACTTTATTGTATTTAGATTTTTAGTCCCCGTGACTTACCCAGCAAAACCAAACCATCCACAAACCGAAGCAAGGGTGTTTTACTATGTAGATACATACAATTTTTGTAGCGTCTTTCATTTCATTAAAATTCTGCATAATATAATGTGGTATAATAAATTAATTTCATTATAATAATCAAATTAAAAAATAATATATTTATATTTCAGGCAATCACTTTGCAACGGTAATGATAAAAGTAATTTTGTCAAAGATGTTAAGAAGACTAAAACTTAGGCCAGTCGATGACAAGATCCGCTTCGAAGAATTCCAATATAAACATAACCTTATGACTGAAGTGAAAAACCCTCCAATGCTACAAGCTGAAGAACGAATATGATGTTGAATTTACATTTTATTTAATATAAGTGATTATTTAATCAGTTTCGTTTAATATTTAGCTTTGTTAATTTGTACATTGTAATTTATAACTGAAATAAATATTTGTAATGATTATATAATTAATATAAAATAATATTTTGTAAATATTAGTATTCAATTCATTTTTTTAACTATCTAAATTTATTTTTAAAATTCGTATCTATGTTACTGTTCTAAGATTTCGATTAAGTCTATACTTCGTCTATACTAAACTTAATAATGCATTTTTTATATATCAAAATAATAATAATAAAATATGTAAAAAAATTGACCTTGTATATATGAGGAAGAAAATGGTCCGGGTAGAGGTCAAGAAAATTCTCTTATTATAATGCAATTCGGAAAAACCACAATGCAAAACCTTATGTTTCAAAAATACACCCACTTACCAGTCGACGTTTCGCCTATTCAGGCATTATCAAGACACCAAACAAAAAGTGGGTTATGTGAATCACATCTCGAAGAAAAAGATGCAATACATCCCAACGATCAACAGCCCAAACAGGCTCCAAACATGAGACAGCACCCCACCACCAAGACGTTCAACATACAACTCCTTTGTTGTGTATTTTATTGGGTGCATTTTTGAAGCATAAGGCTTTGCATTGTGGTTTTTCCCAATTGCATTATAATGAATAATAGTGTTTCTTTTTGAGTTTTTGGCTCTATTTTAGTGAAAATTCTCTTATATTTTCTTAACATTTGCCCTGGCCTGATTCGAACCCGGGTCATCTGCATCTCTGTTGCAGTGCTCTTAACCATTGAGCTACCAGCAGTCATATCCAAGTCCGGTGAAGAGAATGGATTTGTCTGACTTAGATATGACCTTGGTAGCTCAGTGGTTAAGAGCACTGCAAATATTTTCTCTTCAAAAAAAAAAATTTATTAATCCTATTGATTGAGAAATTATCCCTCTGCCCTGATCATCGGTATTTTTTACTGATAATCAGTAATTCTTTGTAAAGAATACCAAAAATCCAACATGCAAGGGGTAAAAAATATGGTTGATCCGACAGAATGGGTAAAAATCATAGGCAGAGGCTTAAAAATACATTGGACCATCTTTCCAGGAACTGTTTTCACCATTAATTATTGTTTGTAAGTTTATTTTGTTACTAGAAACAGTTTTCATGATTTAGCCAAAAATCTACAGCTTTGACTATTTTGGGGTTATACTGTATCATGGCATGAATAATAAATGACAATATGAAATAAAATCGTACCTTGGTATTTTGAAAAAGTAATTATCTTGACAATTAAGATAAAATAACAAAAATAGTTTATTGTTTTACTTTATTAAACATTTTTATAAAGTATTTATAAATCCACAATTATTAATTTTAAAAACAGAAATAAAATTACAGTCATTATACAATAATGGAATTCAAAGGAAACAATTACCTTTTAAACATAATATACAATGTTGGGTAGTTTAGTACAATTTATGTATATATTTATTATAAATATTTTATTTCGTTTTTACAAGATTTATCAAAGGAACTTTTTTAATGAAAACTGTGGAATTCTGATAATCTCTACCAAGAATAGCATTACAAAACCATTCAGACATATACATATAACATTTTATTAGATTAAAGATTGGTAGGCAAGAATTTTCTTTTTTAAAATCACTTAAAACATTAACAGTTTTTGAAAAGAAAAATAATAATAAAAAACAATAAAAGTTATTGATATTATCACAGTCGTGTTGTCTTATTTATAAAATTTTATAAGATAATTTCACATATTAAGGAGAATGATAAAAGGTTTTAAGAAAGACATAATATTTTTTTGTATTCTACTTAGATATATGAAATTATCTCTTCTATATAAACTATATAAATATTTACAAGTTCTTATAGTTACACCAAAGTAAGTACACTGTCTATATCAATCATTAAATCACTTACTAACACGTAAGCCCGCCTATTTTTTTGTTTATTTTTTTTTTGTTTTATTCACATACATAATAGGGACACCACTATTACTAAATATACAAAAATAATAAGCCACCCAGAAAAATGGCACAAATTTGTTTCTCTACACAACAACATTTGTAATAATTTATTAGAATTAAAATACAAGAGTATGTAAAACATAACATACATAAACTTTTTTTTAAATGGCATAAAGACTACTTATTCAATCTTTTCATAATACAGCATTGCTAGAGAGGCTTCGACTTAAGACACCTGAATATGGCCAAAAATACATATACATAAAAATACATATGTACAAAATGTGTAATCGTTGTTTGACCTGTCGTGCCACTAACACAAAAAAAAAATTAAGCTCACGATAAAATATAATAAATACTAATATCCCTATACATTTTGCACTTTCCAGTTTATACTCACAAATAACAATTAACGTGAGTCACCATGGCCTTTCTTACATATTTATTTTTTAAAAACTATTTACATTTTATTTGGATCACTCCAATGGTTTGTACTTTTTTCATAGTACTGGTGATATTTAAATGTCTATAATGTCCTCAAACGGTGGTTTCATTCCTTCGCAGCGGCTGAAGTTCTCTCTGCAAACGGTCAAAGTCATTATAGTACTCGTGATCTGACTCTTCTTCAGAAGACTTCTGGTGGACGAGAGGTGGTGGAGGCGGTGGTATACCCAGGGTCTGGCCGATGCACAAATGGTACTCTGGGTTGTCGACCATTGATGTACTGGCAGGGATAAAGTCTGGGTAAGTATTACTGAGGCCATTGGCGTCTCCTTGTTCTGAAAAAAAAATTATCAGTAATGATATATAATTACAGTAGAAATATTAGATGTATAAATAAGTTTCCGCTGTGGATGTTGAAGTTGTTGGACATAAATGACATATAGTAGTAAGTTTGGTCATTTCTAAGCAACATACACTTGAAATAGTATTGACTTTGTATTAGCAGCACATATTTATTTTTGTGAGAAAATTTCAAGTGTTGTACCGAATAAACGCCATTGGCAAGGAAGTTTGGATTTATTTCTTTAATTTAAAAAGCTCTGCAGTTGAAGCATATTGTACATTTTGTATATACATATGCTTGTAGAAGTTGCCATAAATACATAATGACATACATAAAGTCAGAGAAGTTGCCGTGAGTGGTTTCATAATTTTAAAAATGGCGAGTTTGACATAGAGAACAAATAACATAATGGAAGGCCAATGAGCTGCTCAAACCTAGCAAAACTGTTACTGGATGTCTCTACCGAACACAAGTAAAAATAAAATAAAATAGCTTCAGGATATAGAAGATTAGAAGTAGCATATTTTATCAGAAAGACTTTTCCCTAAAAAGAAATCTAGTCAAAAGGTTTAAAATAGCTAACTTCAATGAAATATTCAAATTAAAATGGATTAGAAAATAAATCCACCAAATAAAATATTCAATAGTATCCAACACCTTTGAATATTGCAAGTTGTAAATAGTTATTAGTTTGGTCCACTCAAAATATATAAATATATATATATATATATATATATATATATATATATTGAATATACTCACTGTTGGCTTGAGCGGCAGAATGTGTGTCACCGATGAGATCCATGTAAGCCGTTGTCGCCTGGCTCTGGTGAGGCGACGGCATCAGGTAGTCGTCCTCATCCAGTGGCAGCTCCAGCTTCAAGTTGCCAATCTGGGCCTCCCTTCTACTGGCGATGGTAGGGATACCGTCTCTTTCATCAACAACTATCTCTTCTGCAATGGTAATAAAAAAAAAAAATATGATATACTGTTTTCTTAATATATAATACTATATTAAGATCTAAGAAGTTTCTTACATATAATTATGAAAAATTTTAATAAAACAAAAAACATTTTCAGTCCACATTTATTATATATGTTCTATGATTTCATTAAAAAGGGGGGAGTAAGACATTGTGTACTTATTCTTTAAGTTAATTATATGAACTTTGATCAATAATTATTGATTCTGTTACAAGTCAATGATTTTCCATGTCACATAAAGATTGTCTAGGGCAGTGGTACTCAACCTTTTTTGAGCTATGCCCCCTTTTTCTTACAAAAGTCTTCCATGCCCCCCCTCTTGCACAAAATTTGTAAGGGCATATTAAAAAGAAACAAGTATTACATTAAAAACAAAGCATTTAGTTTTACTATTAAAAGAAACAACATTGTTACTTTCAATTTAAGATAAAGAAGTACTAGAAAGAAAAAATAACCAAAACTAAGTGAGAATTTTTTTATTGTAAACTATCCTAGTGCAAATTGTCACTCACCCAAATATTTAGTACATAGAAAGTTTGCTGAAGGAAAAAATATATAAATCTCTATATTCTTTTATACACATGTCCTGATTTGTTGCTGTATTTGAACCACAGTAAGCCAGTGGGAAGAAGAATGCCACATTGGCTAAGTACATAGAAACCATGTTTATTGGCATCATGAGGTTGAGTGACCCCCTCAAGGGATATCTGAGCTCTGGCAAGAAATAAATGCTAATAAGAAAAATATTGCATAAACAAAGATTTTTCATCATACCTCTTGGCGCCAGTGGGTCTGAACAGTATCGCCTTGGATGGCCAAGTTCTCCCCAACCGGGAGGTTGTACAGATGACGGTATTGGCGACTCTGAACCGAGCGGAGGAGATGGAGATCCAGCAATAGTTTGCCTGCTCTTTGGTTGCAAATATTCATCGGTATCGTTTTCATTTTCCCCGATCTCAACAGAAGTCTGTTCTTTCTCTTCTTGACCACCACATTCCTGAAATTAATAATCATTTTTATTTTGCTACCGCTATTATGGGCAAAGACAGTACCGTTCACTACTAATTCCAATGTAAACATCACAGTCAATTAATTAATTAACAACAATAATTCAGGATAATATAAAAAACTAACCTGGGATGAATAAGAAGGTAGCCTCATGAGCTTGTCGCCCTGGATGACCAAGTAACGACCAGGATCGCGAGCCATCTTAGAGAACTCGTCCGTCAACTCCTTAAATGAAGGTCTGCTCTCGGCGTCCAACATCCAGCACTTAATCATCAACATGTAGACATCTATCGTACAGATATTTGGCTGAGGCAATCTTTCTCCCTTTTCCAATAATTCTGGAACTTCTCTTGCCGGGACACTTTCGTATGGACGTCCACCATAAGTCAACAACTCCCAGATCGTCACACCTGATAAAAATAAAATAGTAAATTTAATTTAAAGCTTTTGTGGTACTGTGGAATAAATATCCACTACACTTTGCAATATTTCGCAGGTCTTAAAAGCCTTTTTTTTTAAGTTTAATTTTTAATTTTTTATGTGTTCCCTAAAGACCTATGTATACATTAAAGCCTACCCTTCAGCTTTACCTATTCGATGTTGATTTAGTTAAGTAGTACTAAGTATGTTTTTGCCCCGACCCTGCCTTGAGGTGTATGAGCATACATGGTAACTAGAAGACCTATTATACAAGAAATGGATGAATGGCAAGTGCGAAAGAGCTATTTCCCAAGAATTATTATACTGATGTAATTATAGAAAAAAGTTAAACCTTTTTTGGCAGTCAAATTTAAGACCTTCAACCAATAAATTAAATTATAAAAAATTGTGATCGTCAGTAGTGTATTAGTGACAATGTACACTCACCAAAAGCCCAAACATCGCTTTTGTGCGTGAATGTCCTCAGCTGAATGCATTCAGGAGCGAGCCATTTAATAGGCATTTTTCCTCCTGCAGCTTTGTATTGGTCTTCATTGATGTCAAGCAACTTGGCCAGGCCGAAATCTGTGATCTTCACGCAACTTGGCGTCTGAACCAAAACGTTTCTGGCAGCTAAGTCTCGATGCACTAATCTCTTTTCTTCCAGATAAGCCATACCTGAAGAAAAATAGACAATGAAATTACACAACTATATTCAATAGTTAAAAACTTTTGTTGTTTTCCAGTTCAAGTTTTATCACCAACACTAATACTGTATATAAATACTGTATTTATTTTCTATTTTTCTGTTAGGATGCTAACTTATTTGTACAGGACATAAATACGACCAGATATTAAATATAACAAACTTAAACAGGAGGAATAAATCAAGACACTATTATAATCTTGCATGATATAACTTAAACAGGAGGAATAAATCAAGACACTATTATAATCTTGCATGATGTAAGTATATTTTTGTTTTAGATAAATTGCAGAGAAAAATATCACATAGATGTGGTGGGTATGACTACAATAGATTATACTATACTTTTTTTGTGGAATAAAATATAGCTTTTTGATGTCCTGATTTAAACTATGAAATTTTTTAAACAAACTTTAATTACCCCTGGCAATCTGATGACACCAGTTGAGAAGAGGTTTCGATCCTATCCTGTCCTTGTGGTTCCTGACATAGTCCAAAAGGCAACCAAGCGGCATTAGTTGAGTGACTAGCATCATCTCGTGGGTCATACAAACACCCAGAAGCTGAAGTAAGTTCTGATGCTCAACGCTCGCCATGATGTACGCCTCATCCAAGAACTCTTTGCTCGTGTTAGCCCCAGTTCTTTCCCGAAGAACTTTAATGGCCACAGGAATCTTGACGCTTTCTCCTTCAGGAACCCATACACCCTATAAAGAAAGTAATAATTAATTATTATATTATTATTAAAACTCACTAAAAACTATTTAAACTCTAAAACAGGATATTTAGTTAATAGACATTTTTTCTTGATTAATTAATGATACCAATAAAATTTAAGTAAAAATAATAATTACTCAATGATATACATATGATGTGTAATAAAATATAAAAAAACTCAAGATAATTAATAAATAAAAATGGTTTCACAACTTTGAACTGTAAAATTCAAATTGATTTCATTTTAAACAAAATAGGAACCGTAAAATTACTTTGGCTTATGATAACATTGGACTTGAGAATGAATTTAAATACTTTTCAAAATTGTGATACTGAAAAATTATTAATTAATTTCTTACACCGAGAGCTTAGGCCTCCTCCAAAATTACTAACAATAAAATAAAGTAGAAGAATTTTATATAAAACAAACTGGACAAAATTAGTCCTAGTTGTTTTTTATTCTCGGCATTCCTAGGAGCTAACTGGTAGCATTATTTTAAGGGAGGCAGTGAATCAGCTAAAAATAATCGTTAGGATCGTTTGCTGCTAACACATTATTTCATAAGATAAGACAGAGCATACAATAACTGAGTTGAAGAAAAATATTGGAAAGAAGCTTTCATCGTATTAGATACGGCATAGAGAAATATTTCAATATTATATATTATACAGTCAGTTATTTTTATTTTGATAATTGTCTAACTAAACTTTTTATTTCTTGTATAAAATATCATAGTAGATGTAATATTATACTTGCCTTGTACACAGTACCGAAGGCTCCATATCCTAGAACGCCTCCTCTCCTCATTTCGGCCTCTTTGATGATGCGGAGCTTGGCAAGGTTAGGCTTAACATTAGTAGGATGGAGAGGTTCGAGTCCTTGTAGCATCATCGACATTTTTGTGGCATTCTTCTCCTTGTTGCGCAGCCGACACTGATAGACCAAGATGATGAGGAAGCCAAAGAGGATTAATGCTCCAGCAATGACGCTCATGAACACAATCGGCATTCGCTCACTCTCAGCTCTGTAAGAGAAAGTGCATATATTTATAGCAGTTGATAAAAGCTAGAGATAATGTTATAGTCGATGTTGTGGCTTAGAAGTTTTATTATAATTATTTTTTTCCAGTCTACACTCTACTTTCTCTTAGTATAGTTTATAACTTTAAGTTATAAACTATTTTCTTAAGTTATTATAACTATTTTCTTAAGTTATTTATTAAGTTATAAACTATCTTCTGAGAAGAATGTAATATATTTCCAAGTGAAATTAATTTTTTTATCTCATATCAACATTAATAAGAATAAAGTTTGAATATATACCTGAAGCTGCACTGTTATATTTAATAAATATAACAGTGCATAATTTAAGTTAGATAGTTCAAGCCAACTTACATTCTTGGTTCAGGTTCGACCGAACAGTAAGGTTCTCCATTCTCAGGGAATACTCTGTGGTTTCTATCAGGTGGGCATGTTTCGGTACAGTTGAATAAAGTTGTATTGTCAGCTAGAAGTTCGCTCTACAAAAATATTGTAATAAAATTATAAAATCGGTTTCATAATATAATGAATATATTTAAAGAAAAAATAATAATGATACTAACAGTGAAGATTTTGAAATTACGACAGGCTATGCAGTGGCTGTTAGTAGGACCTGTGCAACCGCGGCACTCAGGTGAACATGGAACACATTGCTGGGAAGACTCGTCGGCGTAGTGGTCTTGCGGGCATTCATCCTCGCACTGCTCTCCTCGCTTATAGTTGGTACATTCTTGGCAGACCTATTAATTTTTTTTTTGTTAGTAATTGCAACTACTGAGAAGAATATAATATATTTCCAAGTGAAATTAATTTTTTTATCTTATATAAACATTAATAAGAATAAAGTTTGAATATATACCTGAACATGGAATCCATATCCGGTACACTTGCGACATCTTGGATGGCACTTCCTGCAAATCGTTTTGCCCGCCAACGGTTTCAAGGCACCCTGTTCTTGCGGCTGAACATACTCATGATAGTAACCATCAGGACATGGCTCATTCTTTTGCAAGCACCTCTCCTGTAATGAAAATAATAATTTAATTACCAATTATAATATAATAAATTAAGAGGAAAAAGAAATAAATGTTAATAAAACAAAAACACTCACAACAATAGTCACTTCTCCGTTAATAATAGCCTTTTCGCATGAATGGCAGCCAGTCGCTCCAATAGTGTTCTGCGGACCACTACAACCGTAGACACAATTAGAATGACAAGGTTTACACTCTCCATCCGCGTTATACTTCGACGCTGGACATTCGGAGACGCAAAACGGTCCGTCTCGTACATTTTTACATCGCGTGCAATTTCCTGGCCCAGGACCTAGGCACGTTGACTCGCATTCTTCATGACACGGCATACAAATCTTTTGATTTGATTTGTACATTCTGAAAACAAAAATAAATATATTTAAATTTCTATATTAATTTTAATTAATTGTGTTAAATCTTAATAATACAAGCTTATAGAACTCATAATCGAATTACTATTCCTTACCCTGCAACAGCATCACAATCTTGAAGACAAGTGTTGCCCAATCTGTAATTGTTACAAGATAGACATTGGTCAGGCCCTGGGCCCCAGCAACCTTCGGAAGTACACTGAGGATCACACACCATTCCTTCTTTAACTGAAATAAAAGAATCACAATAACATTTCATTCCCTTTTATTTACTGGACAAAGAATATCGAAAACCGAGAAACTTAGTCAGACACGTACTGCATTGGTCTTTCGGTTTATTGTTCTGCAATAACGTGTTGTGTTCAGCAGTCCAAGACTTCTTCACTTTTGACCAGTCGATCCCTTCGGCAAAACATAGATCTTTGTTCTCGAGGATCGCTATACTGCCCGAGTGTATTTTCTTCAGAGAGCGGAGGCCGAGTGATTTAAGCGACGTTTTTACAATGTAAAGAGAGGAAAAATATTCAGTAACTTTCCTTCCACCAATCACTTCCAAATTCCTGAAAAACATAATGATTATTAATATACACTGAAAAATTCTTTCTTAAAAAAAAATTACTGTACTTTTTGAGATATATAATAAATTAATAAGTAGATAAGTAATCAATAAAAAAAAAGTATTTACCTAAAATAAGATAAGTTAGTAAAATTCGGATGTGAGCCTTGAATATTGACATATTCCGTGACTTCTTTGAGTGTACTGAATATCTCTAGTCGGTCAGGATGCATTGCCGGAAACCATTCGCCATAGGAGTAGTTTGGAAAAACCTGTTGGAAGCCGCTAAACGTATGATCAAGAATCGTCAAGGATCCTTCGATGATGGTGCAATCTTTGAAGGAAGCAATGTTACCAGAATGGATCGAAGTCGTCCCTGGGCACGTTTTAGGACATGGTCCGTCACAAGGAACACATTCTCCATTTACAGCCTGTAAAAAATAGAGTATTTTAAATTACAATTTGTGAACAAGTTATATTTAAAACTATTATATTATTACCAATTTTGAAATTGTGGTAATTCAACTTCCAAAATCATAATTTTATTGCAAAAAAAACTACTTTAGTTCTTTTTTTGGAACATTAATCTCCATCATTCATTAATATTAAATTAAAATTGAACTAGTCTTCGTGATACTTACAATTTCCACGAAGCTTGTACAAAAACAAAGAACATAAGAATAAAATAATAAGACTAACGTAAAAATATATCATTGGCTATTTTTTAAATTTCTATTACCTTTTTCTTTGGTGGACAGCTCCGTACGCAAGCCCCATTGTCTTTCAGCAGATGTTCTGGACAGTTCTTCACACAAGTTGCACCGTAAGCGTATTTTCCGTTGGGATTCACTTCCCATGAATACGATATCGAGTTGTACCTCTGCATTGGAGGGCATTCTTGTGTGCAAACGCCTTCATCATAGAAATTACGACAAGCCTGAGAACAGTAATGGATTCATTTTAGAAATAAAAGAAAATGAAGTTCTAAAATCATTTATATATTTTTAAAAAATACTAATTACAACAGATATTACTTGACAAATGAAACTCACCAAACAATCGCTCTGTTTTGGACCAGTGCAGCCACCGGCGCAGAATAAATGGCAACAGTCCCTCGGTTCAGGCCCGAAGCATCGACCCTGGTAGCACTGTGGGGAACAATTGATTTTTGAGAAGTTTTGACAGTTTTGCGGACCTTCTCCCCAGCAACCAGCTTTACAGGATTTGTCGCATGGAGGACACTCTCGCTCGGGCTGTGTGAAGTTATAAACGTAAACGTAGCTCGAGTTAGGGCCAGTGATGATTTCATCCCAGTTTATCGATTTTACATGGCATAAGTTGTAATTGTTAAACATGCCAACGCTACCGGCTAGGATATCTGAAAAAAAATAGAATAGATTTAGGAACATATAGAGCAAATAAAAATAATTATTAAAAAAAGTATATAGTAAGATGGCGACTAAGATGAGTTGTTGGAAGTTTTGCCCTTAAAAAATAACTAAAGCTTAAAATATATTAGAACCCTACCAGCTGGTAAAAGGAAAAACAAAATAATTTTTCACTAGTTTCATTTTGTTTTCTGTCAGATGGCACTTATGCAGTGCCTTGAATTGATAAGATTGCTATATTCTGGCTTAATTTGACTGATGGAGTTATTCGTGTCAATGCAAGAAGAACTAATTTTTGTAACAAGATTATGATTTAATGAACATAATTATAAATATAAAAGAATTAGTCTTTGTTGTATTGTTTATCAGTGTTATCACTAACAGATGATAACTTAATAAATTCACATGAACATGTCACTATCAGAGGAGATTAGCTTGAGTAAATATTTACTAATGATTCAGCCTTCATTAGTTATTTTTATATAGAATATAAGAGAACAAATGTTACATACAAATTTAAATAATAGATTAAACTTCTTTCTTTTAGTTTAAACAACATGTGTTATCACTAACAGATGATAACTTAATAAATTCACATGAACATGTCACTATCAGAGGAGATTAGCTTGAGTAAATATTTACTAATGATTCAGCCTTCATTAGTTATTTTTATATAGAATATAAGAGAACAAATGTTACATACAAATTTAAATAATAGATTAAACTTCTTTCTTTTAGTTTAAACAACATGTTTAAAGAGACCTTGATAGTTTTTTTTTTAAATTTATTTATTTCTGATTTTTACATTAGTAAAATACAGAGAGAGTTTCGTTAAAAGTTTTACAAAATAATAGTCCATAAAAATAACAGAATAGTAAACATACAGAAAAAGAAAGTAGATAATTATAATACTAAACATTGTACTGAAGGTGAAATCAAAAATATGGCCATGAGTCAACTCTACATCAAAATATGGAAAATTCTTGTAATAAACCTTGTATGTAAGTAAAGGAGAACTTCATATTCAAAGGTATTATTTGGTGGGTAAACAATCATATATGTTTCAATGGGGTTTGGTCTATTCTAATACTTAGAGCTTTATATAGGAAGTTACAGAGATTAATAATATCATTGTTTTGTTTAGGATTCAGTGCTGTATAAATATTGTGATCGTATCAACTAATACATTTATTTCTAGGTTCTGTATAAAATGGACAGTCGAAAAGTAATGTGTTTCAAATCGTCACATGATTCATTTAAGTATAGAGGGCAATTGTCTTCATTGTTAATTCTGTGGGTATTTTTACTGTAGTAAACCACTATTTGTTTGCTGGGGAAAACTCTAATTTGGCTCAGGAGTCTTATTCTCTCTACGGGTAAATCTGATGTCAGGTATGGCTGAACTGAATTTATACAGAATAAATTTTTGTACAAAACATTGTACTGAGAGCACAGAGCTCTATTTACATTGTGATCATATAACCTTTCCCCATATTTATGTTCTAGCACTAATTGGGGGTTTCTCTCAGTCCACAGCCAGCCACATCCTAAGTCAGATATAATACCCTCCAGTTGACTGGCCCAGTTAAATTGGATTAAATTAGTAAAGGACTTTTGAACCGATAACATTTTATTAAACATATTTTAGGTAGTCTACTATTATACATTAGTAGGTTTTTCAACCACCAGTTGAGCTTTAAGACTTGCAATTTAAGCATTATTGAGCCTGTTTCTAGTCTTATGTAACCTGGGGTTTGAGTGGGCCAGTAAAAGAGCGATTTGTAAAATCTGACCTGAATTTTCTCTATTTTACCGAAGTATCTTAATGACCATATTTCACAGGAGTATAATAAAACTGAACGAATTAAACTATTGAAAATTGTAGTTTTTAAGGTCCAGGAAGTTGACCTAGAGTTGATTATAATCTTTTTAACCAAACTCATAGCGATAACCATCATATCTTGCCGAATGAAAAAGAGCAGACTTAGAGAAAACTATACCGAGGAAGCAGAAAGAACTTACAGTTTCGATTTTATTGTGGTTGTAATACAGGTTTTCCTTTTTAAGTCTACCTTGTGTTCTCATGAATATTACGGCTTTAGTTTTGTTTATATGAACTTTAAGGGGGTTTTTTCACAGTATTTTTCCAAGACGATTTGTTCTACCTCCTACTAGTTTGTTTTTTCATATCAATAAATATTTTTCTTTTTCCTCTTATTAAATTGTCTTAACTCTAATATTATTTAAAAAGGAAGGTGGTCAATTAAATGGCACATAATCTGTTAATGATATATTAACATTATTTGGTTGATTATTTTTAGTTATAGTAAACAAACAAATATAAAAAAATAATACCTCTTAGAGCAGGCATTTCGAGGGTGTGCATTTTCGACAGGGTAACGAGGAGTGCAAACTCTTGGTCGTAAACATTGAGCTTGAACAGGGTACGCCCCCTGATGATCTGTAGCCTCGGCAAGACGATTCTCTTCACATCTACGTGCGATATTAGAACATGTCCTGTCACCTCCCTAAAATAATGGAAAATTATGTATATTAATTAAATATAAATATTAAATATATCATTTAATAATATATATTCTTATATACTATCTTTTCAAATGTCTAAGAATATATCCAGTTTATATTATTGTTGGTTTTTGTCATAAATTTGTTTGATAACAAGGCTCAATAGAAAAAATAACTTAAGAAATCTGTTTATCAAAAATGTATGATGCTTATTATAGAATCAGGAAACGTTTTAATGTCGCAGATTAATTTTTCAAACATAAACAAGTAATTGTGGAACCGTCTTTATAGAAATATTACTACATTATAGATGAGTACTACACAATAAATCATCTCTAACTTATATTAAAAAATACGAAAGATAAGTAACCAGTAATGTAATCTCCACAAGCATTTGATTAAATTGAAATATTAAGTAGGCTCCAATTATCATACCTTAATAATAGTTCAAAAATGAGATAAAGACTGACAATATTTACCTTATATATTGGAGAAAACTGAGATCCAAATGCTCGTCCTGAACCCAGGTCAGTTCGAGGTTGCCGTCCACATAGGTACAATTGGTGTATCGGTCCCTCAAGTTGCGGTAATGATGCTCCTTGTTCGAAGGAGAGGACATTCTCCCGTTTGTCCCGATGCATACTGTTAACAGATAAATACATAGTCTATTATTACAAAAAAAATAGGCAAACAAAATATATTATTATAGATGAGTATGGTAACTAATATGCATTCAATTTTAAATATAATAACATAATTTGTTTCAGGAAACAGAAACCTAACCTTATTTTTAATTAAGTTTTTTTTAATGTTTTAGGTATTATTTCAGTCTTTTTGTGAAAATCATATATGTACAAAACATCATAAAACATTTTCCGCTAAGAATTAAACTTAATCTAATAACATATTGTTCCTTCTTTACTACTCAAGCAAATGTTAATACCCAGCTCATCTTAGAGGGTTTTAAAAAATAACAGTAATAAATAGCGGGGCATGTTGTCACATAATGAGCTATTTCATTTTTGTAATTATTTATGTAAGATATTTTACATGCTTGTTTGTACCAATGTCAAGCTAAAAACTATAGTTATTTAAGAGAAATCGTTTGGGCTACAAACTACTAAGCCCAAGATCGCGGGTTCATAGTCCGGCAGGTGGTCTTAGGATTTTTTAAAGGGAATAAAAAATCCTTGGTTATGCCGTCCTCAAGAAGGGGGGTCCCAAGCCTGTACGATGTCAGGTACTCGTTAAAAATCCCTATCCTAATAAAACCTGAATAGGCAAAATTTAAAGCTCCCACTATAGCATCGTCCGATTAGCCATAGCAGAATAAAGTGACGTTGAGTGAAAAAACATCAAACATTGTTTGGGCTTTTTATTTCTTCTAATTTTTCTAACTTTTAAAGTTTTGTGATGACTTACTCCTGATGCTGTTCTCAGATGAGCAAATTCATGAATTAAGGAAAATAAATATTCATTGGTGTGATTCATCATTATATGATAAAGATGATACGCTACCCTGAGAACCACCCTGTACCACTGGCGGATCTAGGAGAATTTTTAGGGGGGGCCATGGGTCAATGTGAATTTGTTATCAATGTATACGATCCATATATGAATGAAGATTTATAAAATATCAATTTTTAATTTAAGACAACTGAGGCCAGAAAACAATAACATGGATAAAATAAGCTCCTTGACCAAAGCGGTAGCTATCTATATGTGAATGAAAAACATAAAAGGGTTCAGAATCGCCGGTATTGGATGCACCCATTGAGAAAACATTCGATACTGAATAATTTTGGTGTGTAAAATGTTTTTTCTTGTTGAAAACCAACTAAAATTCATTAACTAATGAGAAGTCTAGGGGGGTGGCCATGGTCCCCCCTCAAATCCGCCAATGCCCTGTTCTTTCATTTAACCTGAGTTAGTACTCTCTTACTAAAATTTGAAATTATTTTTTCATTTACTTAACCTAATATAGTTCAAAATAGCAATTACTTATTGTTGCAGTAAATATAGAAACTGAAAATCTAAAAATTACTCAAAAAAATAAACAAAATGTGATACTCTTCTAATAATTGAATGAATGATAAGTTCTATAGATAATTGCATGTATGTGTATATACTTTAAATATGATGCAAATGTAAATAAAAAGTAATAAAAGTTTTTAAATTTAAAAAATTAAAACTTGTTATTTAACTCCATAATTTTTTTTTTGAGATATTCATGAAAAAAATAAAGATTACACCGTAACATGATTTTTTTTCCTCTACAAGAAATAAACAAACCTTATCTCAGTATAAGCAAACTTTACCCCTTCAATAAATTTAACAAGACCTATTTTTAGATGATTAATTAATACTCTTATGAAATGATTTTCTAAAATGATTTCTAATCATCTGAAAAATTACAGTGAGATGCAAGTGAATCTGCAATCGAAACCTGTTCCTCAACATAAAAAAAAAAACCTATTGAGAGTAGTTACTATGGAAATAAAAAAAAAAAAAAAGAGTAAAGAAAAGCATTTTAGAAAGTGCCCATGCACAACTTGTACATCATTAAGAAATACCAACTTGTTTATCAAAAGTCATTGCCAATCCTTTCTAATTATAAATAATAATTTATGGTTATTTGTTTATTTAAATGAATTTCATGAAAGTTTGCTCATATATCATGAAAAAAATTGATACGTACAATGTAATATTTTTTGATTAATTTTTTTTTATAAAATATTAAAATTAATGGGTAATATTGCACTTCTATTTGAAATAAAAAGGGTGACAAATGAGTTGTAAAGCGTTACATTTGCTTTGGAAAGGGTCTCAACTCGTTTGGAAAGGGTTGCTAGTGACTTGGAAAGGGTATCATTTGACTTGTAGGTTTGTCAATAAGACATCAAATATAATTTATTTTGTAATTGCAATAAAAAACTATTCGTTCAGATATGTTGTTTCATATATATAATTGAAAATTAAAAAAGCCATAAATGAACAAAGGTTCGAAAAGTTCGAATAATTACTAGAATGGAACTGAAAAAAATTAAGCCCCTAAAATACTGGAAAATAATTAGTATTAGATTGAAAATGTTGAGGTGATGATGCTGTCTCTGATTGATGCGTCTGTTTTGAATTTTGATGTGAGATGTGTTGTATTATTTCTTCATAGTAGTGAGTTGATTGGTGTGTCCTCAATTGGTTGACAAGTTGAATGGTTAGTATTTTCAAGTATTTTTGAAGCTAAGGATTTTTCTATTACATTTAATTCTACATTAATGTTTTGTAATTTAATTAAAAAGAGCTTCAAATAAACTGCTCATAAAATAAAAGGAAATTTCTTGCTTTGGCTATCATTTTGTGGCAATAATATATTTATGATACAAAAAGGCTTTATTGTTGAATGAAACTATTAATTTTTCTTAAAAATAAAGTAATAAGAGAACCCTTTATTTATGATAATTATTACATTATACATATTATACATATACTTAATTCATCTTCTTCAAGTTTTAATGAACCAAAGTTAATAATCTTTGCATAAAAATCATAACAAAAAGATATAATAAATAACTTAACATCAAATTTTGTTTTTAGTACTATTAGTGCACTGATTAATAATCTTTGCTAGTTAATAATCTTTGCATAAAAATCATAACAAAAAGTTATAATAAATAACTTAACATCAAATTTTGTTTTTAGTACTATTAGTGCACTGATATGGAAGTGCACTGGCTCAGTGGTACAGCGCTTAGTTGCTGTGTCATAGGCCCCGGGTTCAAATCCAGTTATGGCAGATTTTATTTAATCTGTTAACAGCATGGAACAGATCCTTTGGTATCTGGACCCTCCTGGGCCTCACTCAACCACTATAAAGTTGTTTCCCAAAATGGGGAGAAAAATTGGGCGAGCGTGATCTACAATAAATCACCTCCCTGCGCAACCGTTGTCCAAGAAACTGTAGTCTGTATCATGTACTGAACCGAAGACCTTTCATGGGTTACAGTGGTACAGGGTTTTTTTTTTTAGTGTACTTATAAGTCATGTGATCAAAATGTTTGGGAATTATTGTATTGAAATGTAATTTATGTAACGCTCTGTTAATGCAAAAAGGCGCAGGTTTGAAACTATGACACTAGTTTGAGTTTATAATCCACTACAGATAAGTATTGGATCCTTCATGGGTAAGTACCCAATGAGTTACAACAAGCCGAACTGTAAACTAATGCCATAAATAGTAATGTTAGTCTTATGCTAACCTAGAACCACACTTTATGCATTACATTTGAAATTAGGAGCAATATTTTTTTATTGTTTCTCCATGAATTTCATAAATATTACTACGTTAGTACTGACGAAAGGAAAACCATTACAATATGCAAATTAGACAAATTATAAAAGGGACAATAAATAAAACGAAATGTTAAATAAGGAAAGTAAAAAGTGTTACACTTTCGATATTTGTAGCAAGATGGGGAAGGGGGGTAGGTGTCTGGAGGAACCGGTTTCGCCCCCCTCTACTTCAACTTTACCACGGCCAATTATATAGACCTTCTCTCGACGGTCTTTTCTTCTCATCCTTAGATTCTCGATAGTCAGACCAAAAATCGATTATTGTTAGAATCAATTATTGTGGAAGATGAAAAGCAATAATATGCTGTACCTGCTAGCCGTTAAATCTAACGGCCACGCTATCCATAATCGCCCTGAAGATGACCTACACTGTAGGTCGAAACGTCGGCACATAATATAAGTTCATCACTTATTCTGTGTACTTATTGACTGCACCCCCCAACTATCTCCTTTACACACAATAATATGATGTAGTACACGCAGCCATATATCGGCAATGGGCGCAAAGGCAATACTATAAAAATGGAATTGTTGAAGGTGTTAAGAGAGATATATTATAAAAGCTATGAATTATGGAGTTTTCTATAAGTTTTTGAGACAAATAAGCTCAAGAAATGGGAGACTAACTCACTCTCTGAAGCCAATATTTCGGCTGTTAACTTTTTGGCTTAAGTTGATTAGGTTAAAAAAACCTGTACCAATAAGCCATGAACAGTATTTGGATACAGATTTTAAGTGGAGGAGATTGTACTGTTTCTTAGCTAACGGTTATGCAGGGGTTATTCGTCCAAGATTAGCCAGTTTTTAGAGGCTGGACAAACACTAGATGGACATCTAAATTCTCAGTAATATGAATAATTTTAAGAAATCTTAGGAAGACCACCAGAAACGTCAAGAGAACAATAAGGCTTCCGAAATTTCAATTGAAAATATTTTAAAGTACAAAGCAGTGAAGCTTTTTTAGAACACAAAGTTGATTTCTTCCTGATTCTAGAGGAATGATCCCGTACTAGTGCTGTCCAGCGGAATTAGTAGTAATAAAGTGCTTTTTATAGAACTGTAAAATTCCGAAATTGTACAAAAATCTTTGGATATCAAAATCATAGGAATTAATGAGTTCGAGTTGTCAGTTTTGTTTTTCTCTCTTCCTTCAAACATTTATTGATCGCAATTCAATAAATTCTTAAACTCAGAAATAAAAGTAAAGGGGCTTACACCATAACCTTCAGTTGTTTTTTCAAACAACTAAATAAGTAATGAAAAACCTTAATGGACAAAATGGACGTTGCAAATGTTGAAAGGTCAAAGTAAGATAATCTTGCTGAGGAGCTATCTTATTCGAAATCTTTAGACATTCCCTGAAGAGCTAAGATTCCATAGAATATTCATTCCTTCACATTTACAGGATTGCTCACTCCGCAAGTCTAACCGATGAGCATGGATATCGTCCTCGTCGTCGAAGGGGAAAAAATATTACTTCTTCCTCAGTGCTGACCTCTTGACAGCCGAAGAATGACGATAAATCAGTATCTTTGCGAGCCGAGGAGTCGACAGGAACATAAAACCGAGACTGACGGAGCCCGAGCCATTACCGAGGCTGAGGTTGCAGAGATTAGCGTTAGAAAGCTGTTGGAAATAAATTCCCCCCTCCCTCCCCCATCATACAGTCAATATATTAATAAAGCCACGGCCTTCTCGATTTATGTCCCGTGACCTTAGGATTGTAGAGGCTGTTTAATGCCAGGACGAAGAAGCTATTTGTCCGTTCCCGTTAATGGATTTTATATCCCGTTTATTATATTGAGTATATCATGGGGTGAATAATGGCGCCATCTAATGGATATTATAGGCAAAAGAAATTTACTCGAGTCTTTTCTTTTTTCGAATAAATTAGTACTTTTTATTTATGATGTTATAAATAAATACTTAAAATTTGCTATTAAACCTATTACAAGTTTAGAACTTGTTATTGTTGATATTGCCCTATCCTTCGATTCAATGCAAACTCGCTTCCCCTTCTCCTTTCAAGGATAGAAGTTCATTATATTGACATTTTCGATATTTTTTTTTATCGATAATGTGAACTACAATATCGATATATTCGTAAAATATCTACTTTTGCTATGATTAAACCTCTGACTTATTTAATAAAAGTAACAGCTGAAAAAATGTCATATTCAAACAGATGATCTACAATTAAAACAAAATACATTCAGAAAACCAATAAAAAATATTTTTATAAAGCAGTGCTTGAAAATTAGTTCGGTATAACTAAAAAATGTTACAAAACTAATTGGTAATTCGTTCCAACTAATTTAAGTACACGGCCAGGTAGAAATATTATTTATATGTTTTTTGAGTATATTTTAATTCTTGATTAGCTGTTTGAATATAACAGCTGTATTAAAACAGCTGTTTCCTATCGACAGTTTTAATGCGATAAACAGCCGCCATGTTGTTTACACGATATAACATATTGTTTAATTATTTCGCCCATATAACATGCTAAATAACATTCTAAGAACCCTTAACAACATAAAACTGAATATGTTTTCATTCTATGCTTTGATAAAGATCCTCCCTACTTCTGGGGAAGTCAAGGCGGCGGAGTTCTTCGGCAGAGCATAAAGAGTATAATCTTCTCTCTCGCTCCCTCTTTCTCTACTTAAGAGCACCCGAGGAGTTAACTATCGACACGTTACCAATAATCGATTCGGCTAAATTGCGCAGACCATCGACTTGAGTGTTTTCGTGCATGACGGCCGAGTTGAGTGGTAATTTCGTTGGGAAGAGATAATGCTTCGGTTCCTGACCTCCCGCGGCTCTCCCAGGATTATCCTTTTCCCGACGTCCATTTTGGTTCTGGAGAAAATCAAGATATAGGTATTATTTAAATGATTTTCTAGCAATATACCGAAGCAATAATTAGGTTGAACACTTAAAGTGGTAATGAAAATTAAACCTATAGTCCATAATTAGCAGTGGGAATGTCCAAAAATATCTGGATCGATTTTTATCACCGGATATTGTTTATTAATCAAACATCGCATTTAAGACACTTAACATTAACTTGAAGTTGACTTAATATTAACTGAAATGAAACCGATATTTATCAATCGAACAGACAGCATTGTGAGTTGAGAGGGACTGGTTCGTGGCCCTGTAGATACAGGCTAAGGCTTGTTAGCCAATCCAGATAAATATATGTATATATTTACGAGAAAGGGTGAATCGTGCCGGCTGCTCCGTGGATCAGATAGCTCCGGGAAGCTCTACCTCTATGGCGGCTAGCTCTCTGCCTCCAACCTCGTCGTTCCTCAACGCCTAAATCACTCCTTTCTCAACCAGTTTCTTATTTAGTTTGATTATTCTTGTATTTATTATTACTGAAGATATCCCCTACCCACCAAACGGCGGACCAGCTCCCATTTTACAATTTATACTGATCATTTTTCTGTATTGCTACAGGTATTTAACGTTTTAGTAGAAGTTTTAGTTTTAAATAACAAAAAAAGGAGCTATAAAACTAGAATACTATTCTTATAATTGATAATTCTCCAAGTCATAAAAATGTTTAATTTTATAATAAGGCCTATGATTAGGTATAATAAACTTAAGAAGTAGATAAGAGTTTTAGAGCAGGCAATTGAGAAATAATTATTGCTTAATCTCAGCTGATCTGTGAGTTAGTTAGTTTATTACTAACTGTGAATTCGATATCCTCATGAACTCGATCTTTAGAAATTTGTTCCCGATTTTTTTTTTTATTTATAGGAATGTAAAACCCAGCCGCTAAATTTTGAAGGAAGGACATAGTGAGGTCTTTGGAAAAATGGTATTGCGTACAATATTCAATTCTATCTAGGGTGAACCCACCATAGAAAAAAGGTTAGAATACAGACATTTAAGAAAACACTTAATGCAATTCTCCCATCTACGCCTCGAGCCTTGATCAGTTGGCGTAGAAGAAGAAATCGACTTAACCACTCATTCAGGGAGGCTGCAGGTATATATTGACACTATAGTTACATAATAATATAGAAGTTTATTTTTAAAAATGTACACAAATTATATAGAAGATGGTTATAGCTTCATCTCAATTAATTTTTTATTTTTTTTTTAAATCCATTTTAGTTAGCGCATTTTATTATGAAATCCTATGTAGGTGTGAAACGTGGCCGCTAGCTTTGCATGATGAACCATGTGTTAAATTATTAGAAAATAAGGTGTTGAGTAGTATATTCAGTCCTAACGAAGGAAGAGTCTAATATAGGAGGTTACACAATTAGGGATTGAAGAACATATTAATATATATATTGCAGAAATATCGAAAAACACTCTCTAAAAGAGCAAATGAAAGGTAAAAGTAGTAGCAGAAATATGCTTTTGGAAACATGTTAAGGTTTTTCCGTTGAACCCGAACAAAAATACTAAGGTGGAACGAAGCTGGACACAGCTAACACATTGACAGGGGAGAGGCCAGGTACCTGAGAGCAGGTAACAACCACAATGCCCGCCACTCGACTCCAGGTAGAGAACTCTTATTGTAGCTGTAACCATTAATACAGGTGAGCTGTAGGTGTCCCCCTCCCTAGTGCATGAGTGAGCCGCCACACGCTTCCTATACTCCATCATCCTCTTCGTCAGCCCATCCATTATATGCTAATCAGCTCGGGGTCACAATTAGATCGTAAATACCTTGGCCGGGCAGGTGCGAGGGATTTAATAATTGTCTTAATCATCTGGTAGAACTAGATGAGGGGGAATGAGGTCATGTTTTATGTAATCCTTCCTTTGACGTCTCGGTCACGATACTAGAGACAATACCAGTTCCCTTTCTGTCATCTTTCATGTTAGGTGTTGAAATCAGTCTGAATGGACCTTTTTAACAGTAAAAAAATTAAATGGTCCGGGTGAAGGTAAAAAATATTCTCTTGAATAAGCCCTGAAGAAGACCTGCAATGTGGGTCGAAACGTCTTTCCAATAAACAGTTCTCCCAATATAAGAGAATTTTTTCGGCCTCCACCCGGACCATTTTCTTCCACACACAAACACACACACACACACATATATATAAGATTAACTAATATTATTCAAGACAGATTCCTTCTGGTTCTCTGGTAGTGTTCTCAGGCAGGAGAGCGCTGTATTGCTGTCCAGTGGAAGGTTATTTCAACCCATTGCTGAATTACATCGATGTAATTATTATTGAGTTTAGAAAATTATCCAAATTAAGGAGAAAAAATTGCGGAGACAACCAATGCCAATCAAGAAAAGTGGATATTCTCATACAATACCATCATATATTTTCTATAAGAAAATGCTAGAAAAAACAAACGACCATACTGTGGATATGTATAAAGTCTTAAATATCGCATTTTTAATTTTTGTTCGTCTCAAATCCTTGAAGCAGCACAGTCTCTACCAAGTACTGAATCCAAATACTGTTAATGTTAACTGCTTAATTTTAATTCAATGAGGATGGATGACAAATTGGTGAAAATTTCTGCTTGGTGCCCTAAGTCTCTGATGCTCTTCATCCAAGAGGACTTACGCCATCCGCGATTTCCTACGATCTATCCCCCTCTTTTATGAAATGAAGGAAAGTGAATTTCTATTCTCTTTTTGTTGTGTCGAGAAATTCTCCTTCTTAGTATATTCCTTATCAGGCACCTCTAAATCCCAGGCTTCCATGGGAATTGACCCTTCCTCGCCCTCTACCTACCTCCCCGATGGCGGTTCCCCGGTTCGAGCATCGTGCGAAGGCCATAACGAGGCTCATAACTAACTAGAACAATCGGGATAATGCCTAAACGATATAACGACCCCCGGGAGGTGAGAGATGGACAGATATCCCTCCCGATGGTGGAGGGGGCAGGAGTAATAACAAGGCCGGGAGAAGAATGTTACTTCCCTCCAGGCCACAAAAGGAAGAAGAAGAAGTCGAGGTTAGCGGCTGGCCGGAGCTCTACCATCCTCGATACCATCTCCACTCCTACGGTCTCTGATTACTCCTCCAGATCGGCCCTCCGGGCGTAGCCTCCGGCCATCGAAGACCATTACTCCGGAGTCGATTCCATGGAAGCAAGGGTTTGAAAGATTGAACCTGAAAAGGATATTCCCATATCCTTCAACTTTACTTAGCTCCCAAACTTGAAAATTATACTTCAAATGATTGAAGTGTATAAGATAGACGATAACTTCGTAAGAATAATATTCAAAATGTATTTTATATAAATATCGTAGAAGACTTAGGAAACAAGATCCCGGATTCTTAGCCCAATAGTGGCTAATAAAAAACTCTGAGTTGAGGGATGTATAATGGCCGTTCGGAGCGTTGGATAGGTAAAATTTAGGACTCCCACTATAGCGTCGTACGATTAGCCATTAAAGCATTAAGTGATGTTATAACCAAACAAGACTTACTTTAAAACATGGTACAATAATCTAGATGAAGAAGACTAACTTGTCTTTGATAAGACGAAAAGTATGATTAGTAAAATAAACAGTTGTGATTTCATACAAGGCACTAAAACTGAACATGTCGGAATGTTCTAAGTACACAGGATCAATGATAATTAGGGAAAATGAATTAAAGTGGAAATAAATATACGATAAAAGGAAACAGTTGTAATATTTCGGTCTCGACTTAAATAGATTCATGCCTTTTGACCCCAAATTTCAAAATTAGAATTACAAAACGACAATCTTTGAACTGTTATATCGGAGACGACAATATCGGAGAGAAATGTGACCACCCACTTGTATGGGATGTTACATAACGCGGAATTGATAAACAGAAACTTAGAGACTATAGCTTATGTTACCACAGACAAATCAAAACTATTTAAAACTAAAATTAGTTCACATCTAATCATAAAATATGTTCAGTTCTGATTCTATGACATTAGCAATGAAGAATAAAATGATCATTCGAAATGTTTATAATTAATTTATCTGATGTATATGATTTTAACGGCATGAGATTTGGGACAGAATATGACTACTCCATTGTAGAAGCCATGACATTTATTAAGAAATCACGCACACTGTTATTTAAAGAACAGTATTTTAAGTAAAACAATATTTACTTTTTTATCGTTTTTATAAGTAAGTTTCATGTTTATACACTTAGCAACAAGAATTCAGGATTGTATTTGTTATAAAAATCGATTCTTAAAAGCTAGGAGAAATCTTTCCGAAGAAATCCTGTTTCAGGGGCTTCGACGAATTGTTGATAGCAATCGAAATTTTCGCAGAACGATCGAGCTAAGTTTATCCCTTCCTCAATAGTTACGTAACTTACAATGGCGCAAGCGACTTCTTAAGGAAAGTCTCTTCGATTCGAAACGCTTCTTCACCCAACAAAAGCAACGGTATACTATTAAAAAACTGTACTGGATTGGACTGTACTGTTTTCAGGCAAGTGATTTATCCGAGATTATGCTTATCCTCCAGTTTTTACCCAATTAAAGGCTATCCACTTTAAACAGACTTGACTATACAAGTAAGTAATCATAAATGATTTATCTGTCATATGTTCACCACTCTACAAATATTTATAAATGTATTACGGTACTAAATTTGAATTTAGGTAGTACATATAATGTCCGAGTTTCAGTTTGCCGATGATTTAGTTGTTGTTTGTAAGTACAATAAGATTGTTGTTTGTAAGAACAATAAGATTGTTGAAGGGCTCGAAATTGATTCGGATAAGACGATGTAAATGGTTAACTAGTTTTTACCCGCGGCTTCATTAGCAGTGATTTTATATAGAAATTTATGTCGAGTTTAAACGGAGAATGAATTTTGAATTCCATCCAACAAAGACTTAAAGCATTTATGAATTGAGCCAGCCTACCAATGCTTATCCCTTGGTTGATAGATTTTAATAAACTGTCCTATTTAATATTAAATGGCATCATTACAAAACTAGTTGTGTGGCATCATTACAAAACTAGTTTTGTTTTGAAATCCACTATGTAATATACAAAACTCCAGTGTCTAGGGTTCGATTTTGCAAAATCTTTAATACAATTATTATTATGCTAAAATGTAAAGCCTGCTTACTTTTTTTCACATCTCTAACTTAATGTGTTAGGATTTCTCGTATTTTACTCTTTTTCAATTCGATCGATCGGGTCTATTTTCAAAAAATAAAAAAACACGTACACATATTTCTTCATTTTTAATGTAGAAGCTAAATCGAAAAGTGATAGATGGACTCTATTGAATCTGCAGACCCTCCTGGAGTTCCTCAGCCTCTATAAAGTGGGCTCGCTTATTGAAGAAAATGCATGGCACATGAGTGAGATCTCTTCCAAACCACAATTGTGTTGTGATAACGTCTAATCATGTTTGTGACAATAATAACAAGGCTTAGCGAACCCGAAGGTTGCCTTCGGTCCAAGGACCACCAAACCCAAAAGATCACTCTTGACTTAATCCTCCCGTCTATGACTCGGTCTACCCCTTAGGCCATCGACATAAGAGCTGTCACTTAAGCAATATTAACCTGGTGCATTCTTCGCAATTCCGCGATGTGTAATAACCTAAATTCGGGTCAGTTTCGGAAAACACATGGAGATTACTTATTCGGTAATTATGATTACTTATATGAAATTACTCCAAAAGTAAACTCACAGAAGTCCAACAAATCCTATAATGATTGGAGGATAAGGTTTTAGTGCTGAAATCGAAGAGCCCTGCTTCTCCAAAAGGAAATATAATGTCGGGATTATATACCCGCAGTAATGGGTGTTCGGAGGCGAATGCAGGGAGTGTTTCCTATATTCTGTCCCATCTAGAACAGCTGAAATTCCTGAAATGACTTCTTGCATTAAAGCTGAAATACGACCTGGGGCAACAATATTCTATATTAATAATATGTTCTGATTGCTGGAAGGCCAATAAGGGAATAAAGCAAATTGAAGACATGAGGTATAAACATTACGTTGTTAACAATTCAAAAAATTCGTTGAATTAAACACAGGTGCTGATACCCAGAAGACGGAATCACTTTGGGTGTCAGTCAAACAAAGAAACATAAAAGAATTTGAAACGAGTAGAAATATGTCGGATTTAAATTTATGCGAATTCATATAGTGGAGAAGGTACGAAGAATGCTTGCTTACTAATAGATTAGAAAGCATTTTTATCCACAAATTTAATTGCAATTGTTTTGTTTTAAGATTAATTATAAATATACACATGTTTTATTATGAGAATTTTATTTAATAGCATAAATAACTGATATCTAAAAAATAACCAGCCGGCGTTTTCCGAAACAGACCCCTAAATTCTCCAGTGGTTACATCCTTTTTTGCGCCGAATATTCTACGCCTTATTTTCGAATGCCTTAAGACGTTGATCCTTCAGCTTTAGCTGACACGTTTCATGTTTATTATACTTATTATTAAATACAAATTTTCCGGTAATGTTGGATTCAATATAGGCACGAAGGAGAGGAACTATTACCCGAATTCCTACATTACCCTCTAGGATAATAACAAACGCCACAGCCCCCCGACAGAGCCGTCCGTCATTACCCGCGGACGTGAGAAACAAAGACGCCTGAGGCGGGATCTGGAAGGCAGTCATTTCGGAGGAATATCGCCCCGTCACGATTCTATTTTCGCCTCGAGGGGAAATAAAAAGAAACACTACATCGATGAAAAGCATTGGAATAAAGCAATTTATGAGAGTGTGTGCGTGTGGTGGGGAGCGGGTCTTCTTTTCCTTTTTACAATAAATCTTGCCTCCTTCTTTTCATCTGTTTTCTATATTCGCTGTTGTTCTCGTTAGTTCGCATTCTTAGGCACGAAGGAGAGGATATGACACGGTATAAATAGTCTCACAATGGGACCTTTTCACCACTAGAATCGATTTAATCGAACTATGATTTATCGATTCCCTGCTAAAGCTCGAAAATATAAAGCAGTTCCATCTGAATAGTGGAACTTGCTCATAAATAATTTTCTATTATCCTAAAGAATTTTTAATCCTTGAAAACTAGCGACCACGTTTCATGCCCGCATAGAACAATTAAAAGCATTTCGGAATAAAATTGGCTGACTAAAATTGATTTTTAGAAAATATAAAAATAAATTGTGATCCTAGCTACAAAAATATTTTAAATAAAATGTATATTTTTTTTAATAATCTGTTATGCAGCTAAATATCAATATTGGAATCATTCCTATGATCCTAAATATTCTACTCAATACCTTATTTTCAATAACTAAAGATTTTTTCATCCTTGAAACACCACGCCAACATAGAACATTTGAGTGGATTTCGAAATAGAATGCGCAAAAATGAATTTTTTTTAAATACAACAAGTAAAT
Source organism: Arma custos (assembly GCA_037127475.1). Lineage (NCBI taxonomy): Eukaryota > Metazoa > Arthropoda > Insecta > Hemiptera > Pentatomidae > Arma > Arma custos. The sequence continues at coordinate 132,511,533 of CM073764.1, forward strand.
CTGCTATATGAACAAATGACATAAAAAAAAAAATACTTGTGGAGAAACTAAACTACCCCTAGGTAGCACTCTAATAAAGTTCTATATTAGAAGGCCATCTTCTTTTCAGACGCCTCGGAGGGTTATCAGGAATAGTATGGGAAGCAAGTTGAGAGACTAGCGGATTCAAATGTGTATAGAGCTTGTCATGGAAGGATAGGTATCTAGTTTGGGCCAAATCAGCAACATATGGGATGGGTTTGTTTGTGACATAATAAGGAGCATTGAGGATTTATGTAAAGGATTGTAAGGATTGGATACGAAATGAATTGGATCTAAAAAATATAAAAGTAAATTGTGATCCTGCATATAATAATTTACCCGTATGTAAAGTGTATGTATATTTTTTTTAAACTTCTCTTATGAACTATAGTATCTATATTGCATATCTGCAACCCCGGTGAATATGTGGTTGAGTCTAATTTTTCCCACGAGTTATCTAGTACTGCGGAAAACGGTGTCGTTCTAGCTATTTTTGGGTTTAAATGGAGTTGTAATATAAGCAATAACTCCTTTTCAATCCAATGCCTTACTTAGCCCCTTATTCACTATGAAAATTACTCGATTCTGTTTCCTTGAGTAAAAGAAACTTATTTTGGAGAAAATTAGACTTAACTAATTGTAGAATAAAGGGACGTTATATAAATAAAGAAGCAAATAAATATTAACGATTGCAACGAAACGCCGACTTTATGGACAAGAAATTAACATTTAAATATTGCTACTTATTTCACCATATAGAACCCACTCAACCATAAAACACCATTATAAATTCCTGATCCACTTGTTGATATAAGTAACGAAAAGCACATTAAATATCGAGTGTATGGATCGGTGCACGTAAAGTAGTAATATTCCTATTTAGCTGGCGGTAGGTTCGAATCTCGTCGAAAATATTCAATTTTGCTGGGTTTCCGTCCTGGTTTAAGTACCAGAAAATGCTGACCAGGGAACATTGAACTGGTACCAGAACTTTGGGTGGTCCTTGTAAAAAAAAAAAAAATGTAAGTGAATAAATTAAAAAAAATAAAGAAGAAAACCCCGAAATAAAATAAGACAGGTTTTTTTATTAATTAACAAATTTACAAGAAAATCGGTGTCATTTGAATGAGATATCTTGATCAAGCGACTCTCTAATTTTTAAACAAGATTTTTTTTTAAAGATATACCAGATGAGACTTGATTTTTTTTTCGCCATACAAATGAATTACTTAACTGTTAAGCGAATTATATGACCCGCTACTCATTTCAAGAACAAAAAGAAATATTTGTTGTTCGATTTTTATTACTAAAGCTATTTTAGTCTTACTTTTTTATTTATTTATTTATAATTATCTATTCGTTGTTACTTGCCATTTTTATTTTATTTTATTATAGTATTACTATAATTCTTCAAGATGATAGAAATAGTTGGAGAGTGCAGTCATAAATAAACACGAAATAAGTGAAGACTTATTTTTGTCGACGTTTCGACCTTTGTAGGTCATCTTCAGGCTAATAGGAGAGGCGGCTGGGTGAACCGCGTAACTCACAATCTGAAATCTAAAAATAACTCTTCACTTATTTCGTGTTTATTTATGACTGCACCCCCCCCCTCCTCCAACTATTTCCATCCTCCATCATTAGATCTTACAGTCAACTATTTTCCTCTCTAATATAATTCTTTTATTATTATTATTTAATTTTCATTTGCACCTGCGCAATTGCGCATCCAGGAAATTTGATCGAAGAGTCGTTCTCTTCGCTTTTCTATATGATCATCGAGTTATTTTGGAAACCAAATATATCAATTGTTGAATAGGTTTCTTGGCCAATGTCTTTTTAATCTTTTTTTTACCGAGTCCAGGTAACAGGGAGTAGGAAAGCGTAAAAACGAGTGGGTTTGAGTAATATTGCGTCGATGAGTGGAACGTTATGTATTTGTTATGAATATATGATTTTATAGTGGGAATGTTCAAATCGTTGTGAATAGTATGATTAGAAATATACCATGGTGCATTAATAATTTTTCTGAGAAATTCTGGACTGTGCTGTTTGTATCTTGTGTACGTGAACTTTTTTTGCTGAACCCTAAAGTTCAGCTCCATATGTCCAAATAGGTTTTAGTATACTGTTATAGATGAGTCGTTTGTTCCTCAAGTCAAGTGAAGATCTGTAGTCCAGAAGATGATAGTTGTTTGTAGCGCCTTGTCAGTTCTTGTCTTTTTAATTTTGTATGTACGTTCCATGTAAGTCTTTTGTCCAAGTATAGTTCGAGATAACGTACATAGTTTTTGGAAGGTACTTCATCGTTGTAAATTTCGACAGCTGGACACGAAGCTTTGCGTAGAGAGGAGCTTACATGGCTCGATTTTGAGGCGTTTATTTATTTATTTCTAATTATATGTATCTTGTTATATGTTTTTTAATTTTAACTTTATTGATTCTTTCCCGCGTAGCGGCAAACTAAAAATTGAATTTAAAAAAAATATTTCCGCTTATATTAAGGCAAATAAATTAATTTTTTTTTTTAACAGCCTTGATCTCTGTAAAACCTAAAGCATCTCTTGGTGCTCACCCAGTCTCTGTAAAGAGGATACTCTTTATAGGATGAAAAACCTGTTAGTTTAACGTGGTCCCTGACAAGCCATCTTGCACAACAGTTGGCTTACTAACCTAACCTAAATTTACATTAAACTGATACCAATCCATTTTTGGGTTGTAGTGATACATTATTTTTTACTTACCTTAATATCTATTGTACCAAATATAATGGAAATAAAAAAAATGTCTAAAATTCACGTGTTAATATCACACAACTAATTAATTAAAACATCACTTTTATATCTGCATCTCTGGTGAATAGGAGGTTAAGTCGACTTTTTCCACAATGAATTAATTGTACTGAGTGAAAAGAATTGTAGTTTGTAGAATTGTAATTTAAGCTATAACTCAATTTCTAGGCAAGGCCTAACTAAGCTAGTTCTACTAGGAGAATGTCTCGATTCCACATTCCATAGTAGAAGAAACTCATTTTGGACTTTCGACTTGAACACCAATTTATTGGGTTGTAGATGTATAATATATTATTGAGTCCTGTAAGAAAATAATTATATTAATCACCTGGAAGAATCAATCACATTTCTTTATTTACTCCATTTAAAAACCTGAGAAGAGACGATTACATATTGGCTGAACGCAGTATACTCTTAAGTATTTATATTTATTCATGTATTAATATGAACTCACTCTTTCCTTTGACGAACTCCTTGTTGGCCTGAAGGGAAGGCTCGGTAGGCTCTGCAGCCGCAGCGAGGGCGGGCAGCAGGACGAAGAGGAGGCCGAACATCCCGGCAGCCCATGACACCTCCTTCAACTCATCCGATGGCTCCCTCCCCTCGAGGATCTATCTGCAAGAACAGGAAGAACAATAGAATAGCGCTGTGGTAAAAAGAAGAAGAATGAAGAAAAAGAAAACATTTATAATAACAAGCGTTGTCCTTTATAATATTCGAGTAATGGATTGGCCCCAGAGAAAAGGATTGTAGCCTGAAAAGAATTGAGACTTGTTGATCATATTTTAGAAGTACAAATAGTTTTGATACTAAGAACAGCATTGTCATAATGTTACATAAACAAAGACTAAGTAAACACGAAGAATGATAACAATATAATAACCTCTCAATTATATAAAAATGTTTTTAGAGATGTAAAGCTCTATCGGCGTTTTCTAACAACAGACAGCAAAAATATTAATTTTTATTTAGTATTTTGTCGTATTCGACAAGTTAAATTATAAATATTTATATTTTGAAGAAAAAAAATTAGTCCTGGCCCGGATTCGAACCCGGGTGTCTGCATCTCTAGTGCAGTGCTCTAACCACCGTATGGTCTTATCCAAGTCAACAAGATTCCAATTAAAGTGATGTTCAATGGACATTCTTCCCTGTGTATAGATCGCAAAAATTGAGAGAACAGTGTGATATAGGACGAGAATGGATTTGTCTGGCTTGGATACGACCCCTGGTAGCTCAGTGGTTAGAGCACTGCACCAGAGATGCAGGTGACACGGTTTCGAATTCCGGCCAGGGCAAATATTTTCTCTTCAAAATAATTTTTTTTTTAAATATTCACTATCAAAAGAACAATAAATTATAAATATTTTAAAAAATGGCAAATCACATTGCCACTGTTCCTGACTTCTTCAATCTGTTACACTAAATATAGCACTGTTTTTTATTTTTTTAGAATAATTTATTGATATTTACAACTGTAATTATATTACATCAAGTGAATCTGCTGTATCAACAAATGACATGAAAATACAGTGTATCATGGAAGGATAGGTTTGTTTGGGCCAAATCAGCAACATATGGGATATTAAGATCATGATGGATGAGTTTGTTTGTGACATAATAAGGAGCAATGAGGTTTTAACGAAGGATTTTGGATTTTAAGGATTGGATACGAGATTAATTGGATGGTGTAGTGAAGCCCCAAAGCTCAACTCCGTATGTCCAAATAGGTCTGATAACTGTCATGTAAATGAGTCTTTTGTAATTAATTGGGAGCTTAGAGCGTTTGTCCAATAAATGTTGAAGAAGGCGAAAATGTCGAGCAGTTTCTTGTCTTTTCAATCTTGTATGAGGATTTTTAAATTTAAATGTAAAAAAATGGAATGGAATGATCTAAAGAATAAAACATGCAAAGCCTCGTCTTATTCCAATGTTTCTGTTTCAGAACTGTCATTTCAATTCAAAGAATGCAGAGAAATAAGAATGACGTTTTTCTTAAAAACATTTCATTGTTTTATTTAATTCAATATTTCAAAAGAATATTTAAAGGTGAATGTTCATATTTTAATAGGTTCCCTAGAGGGGGGGGGGTACAAAATTAGTACTAAGCTAAACTTTCTAAAATAACTTAAAATACCTCTACTAAAACGTTTAGTACCCACTGCAGTACCATTAAATGGGTTGGCTGCTTTCGCAAACTTAATTCGTAAGATCGCCTTTAACGTAATCCTCCCACCTACCTCTCTGAAGTTTAACAGTCTGTTCAGTGCTTATGAAATTATGAAGAACTAGTTCGTCACTAAGCCCATCTCAACCTTAAGAGACGCTATAACTTTAACTATACTAACTTGGTGCATGCTCTGCAATTCCGTGATATGTTCTATACAACATATTATTTTCGAATACCTGAAGGCCTCCATCCTTCAATGTTAACGGTCACTTTTCACATCCATAAAAATCTGTTGGAAGTGTGAAGATTTATAAATTATAATTTTTAAATTTCGGGAGACAACGTGTCTTCATTTTCTGTTGAATTTAGTTTTTTCTCATCACCGTATACCTTTAATGCATTCACTTTTCGTAATTTTAATATTATATATTTTGTAAAATGTATATAATAGTAATAGGAAATGGAGTGAAGTTTTACAGTTTTGTCTCCTTACCCCACCATTGTTAAAAATTAACGTTTTGGACACTGACTGGGCATGTTGAGAGGCCCGTAGAAGACATAATAGATGTTTAGGAGCTACGTTAACGGTAATCCCTTGCGTGGTATACATAATAGAAGACTCTTGGAGAGGGGAGGGACATTTTGTATCGAGATGAATCCGTGGACACCGAGGAATGCAGTGGCCTATAGCTAACAAAAGAACCTCCTATATACTGGCTATCCTTTATGTATTGTCCGGTCGCCTCCAGGGAACGCTTCCATCGCTCCAGCTGTAGGATACGTAACAAGGTTAGGTCCGCCAGCGCGTGCAGAACCAGTTCCAACTACAAGTTGCTCACTCATGTAAGGTATAAGTCTATATATACATACATATATAAGAAGGATACTTAAGCGGCAATATGTATGCGAGCCGCGTCTGGAAGGCGGACGAGATCTGTCAGGACGGGGGGGGGGGGAGCAACGGACTTAATATGGTCTCTTCATCTTGTAGGTGTCACTTTGTATAATTGTATTAATACAATTAGGTATGATTCCGGTCTCATTTGTATTAATTGATTACATTACGCACTAACCCCGTGTATCCCACTCCGCAAACCTTTAAATGTAAATATTACATTTTTTATAATTATTGGTCACTTTTTATGAGTTATAAATATTTTTATTTTTTTTTATTTATTTTTTTTTTTTTAAAAGAGAAAAGATAGGCCCTTGACCGGGATTTGAACCCGGAACCTTTGTCTCACCGTGACATCGCTCTGCCAATTGAGCTATCAAGGCCCCTCCCGGTCGAGGACTAACCTTCTCTCCTTTAGGTAGATCCTAAAGCCCCAGTGTACTCCCGCCATTTTTGCGATGAATACACTAGAACGAAGTTCTTTGAACATTAATTTTAATTTAGGATCTTATTGACTTTCGTCATATTATTATTTATAATTTTTTATAATTATTGGTCACTTTTTATGAGTTATAAATATTTTTATTTTTTAAAGAGAAAAGATAGGCCCTCGACCGGGATTTGAACCCGGAACCTTTGTCTCACCGTGACATCGCTCTGCCAATTGAGCTATCAAGGCCCCTCCCGGTCGAGGACTAACCTTCTCTCCTTTAGGTAGATCCTAAAGCCCCAGTGTACTCCCGCCATTTTTGCGATGAATACACTAGAACGAAGTTCTTTGAACATTAATTTTAATTTAGGATCTTATTGACTTTCGTCATATTATTATTTATATTTTTTTATAATTATTGGTCACTTTTTATGAGTTATAAATATTTTTATTTTTATTTTTTTTAGTCCTCGACCGGGAGGGGCCTTGATAGCTCAATTGGCAGAGCGATGTCACGGTGAGACAAAGGTTCCGGGTTCAAATCCCGGTCGAGGGCCTATCTTTTCTCTTTAAAAAATATAAATATTACATATATGATTGTTACTTTTTATTATTATTTAGTCCTTTTATTTACTATATATTTGTGATTTCTATTCAAAATTTAATTCATTAATTAAAAAAAAACCTGTAACACTACAACCCGTGAACGGGTCTGGAGTTCAGTAAATGGTAGAGACTGTACTGTTTCATGGACAACGGTTCTGCAAGGAGGTGAATTGTCCCAGGTCACGTTCAATCGCCAGATTTCCCCCCTTATTTTTAAAATATTTTAGAGGCTGGGTGAGCCCCAGGAGGGTCCTAGATCCTATATGATTCATCTCCCGCTGCAAGCAGACTAAATAAAAGTACCACCTGCAGCAAGATTTGAACCAGGATTTCCGGCATGGCAACTCAGTGCTCTACAATTGACCCACTCTGCTCAATTATGAGAGACAGTTATGATATTACTTTATTACATTATTGTTAACATTATAAAAAAAAAACATGGAAAGGGACTATTATTTTATTGTTTTAGGTACAATTATAGCGAATGAAGTCACAACTAAACCACTAGTCAAAATGGATTATAATTAGAAAATCGAAAATTTTCCTAGTTACAATACTCCCTTAACTGTATCAAATGGAGTTATTATTGTTAATATCATGAGGAGAAAAAAAAACTATAAAATGTCAAGTTCATTGATCGTTCGTTCAGTGTACGAACAAAATGTAAGGTTAATAACAGCAATTGAACTATGACGTTCGGTTAAGACTCAGTAGAGAATATAAATAAGAGATAGGAGAGGGAGCAAGAAGAACCAGCCTTGGCACACTTACTGTCGCTAAAGGTTCTACAAGGATATCGCTTCCAAATCTCTCCGACAGGTTCGCTTTAGTTCACAAAATTATAATATTGGTAGAATAGATTCAATTTGCCAGCTTTATTTTTAATACGTAATAAAAATAATTATTATACGTAATAAAAAACAACAATATTTGATTTGCAGATCTTCAGCCGTTCCTAAATAAAAATATGACTTGTTTCAATATGGCGCATGTAGATTACACATAATGAAGAGCTGATACCATGGCAACAGCTCAAACAATACCATGGCAACGCCTATCTCGCTATTATATAAAACAGTTTTCAGTTATGTAATGGCGTCGCCTAGCAACGGATCGAGGAACATTCTGGTTAGTCTTTTGCCGTGCTCGATTAGTTAAATTATGAATATATTTAAAAATTAGCAAATAGGAGTCAACGCTCCTCACTTCTTTAAACTGCTACACAAGATATAAAATTTTAAATGAAAAAAAAGGAGTGCATAGGTTCATAAAATAAAATAAGCTACATCTTATTTCAGTATTTTGATTTTAGGACTGTTATTTCTACAAAGAGAGTGCAGTAAAATAAGACTATTTCGGAAAAAATAGATACACTACAATATATTACTGGGTTTTCCTTCAAGATCGCCATTTCAGTTGATAAGATAGATAAGGATCAGTTCGTTGACTGAAACGGTTTAAAGAGACAGAAAATGCTACTGCCACGACAGTTAATGTCAACTATCACGTAAGGCCTAGTCAGTATGTTTGGTGGAAAAAAAAGTAATCGAATCTCGTAATTAAACCTGATTTTAAGACACTCTAAAAAAGTCACGTGATTTAGAATACCATTAGAATTCTTCAATCACTGATGAATAGAGGCAGTTTTTAAATATATAATCGAGTTTAAATAATATACATGTTGGTTAAAAGAATATACATGTAGTGTAAGTATATACTGTACCTAAACTATCTGATATAGTTCAATGTAACAACTTTGCATTCAACCATTATAGGAAAGGATATTAGTCCCCTCCTCCCCAAACTATATATAATAATATACATATAAATACATTTATGTATTTTTTTTTCATAGAAATATATATGAAAACTGAATACCTAAATGTAAACTGAAAGATTCTCGTGATATTTTTACAAGCATTATAAAATGCGGAGGTAATAACACCTTAATTGCTGCAAAAGATTCTCGCTAAATGATAAGATATCTCGTGTCAACACGAGAACTTTTCCCGTAATAAACATCTCCGCAATTAGATAACCGGCTATAGAAAATAACAAGTGTTTAGATAACAACAATAATAACACACGCCCGTGGAACGTAAAGTAAAAATACTTTGCATACTTATCACTCCTCCATATCTCTTCTTCGGGTATTCTCCTAAATCCTTCGGAAGATCAAGAGAAGACATAGAGCAGGCGGCGGATATCAAAAGATCTAGCGGAGGAGAACAGCCATTAGCGAAGACTTTGTGGAATCCGGAGAATGGTCTTGGACTTCTTTCCACATTCTCATTGGCCATCGAGGCAGTCCTCTACCAGAACCAAAAGGAAGACTTCCCGACCCTCCTTGTTTTTGTCTGATATAACTTCCAGGACCTATGAGACTGCTCTCCTCCTCGGATAAAAATAAAACGGAGGATTCCCCTGATATCTAAAAGATCATCAAATATTTGTTTACGAATACTTTTCCTGTAAACAAAAACAAGAGGGAATGATCGCCTAACATTAAGACTTCAACACAACTCTTTAATAAACCCTTACTTACAAACTTTAATTAGAAAGCACAATTTACACCTGCGATCTAGTTAAGCAACTCTAGTAAATAGAGTAAAAAACAAATGACTATTAAGGTTCGAAACTCGAGTAAAATAAATAAAAGAAACGTCACTTTTTTGTATTTGTTTTGTTTTTTAAAATTTATTTAATGAAATTTACTAATGTATAATAATAATAATAATAATACATGAAGTATGTAGAATGAAAGGCATGAGATGAAGGCTAATAGAGAAACTACCCACTGGTACTCGAACAGCAAATTCAACTTAAAAGGTCACGAGGCCATCTTTTTTTCAGATATCAGGACTTGAAGAATTAGCTAGGTTTGAAACTAGAGAGTCCGAGTAAGAATAATGTTTGTCATATAAGGACTGATAGCGCATTTAAGCCGAATCTGCAACATTAAGGTCACTATGGATGACTTAAGGTGAATATGGTGCTCATAAAAAAGTGAGGAGCATTGAGGATTTTGGATTCTAAGGATTGGATACGAGAGAAATTTAATGGCTTAGAGAAACTCTAAAGCTCTAATCCTTAAGTCCAAATAGGCCTAATAATAGTCATGTATAAGAGTCTTGAGTAATTATTTGGATGAGCGTTTGTCAAGTAAGTTTGGCAGTAAGGCGTGTCGTATTTCCAGTATATTTTAATACACCATCATCATAGCGCCATGCAGTCTCAGCTATATTTTAACATTAATACATTAAGGTATATTCATTGGGAGTGGCGTAGCTTGCTGCGTAGGGAACAATATTCTATTACGAACTCAAGATACACGTTTAACTAAATTTGAATAATATCAAAATAATTTAAATTTTTTTTGCATTATTAGGCCAAACGATGATTCCCAAAACGCTTTTGAGCAAACAAAGACGATCCTCGAGGCCGAAGACATGATGCGCTGAAGAAAAAACGTTAAAGAACTCCTGAAGAGTGGTAATCGCGAATAAGGGATTGAAGAACCACAGACCACAAGCTCATCATTAGACCATAATGATATGTTTGAATGCATAGGTGTGCGGCACGGACCGTTAGCTGGGGATACAACACTACGCTCAAGTTTGGTTCTCGCTTCTTCAGATCATTTCTCCTTCCTGTAACAGTGTATTGAACGGATCAACCTGGAACGGCGAAGATGGCGGATAATATTACTTTGAAGGCAAAACAAAATAGAAGTATTAACTTCGTAAGTTGTAGTAACGCTTGTCTGACTATGCTATTGTTGATGATTCAATGCAAATATTTTGTAAAAAAATAATATGTCAAACTAGTATGATTCTATATTTTTATTGAGGACAGTAATGCAATAGAGTAGTCATAAGAGTAACTGAAAAATGGTTAACGGTTTTAATTGTTATTATAATTAAAGGGTTGACTATTAAGTTGTCCTTCCGATAAATATGTAATGTAAAAAAAGAGAGGGCACAATTAAAACTTAGAAGAAATCACAAATTTCAATTTGCTAGGACTTAACGTAATGTGAATTATGAATGAGTTGGAATTTTAAAACTTATTGTGACTAAACTCAAAGCCAAAACCTAAGGAACAGATACCAAGATTTCAACTTATAACGACTAAGATTGAGTTATGAGGAAAAGTTTGACAGGAGTCACGATTTATTTTGCGATGATCAAAATGGAAACTTTTATTGTTTTCTAAAACAACTTATCTTTTCTAATTACAAATTACTTTACTGCATTTATGATACTTCAATTGCTTTAATGAATCACCTTCTGTGAGAAAAAATCGATTGATGTTTGCTTCTCAAACATTCTGCGAAGTAATACGACACAGTTTCAAGTGTCAATAAAGAAATATAGTCAGTAAGTCTATTCCAACACTACTTTTGACTGTCATGAAACAGTAAAGGATAGAAATAGAAAAAAGGAATACGCATGCGCCTTGCGGTTATGACTATCAAAACTCTTATACAAAAAGACAGATATCGTAAATACAAAATGGAAGACGCACTGGCTTTCTTGTACTCACATTGAACTATAACTATGCGGATTTAATCTTGAATCCAATCAAATTTTAACTAAAATTTGATATATTATACATTCTAAGTACCAAATTCGAGATGTATTTCATACACCGATATATTTCGCGATAACAATGCTTCGTTCACTGCTTATTAAATATTGAATGGCAATCGATTCATTTTTATTTTTTTCTTTATCATCGAGTTCCCACATCGACAACTGACCACGTCATGCTCTATCCCATTATAACCCATTTCGTCCACTCACAATACCTTGTTTCTTTCTTTTTCGCTAATCACGAGCGACTCTGGCGGCGAAGTTATTCACGACGCATTTTATGCCGAGCAGTTCCATCAGAGTACTAAAGAGACGTGGTAAATACGTGAGTTATGAGACAGCTTTGTATCACGGTGGCGGTGGGAAACGAAAGAGGACCATGAAAATAGAAGGTGTAGAAGGGAACAGAAGAGGATTAAGGTCTGGAAGAGGAGGCGGATCGAAAGGACATGGAAGGCTTTATAATTGTCCGATCTCTCAGCGACAATGGATCTTATTAAAATAGCACAAATTGTCCCACATGCCTTCAGGTTATATACCCTACTATCCACTATATACCTCACTATACACTTTACACCTCATCCACAATATACAATATAATTGTGTATAGCTCCTGAACAATGTCCATTGTTCGATATGGGCCAATCTACGACAGCCTATTCTCTGCAAGTTCAGTAAACCTTCCTGCGGTTTTGAAGACCTGTGTCGTATCTTCCCACCTTTACAGTTTCGTGTATACCAACTATCACTTTTTTCAAAATATATTATTAGAGAAGGCTCTTGGTTGCTTACCCCCTTAAAAATTATACATATCAAGTGAAGTGATTAAGGATAAAATTCTTGTGAAAAAAATCAGTTGTCAATGCAGAAACTCGATATAAGAAAAAATGAAAAATAATCGATTTCCATCTAAAAGATTAGATGTTTGGGCACCAAATAGAAAAATGAATCGGCAAATCGCCAAAATGAAAACTGAAATGGCGAAGATTATTACCTAGAATTCAGAGACTCAAGTCTTTCTCTGAAATTGTGTAATGCAGCTTCAGATTTTTAAAATGTAGATCATGAACTTTGCTCATTAAGTCTTTTAATAATACATCCTTATGTTAATGTTGATGATTAGGCACTATCATCATGAAACATAATGTATATGCCTACATTGATAATATTTTCTAACTTCTACGGTGACTAATGCGACGCCTGACCATACCCAAACATGTATCATGTCGATAGTTCTTTTAGTCACAAGTCTATCACGCGCTTTGATAGCAATATGCAGGCCGTATCAATATTGTCGATTATGCTCTATGAGTCGTCGTGAATTGTAGGAATCGCAGAAGGTTTCAGAATTAGCTAATTGATAACGTGAACTTTAAGCATGACATTAATTTCTACGAAATAATATGATACAGTATCGAATGAAATTATGAAACATTATTAAGTCTGTTCAAATTCAAGTTTTGCCAGTCATGAGCACTGGTTTTTAAACGGAAATACGAAATGCGTATAATTCTACTAAATATACGAGATTAATTAATAAGATGTCTCTTTCTAATCATAAAATGGTGGTAAAGATTTCTATTTATTTGTTCTATAATATAGACGTCAACAGAAACCTGACAAATATTTCATTAATCGTGTTTCTATAAGCCTTTAAGATCGGAGAGGTAATTTTGGAACAATGGGACAATGATCCAAGTTTCTACTAGTACAGGATTTATCCCAGGGGAAAGGAATCCCATAAAGCAGAAGATCAAGATCCTTGAGTAGCCTGAGAGATATAAGAGTAGCGATCGAGGGATAGAACGCCAAAGAGATATAAGAAGGAATCGTGAAGGCACGGCTACCATAATCTCTTTGGGATATTTCCTCGAGCAGAGAGTTCGTGGAGCACACAATCACGACGGGTCGTGGCTCCGGCTAATTGGGGCTTCCCTCCAAGCACGAGTCTACCCCCGCCACTCTTCCAAAGAGGTACCAGCTCCAGGGCCTACCTCTATGCAATCAGAAAAGAAGAAAACTCAAATCACGAGCATGGCCATTTTTCTTCGAGTCCATCTTAAATCTTAATAAGAAATAGTATAAAGAATATCAGATTTTTTTAAGGAACACTTAAAGAAAATGAAGTATCTTAAAACGCTATTTTTTTTGGACGAATGGTGTGAGTCCTAGTAGTCGATGGTAGCAGTCATTTATGGCTATTTGAGAGACTTATGGCTTTGTAATGGAAATCTTCTATTAAATTCTAAACTAACTTCAATTAATATAACAACTTTAACATTAATTAATAATAAAACATGAATAAGTAAATTCCAAAACTAAAAGTCTTATGTCTCTGAAACCACAGGAAACAAAAGAAAAAACCTTAATCACGAGTATGGCCATTTTTCTTTTGAGTCCATCTATATATTTTAGTAGATTACAGCATAAAGAAAATTAAGTGCCTTAGAAAGCCATTTTTTGGACAACTGATGCATTAGTCATTTATGGGTATTTGAGAGACTTATGGATTTTCATTAGAAATCTTTGATTATATTCTAAATTTAATAATCAAAAAATCAAGAGTAAACAAATATAAAATCTGAAAGCTTAGAGTCTCTAAAACCACAGGAAACAAAAATAAGAAAAGACGAAAACAAAAACCATGAATATACCCATTTTTCTTTGAATACATCTCATACCTTAGCAACACTTAATAAAATAAATCAAAATAATGAAGATTTATATCGATTAACAACCCTTATGCAACACTGCCACCTTTTGTTCAATCAAAACCTTGACATATGGTGTATACAGCAGTAGTTTTTATTTGTGTGCCTTTTATCCAAAATGAGCTACGGGTATATACATAATTAGTGTATACAAATTGATTAAAATGTATTGTCTGCACTAACATGAGTTTTGACTATCAAAAACTAATAGGCTCATGCTCAGTATGATTTTTCTTAATTGTCCTCAAAGATGCTTATTAATATTTAAAAATGTGTAACAGAATAATTGCAATCTCCATAAATTGTATAAATAAGTACTGTAAAGTAATTGAAATAATAATAATAATAAGGAGGAAATGGCGGTAAGCAACAATGGGAGCCCTGATGAGGCCATCAAGAGAAAGAGTGATGGATGACTGGACCACTCTTGCAAGGCCATCGACAGCCGTCAGCTTCGACGTCGGCGCTGATTGCTTCTTGAACGCCTCGAAGATTAGCGTGACTCTGAGTAGTATCGCCGGGGCGGGAATAAATAACGGATATATATTTTATGTAGCGGAGGGAGAAATGTATAAAAATATATGAAATATATTCGCAATGCCGTAGTCAGTTAATTCACCGGCATTCCGGCACGAACTTCTCAGTCTTCCTTTTTCATAATTCTATTTTATCTTCGTGAGTTTGCAAGGTTTCTCAATTTTTGTTCACGATTATACATTCATTTTTTTTATATTCGTCTTACATAATAAATTATCATTTGTATTTTATTTTTTCCCGAAGGTTTATATTTATTATTATGTACGATTAAGACCAATGAATAAAACAAAAAAAATACCGTAATTAATGACGTAAAAGAATTCTGTTATTTTTTATATGCATAAACGTATATATCTTAAAAACGTCTTAACTCAAAAACCTAATTTTCCAGCAGAGATAATGGAAGTTCCAAAAGAGTTATAAAAATAAAAATTTGGGTATTGGCAAAGCAAAGCATTCCCATAGCAATGATGTATTGAATTTTTTAAACTAACCTTTATACAATTTCAGGCTATCAGTCCCATAAAACTTAAATTTCAAACATGATACAAGTAAAAATATGATTAAACTAGCTTTTACCCGCGATTTCGTTCTCGTTGATTTTAAATAGAAATTTATTTTAGTTTCATTTTCTATAAATGAACTCATATTATAAACAATGACTTGAAGCATTTGTGAATTGAGCCAGCCTACCAATGCTTATACCTTTGTTGATAGTTTTAATAAACTGCCCTATTAAATATTAAATGGCATAATTACAAAACTATCGATAAGTTTTCTATTGAAATCCATCATGTAATATCCAAAACTGTAATAACTAGTGGTTGATTTTGCAAAATCTTGAATACAATTATTATTATGTTAAAATGTAAAGCCTGCTTACTTATTTTTAAATCTCTAACTTAACATGTTAAGATTTCCCGCAGATTACACTTTTAGGGGTCGATTTTAGAAAAATGAAGAAACAAGTATTTCTTTACTGTTAATGTAGAAGTTAAATCTAAAATTTCATGTTGCTTGCTTCAAACATGACGTATTTTTATTTTACCCTCTTAGTGGATGAATTTTCAAAAATAATTCTTTCTTAGTGCGCGTTGGCCTTATAAAATGTACCTACTGTCCAAAATTCAAGTCTGTAGCTTATGCCGTTTTGGCTCGCGATGGTCTTTTCAGTCAGGACGTACACTTTATATTATATATATAAGTTGGAATTAGAATATTAGACATTTCGTTCTTGAATTAAAGCTTCATCTTGATCAAATATTTCGGTTTTAGGGCTGTTATTTCAATACAGAGAATGCAGTGAAACAAGATTAAGACATAAGACCAAATAAGTATTATTTGTAACATTTATTTTTACATTTTTTTAAAGTATTATCACTTATTAAAATGATAATGTTAAAATACGTTTGTAATGATGTAGGTGAGATTAGGAGAGACTTTAAAGTGTAAATACGAAACAGCTGCTCCGTTGATATAATATGCTAATATATTCAAATTTAACGCGCGTGCTTTTGAACTCTCAAAAAACGTATGCTATTACTAGAAAGTCGTTTATGCTTATTTCAATGAATTAATTTGAAATTGAAAATGGAATTCAAGATTCAGTTGGAGGCGTTTTCGTAATAATAACTCTTTAAGGTCATTAAATAATTTAATGGTCAACGTTTCTACGATTCAGCACGCCTTTCAAGGATATATGTATAAGAATATAATAACATGTATTTACGAGATTAATTCTAAAAATGGGTTGGTAGCATACGCTGATTTTTTTCGGTGATTTAACAAGAAGGCACGGTATCATAAATAATGACAAGTATCTGTAATCACTAAATACATTATGATTTTATACTTCGAAACAATTTGTTTGTTTTTAATCATTTGTTTTTTTTATTAAGAAAGAATTACATAAAATATGAAGATAAAGTCCATAATTGAACCATGAATATCAATCTAAAATTCCTTTAAGAATGTTTTTTTAATTTCAACGAGAGTCAACAGACTGTCATTTGTTCCTACAGAATTGTTCCTGATGGATACAAGGGATTTGGCCAAGTACAGGAAATCGGGAATATGCAAAAACATTTTAAAAGAATACAATAAAAATTTAAAAAATATATAAAAGGAAAAGAAATTTGTATCAGTTTCGCAGGTTTTAGAGTTGAATCACAAAAAGTTTTAAATTTCCATTTTAATATTCTCGACAGTAAAATTAATTCTGAATTTTAGTATAGAATAAAATAGTGTAATTATGGGAGATTAGTATATTTTGGTAATTACATAATCTAGAAATACACATCGAAGTATACATATTTCCCGTAATTACACCTTTTTCCATATTAAACATAATGATGACTTGTACTTTTGGAAAACATTTAAAGGGCAACGAATGAAAAGTTAAAACTTGTTGAGAATCGAAGCGACAATCTGTGGATTCATTACAATATTTTCAGCTATTTACTTAGACATTTTATCGGCGTTGCCTAGCAACGGAAATATTCTTTTCTTAGTCATGCGCAGTATAGTCCTGAACTGTGCATGTAAATCATGATGATAAAATACAGGAACTAACCTTCAATCGACACGTGCTTACATTAGACTTTTTTGAATATTAAAAAATAAATAAATATAATTTATAAACTTATTTGTCAACTATTTGATACGAATCTTTTTACAAGCCGCTACTAGATTGATCCAATCCTTTACGAAGGACTTCTTGTACAAATTATACGAATAATGACTTCCAGGAGATATTCCAGGACGAGAAGACGCAATCTTGGATAATGGCTGAGGATTGCACCTCGGTTGGTACGGACCGTTCTTGTATAATTGCTTTTCCCATCTTCTCTTCCACACGGCGTTATTTAATTGCTAATGCATTTCTTCTCTTGCTCGATAATTATCTTTATTGTTTTATTTTACCTCCTTATTCTATCTCTCTCTGCTTCTTTCTCTCTTCTTCACGGAGTTTATTAAATAAATTTGATCCCTCTTCAGCTAAATTGCACACTAAAAGACCGCGACACCTTCAACTACAACTACTTCGCTCTACTCGAATTAAAGTAGGAGATATCTCTTCCGCCAGTGGAAGAAGACGAAATGGATGATGGTACTCCAGAGGGGAAGATGACCGTGCAACTATCTAATGGCATCACCGAAGATTTGTCATCATCAACATCATCAGGAGAAGCATTCAATCATCAATGGCGGCTGTTCTGATGGATCTCCAGCAATGGCGGCTAAATTGGACTCGATTTATTCCATCGACGTTTCGAAATTCCATCAATTACTACAGCTTTTTATCTCATACCGATGAAAGGAATGAAAGAGAAATAAGAAAAGTCACTGTGCTTACGGATTTGAACAAATAAAAGAAATTAGACACTAATGAAAGGTAACTTTTGATTAATCAGATATAGATTTTATAGTTTACTTTGTAATAAATTAATAATAAAAAAAAAACCTGTACCACTACAACCCATGAAGGGTCTGGTCTTCAGTACATGGTAGAGACTGTACTGTTTCATGGATAATGGCTCTGCAAGGAGGTGACTTGTCCTAGGTCACGCTCAACCGCCAGATTTTTCCCCCTTATTTTGGGTACCATATTTTTATAATATTTTATAGAGGCTGGGTGGGCCCCAGGAGGGTCCTAGATCCTATATGATCCATTTCCCGCTTCAAACAGACTAAATAAAAATCATGGCCTGCAGCGGGATTTGAACCCGGATTTCCGGCATGGCAACTCAATGCTCTACCACTGAGCCACTCAGCTCCCTTAAAATTAATAATAAGTAGTAATAAATAAGAATTATTTTAAAATTTAACAGCCTTGCAAGCGATCAAATTTTAAATATAGCTGATCAAAGGAGCGGGATATACAAAACATTAAGTTTCTGTTACTAAGGTTGTGAGTTCAAATCCTGCCACAGTCGTATAAATAACATAACTTGTAACAGTCATCGATGGACCCTGAAGGATCTGCAGATCCCCTTCAGGTAATAATACCATAAAGTCGAAAAACTCTAAAAAAAAAATCTAAAATCAAAAACTAGCAGTTGAGCATAATCGGACAAACCTCCCCCTGTACAACCCACAAGAAAAGTACAGATTCTACCTCGTTACAAATTTAATTATTTGTAATCATGTTAAATTTTTATTTCATAATTGGTTGGTCAATCTCCGTCATTATGCTTGAAAGACTAAGGAGCGGAGTGGCTGATTTGCCATTACTAAGGTCCTGGGTTCAAATCCCGCTGCTAGCAGACTTTTATTTTATCTGTTATCAGGCGGATGGGGATCTTATGGAACCTAACACTGTCCTGGGGCTCGCCCAGCCTCTATAAAGTTGGTACTCTGTATGGATACACTAGCGCCACCTGTAAAATAAATTTACAACAGAGTGAGATTAGCGACAAAGGTATATTGTCAATACATTTTTTTGCTGAAGAAGACTGAAAGAGCGCTATATGGAGCCCTCGATGCCGGCCATTGTTCTACCCTCGCCCTGCGATCCTCCTCCGACCAATTATCCCACAGTCCTTCAAGACTCCCCCACCCCCGCCTATCCTCATCCTGCTTATAAAATTATATCCTCTAGGATAATACAAAAATATAATACATAATCTATTGAATAAAGGGTAAAATTGGTTTTGAAAGTTCCAATTATTCCCTTAATATTTTATTCTCAGATCAGGTAAAACAAGATAATTTTTTATTAACTTGTTAAGCAGCATTGGACGAATTAATTTAAAAAAAAAAACTATCTCTACAGCCCACGAAGGTTCTTGGGCTCAGTACATTGTAGATACTGTACTTTTTTGTGCCTATAGTTGTGCAGGTTCTTCCCGAATTACGAGTACCCACTTTTTGAGCCTGGGTGGATATGTTGGTGAGCTACAGGGGCGATAAATAATTTATATTACACATAATTATTCGAGCTCGGAACTTATCCCTCTTAACACTTAAGTTTCACGCTTTTTTTCTTACGTTTCTGCCCAAACTTAAGACCATGATCAAGGGCAGGCTGTGCAAAGAGAGTTGGAGAGAAGTGTTCCAAAGTAATAACTTTTAATATCCCGGCTTGAAGAAAAGATTTACAATATATTACTTACACTTAACATACATGGAATAAATTGAGTTTTTCGTTAGTTAGTTACGTTGGTACCGAAGTAGTGTGTATGTCTGTGCATATGTGTGACTTTATTGGCCTGAACTAGTTTTGAAATCAATTTATTTGGTAAAGTGGTATAAATATTCATCGAAAATGGAAAAGATTAAATACAGGGTGGTTTTATTTCAAATTGATGATACATAGAAGGTACTGCTGGCTAGTATTGTTGATCTCAAACATAATTATAGAAGAAACAGTTATGTTAGAATTTTATAATAATACGATTATTTGTGGTTTTTAAATTTTTTTTTCTTCTGAAATTGAATTCCCTACAAGTGGACATATTTAACCCGAACATCCCGAAATTGATTGCCTATCTCCTGACAAGACATTAGCGACGACAGACAGGTATAAACTTAACAAATAAGCCCAGGAGGGAATATTTTCCTTCGGCGATAATTAGAGACAAGAAGAGGAAGGGCTGGAGATCTGATAGCGCGGAAAGGTCAGGCCTGGGAACTCGCCGCAAAAAAATATATTTCTCCTCCGAGCGGGGATCGTTTTATTTTATCTTATTTGCCGAGCAGCCGAGGAATGCCCGCGAGGAAGGTGGAGTACCGTCATTAGCGGCTCTTCTCCCTCGCCGTGTCTCATGACCGCTTATTACCGGAGGATATCCCGCCGGGACGGCGAAGTCAAGAAGGGGGGAGGATGAGGAGGAACTCGAAGATCGGCCATCGGGAGAGTAATCGCATGCTTCGGGGGTCACTTAAACGTCAAAGGTTAACTTCGATTCGAAACCGTTCACTAATAATTGCGAAGCGAAAACTACATAAACCATAAACATTACTCAACACTTTCCTAGGATTAAAGAAAAAAAAAGATATAAATATTATATAATAAAAATAGCGGTACTCCAGAAATAACACATCATCAGATCACTCCGCTGAACAAGAAATACCTAGTTGATTTCGTAGTAACTGATTTGTATTCAACTGTAAAATTCGTATTCATTGTTATTATTCTTATGCATTAATAATGAAGACTGTAGGGAAAAACCGTGGTGGCTCAAACTTTGTTAACAGTGGTTTCTGAAAGATCTTTCTAAGGAGAACACGATGATTTTGATCAAAACAGGAGAAAAACGAGTTCAAAAGGCTCAAAACGGCTAATGTTTGGCTTAGTGGTTAGCATAACAAACTTCTATGCCCAAGATCTCGAGTACGCAGCCCGGCAGATGGCCTTAGGTTGTGCCGTCCTTCGGAAGAGACTAAAATGGGGTTCAGCTGTTGCGGTGTCAGGTACTCTCTACAAAGATCCCTATCCTGATTATACCTAGATAGGCACAATTTATGAATCTACAGAGGCATCGTCTGGTTAACTACAGAAGCATAAGTTGAGATTAAATAAATAAACAAATAAGCAAACGAATATATATTAAAAACAGCAATAATCCTAATATTATTAGATCACTCCTTCGTACAAATGCTATTTAGTGGAATTCGTATTAACTAATGTCCATTCAGCTGGAAAATTTGTATTCATTGGTATTACTCTTATGTATTATATATGCAATTAAAAAAACTACCTAAAATTCTACAACCCGTGGAGTTTCTTGCGTTCAGTACGTGCTACTGTTCTGTTTCATGGAAAACGGTTGAGCTGGGAGGTGATTTGTCCTAGATCAAGCTCTTAACCGCCAGGTTTTTCCCAAATAAGGGTACTGCATATAGGCTGAATGAGCCCCAGGAGGAACAAAACAAAAGTTTTTACAAATACATTTGTGCTTATATATAACTACTAAGCAGCTTTCTTGGACACTATTTGTACTCTTCATAGGTATCCAAGATCAAGGGAGAATGTGGTGGGTTCGAAGCCGATGGGGCGTTAGGTCAGGTGCCGGAAGTACTCCAGTATTTGTCCAGTCACTAATCCAGTTTCATTGTTGGAAACCTGTTATGGCAACTCCAACTTGTCGGGCCTATTAACGAAGGCTGGCTTTGGAGCATGCGCGGTGGGAAGGTATGTGTTAGTTTTATTTTTGGACCTTTTTCGTTTCTCTAATTGGCAACTCTTCCTAAATACTTTATATATATATATATATATATATATATATATATATATATATATTATATATATATATATATATATATATATATATATATATATATATTATAGTTTAAACAAAAAGAAGAATGATTTTTAATTATTATTTGATTATAATTAAAATGGGTCCAACTATATAATTATGTAACAATTTTATTTCGTTAGAAATAATACGAAAATATGTAAGTACCATGAAACAATTCTTCTTTAAATATTTTGTTAATTTTCTTACTTGATTTATACGGTTGATTAATATTCAGTTATAATTTATCAAATTATATTTTGACATTTATTAATTTATGTTTTAAATCATTTTAACTTTTTAAAATCAAAATTAAATGTCGAAAGGTCTAAAGGTATTCGAAAATAACATATTACGTTATTTCAGTATTTGTGACGACATAACATCAAAAATATTGAATGGAGTTGTCAGGTTCTTGGGCTTGGTAATGAACAAATCACTCAAAAATTAATTCTAGGGGTAGACTGAAACGTAGATGGGAGGATTGCGTTTAGTGGGATCCTCCAGATTTGTATCCGTAGGTTGGTATTATATGGGACTGATTTGTTTCTTTTATGAATAACCAAAAAGTCCGGATGGTTATGCATTATTATTATTTTAGGAAGAAAATGGTCCGGGTGGAGGTAAAAAAATTCTCTTATATAGAGAGAACGGTTTACTTGCAAGCCGACGTTTCGACACATATTTCAGGTCTTCTTCAGGGCGATTATAGTAGGATCACACTTGACACTAGACTAACAATTATTATTTTACATTACCATGGTGACCCCAATGCTATATCAATATCTTATGAACTTGATATAGAGTAATGATTATATAAATTGAGAACATTAATAAAAATGGATAAAAGAAAATAGTTCATTATTACCATCGAGATTGAAAAATTAATAATTCGAAGAAAATCCGATAACTGCTTGAGGATCTTTCTCTTTTTTCTACGCACGAATCGTACGCGAACGGCACCGTTCGTGAATTATTGCCCTAAGAGGCCATCGATGGTATCTACGAAGAGCCTTGAAGGCGAGTGGCCGTTGACCCCGCGAGAGCACGATGATAAGAAGAAATAAGAAGAGGCTATGGAAATAAGAGGATATTTGATGAAGGATGGTGGATGAGGATGGCGGAGGACTACAATCATCCCGGTTCGAATCGCCTCCTATTCCACCTTTTAGCTTTCCCATTCCTTCCTCACGTTCTCAATCTCCATCCACTTCATTCCCGTTCCAAGTTGTCTGCTTCGAACCCTCAGGCGCATCATACCGTCTTATTACTTCCACCGGCTTGCCTCTTCTTCCACCTCGGTCACGTTTTTCTTCCTGTTATTATTATTATTTTTTTTTTTAAGATTATATATATTATCCTACTAATATTATAAATGCGAAAGTTTGTATGTTTGTCTCTCTTTCACGCAAAAACTACTGAACGGATTTGGATGAAACTTTACAGTAATATAGGTTATACATCAGAATAGCACATAAGCTATAACAAGGGCGGATTTATGGGGGGGGAGCACGTGCCCCCCCGATAGTTTTTTAGATACTGTGGAGAATCCGCTATAGTACATAATTAAAAGCAAATCACATGATAATAGTTGTTAAAATGACAAAAAGAACATGAGTGAAACTATTGTTTTGATATCCTACTAATATTATAAATGCGAAAGTTTGTATGTATGTTTGTTACCTATTCACGCAAAAACTACTGAAAGAATTTGGATGAAAGTTATTGAGTAAAAGTTATACATCATAATAACACATAGGCTGCGGCAAGGGAAGATTAAGGGGAGGTATGGGGGCACGTGACCCACAACAGTTTTTTGTGTTCTGTGGAAGAGTCGATTATATTACACAATTCAAAACAAATCAGAAACTTAGCATTTTGAAATTTACAGATAGGTTCTTTGTATAATTTAAGAAAGAAATTTGTATAATTCCACCCCAAGGGTTTCCCCTTTAATATAATAGGGGTTCAATGATTGTATAGAATCCGCCAGTATTGAAGTTAGATATCTAAAGACTGCACCCCCCAACTATCTCCTTTACATTAGATATCTAAAGTTTTGGATGAATGAGTAACTTATAGTTAAAAAAAAAAATTAAATTATTTATTTAAAATGATTTGTCACGAAACTGTCAGATTTTTTATAAGAAATGATTTAATAAATATTAATAACAATAATGATATTATAATATTAACGATAACCTTCGGGTCCGTTAAAAATTACAAATTTTCGAAAGAAAACTACTCCGACCAATCTTCGGTCCCGTTAATATTAGAGGGGAATGGCGACGGAGAATAAATGAAGACATTTATGACCTGTTCAACATATCTCTACAGTGATAACAATACATCGTCTTCGGTGGGTAGGTCATGTCGTTAGGATGCAAATAAGTGCCATTCCAAAAGTGGTGTTGACAAGACAGTTGCAGGGACGTCGAGCGGTTTATAGTCCAAGATTAAGGTGAGCAGATTGCGTATGATGCTAAAAAAGCTGGAGTAAACAGCTGGATGACAACAGTCAGAAATAGAAGAGCATGGCGATTGGTGTTACAGGTGGCCAGGACCCACTTGCGGGTTGTAGCGCCAATATAATATTAATAATAATGGAATCATGTCATTAAGCAATGACCCATAGATAAGTGACGAAGTAAGGGTCATCTAGTGGTCAGCATAACAATCTACTGTGCCTTTGATCGCGGGATTGCGCCCGGCATTACAGGAATATACAAACAAGTGACAAGTGACGCGCCGTTGTTATGGCAACTTCGTATCTTAAAAAAATTTGAAAGCAATATATTTTTAAGGATGAAATTATTGCGTTTCTCCCAAGCATTTAATGTCATAATATGTGCTACTACTATAGTTAATCGAGCTATGATGCAGCAGGAGTCCTCGATTTCGGCTATCCAGGTATAATTAGGGTATAGATCTTTAACGCGTATCTAACACCGCACAGGCTCGGCAATCCCATTTTAGGTCCCGTCAATAAGATCGTCATATTCTAGTTTTTTTGTTTGTCCGAAATGCATACGTTCCCGTGGTTTGGCAATATCATATTTTTCAAAGCGAACTTAAAACAAAAACAATATTTTTAAGTGGAAAAACATTGTGCTTAATCTTCTTTATGTAAAAATGCGGAGTATTGAGTCCATTAATAATTGCTAACAGTTGGATTTCAACCAGGGAACTTTGGAAAAACTCTTCACCACCTCTAGACACTGAATTACCTCGCTCATTTTATTTTTTAGTAAATGCCGAATAATTATGTACCTAATAAATTTTCAAATCGGTTTCTAAAACAATTTAAATAATATATATCCCGACCTACATGACACCTACAACTCCTTACTCAAGGCAAGGCCGCGAGCGATTATATCGATTGCATCTATCGAGCTATAGCCTGGGCGAAACAATCGATACCTCGAGAGAGGGGAAATAAAAGGTAAAGGGTTCGAGACCCGCCAAAGCATGCTGGGGGACGAGGCACTTCGTTGGATTCCTTCGTACAAAAAGAGGATTCAGATTTCGAGATAATTACACTCGGTCGAAAGCTATTTCGTTTTATCCGGAGCCTCCTTCGAATGCTTCGCTTAAATACTGAAATGTATATGTGTGTGGATATATATAAACTGCCGCTTAATCTCAGTTTAAGATTCTTTGGTCTTTTTGACTCCTATCGCACACCATTCCGGGCATTCTAACCTTTTCTCAGTGTCTCTTTTAGGATTATTTTCTTCTTCTTCTTTTATTTTAGATAACTCGAAAAGATATATAGTACATATACTTTTTCTATTTAAATCCTTAGGAATTTTCGAACTCGTCTCATTTAAGATATAATCTGGAAATATGCGGCGATTTCAAATTGTAAGCTCGACAGGAATGTCTATAGTTTAAAATTTCAAGTCTTAATTACAACTGAATCCAAAAAAGATCTTTTTACTAACGCTTTAAATTATGTGAAGAAAAAAAAAAAGAATACACAGCAAACCCTGAGGCTACCACGACCAACACAAAAAACGGGGTCCCACCATATTTCTCCTCAAGATCAGATTTAATGTTATCCTCAAACCCACGCTACGGTTTACCTGAGGGCGTTTTGTTCCCAAGGCATAAGGGGCAGGTTCCCAATTGTATAATTAACTGAATAATAATATAGAGAGTAAATTTAGTTATTTTTATTGGTATTGTTTTAAATAATAAATGAAGAATGTTTTCAGAATAGATGTTGATAGAAAATGTGACCATTTTTTATGAAGAAAATTAATTTAGGACAGTGGTCTTATCCAGTGCCGTTCTGCCATTGCTGCTGTTGAAGAAAGATGCCGAGCCTTTCTTCATTTTTAAGGAAATCATTTACCATTAATTTTAATGTTTACATTTAATTAATAAAGTGTTTGAAACTAAAGTGTTAGCATGCCTAAATAATTCATAATAAAATCGTTAGGTTTCTTAAACAAAACATGCGCGGACAAACCTCCGTAGAATTTTTGTTTTTGTTTTGAGGTCCTTAGTTTCAGTTTGGCTACTTTCCCCAAATTATATAACATATATATATATATACATATCTAATGGCATTTCAGTACTAAGCTAGTACAAGGAGAGACTATCTAACAAGAGTGTAGTGGGGCGACAGATTAGGGATGAGGAGTACCTCAGGGAATGATTTATGGCCCCGTGTTATCTTCTTTGTTCTCGACTCCTTTATCAAGATCCTCCTTTTCCTCTTTCTTCTCAGGACCCGACTCCATTATCCTGGACCACTATTGTGCCTCCTCCTTGGTCCAGATCTCTTCTCGAGACGAGGGCCTATTTCCATAGAAGACTGTTAACTATTTAACACAACAAACAGAAGGGGCTTATCTATCTTGCCTCTGTCTTCATCGCTACCACGGCTCGTGTTTACGTTTGACTTTTCTTTGTGTTATCTAATTATACATTAGCCTTCCAACTCGCTTCCTTTTAT
Source organism: Arma custos (assembly GCA_037127475.1). Classification (NCBI taxonomy): domain Eukaryota; kingdom Metazoa; phylum Arthropoda; class Insecta; order Hemiptera; family Pentatomidae; genus Arma; species Arma custos. The sequence continues at coordinate 132,538,494 of CM073764.1, forward strand.
AATACAAATAAACTAGTGTTCGTATTTAAATACAACAGATCGTCGATTATCCGAAATAATGTCTTCAGGTGGGGTTCGGATAACCCAAATTCACTTAAAAAAAGAAGAAGTGTGGCAATTAACTAAAAAATTATTATTTTCTTATGTAGTAAGCAAGTTAAGAAATATATACTGAGGACAATTTATGGTTGTGACACAAAGAAAGTTGTAATATTAGTTAGGCATAATTTTTATAACTTCTGCATGGCAACTAAGTCTCTAGGCCTTTTTAGTATTAAATAATAGTGTACAATGATCAAACATATATTATTTCGAGAATAAGGGTCAAACTACAAGGGCCCAAACTAAATACTACTATTGAAAACAGACAATTAAAGTGGTTCGCATGCCTGTCGACGTGCAGTACAGCCCAAGTACGGCAAGGAAGATAATGGATGCCCTAACACTGGGCAGACTCTGAGGTCGCTCAAGGATCTTGTATCTAGAACATATACAAAGAATAGGAGCAAGAAGGGGGGAAACCCTGATCAAAATGAAAAGGATCTCTTGCAAACTGGAAGGATGGCTCCGATGGATAGAACTACGCTGAACCGCTGAAGAGGAAGATAAAGAAAACGAAGAAGAAACTTATAGGAATCTCTATTTCGATTCCTCCTTGTATCTTTCCCACAAAAATAGTTAAGATAATCGATGCTCTACTGTTTTTATAATGAATAATTAGTATTTTTCAAGATAATACAATTAGTACATATAGAGATTATTGTAGTAAAGTAAGTGTCACTACACAGAAGACGAAGAGACTTCCTTAATAGAGACCTTTAGGATTAGGGGGATTATGTAACAGAACCGTGTGTGAGTAAATAAGCCATCAACAGACATGGAGTAGTTTAATTTTTTTTTAGGAAGGGTTGGGCGGACTATAAGAAAGAAGAACCAGAACTTTCTCCTCAATTACAATAAAAATCAATTATTTAACATTATTGTAGCAATTATATAACAGTAGTATGATAAAGAATCAAATTAGACTGATAAAATAAAATAATTTTGGGAGAAATAATTGTGAAAATAAGAAGTCTGTCTCCGTTACGGTCCGTCCCGCTTTACATTTGTAAAATTTTTGGTTGATTTTTTTTTTAACATTTGTATCAGTCTTAAGAGGCATTGCCCCTAAATAAAGATAATTAATTCAAGTTATCTAAATTAATTAAAGCTGATACATAATAATTACATTTGAGAAATTCGAAGATGGATTCCTCTCAAGGTGAGTCAAGGTCAATTTCCCACCGATCTATTTAATGATAATGTATTACGGTTATTCATGAATATAGTAACTATTAAGTGTACTTAAATCAGCTTTATGTATTTTTCAGTTTTTATTTTTTGGGAGTGGAAATATTTATCTACCTTTTGGTACTCAGGTACAGCTATGAAGCAGGTATGGGTATAATTATAATATGGAAGAAGATGATGAACGATAAAGAACAGAACGATGAGAAAGCCATAAAGGCCTCCCTGGAAAGAAGAGATATGAAGTTGTTGACCCGCGAGTGGCGGCCATAGAGGTAGAAGATGGACTGACAACAGTGTGACGTAACGAGCACCTGCCCCCTCCACTCCACCCTGTTGCCGGATCTACCCTCTCCATAGCTCACTTCTGGTCCAGAGGAGTTCTCTCATCTTCGTGTCTATGAGAGGGCGTGTTGTATAAGGGAGGATAATTACAGAGACAAAGGGTCATAGAGGTATTAGTTCGGGGTATGCATAAGCTTGTATTTGGAGGGTCACCTAACTTACTATATTCTTTAGTATCGATTAAACCTACCCTTGCAAGAACACTCAAACATACGTAAGAATATACGTAGGAGTAATACGTAAGAATATGATTCTGAAGAAGATAATATTCCCCTTAAGATTTGACTATTTTACCCTTGTGAGGACTCCAAACTCGCATCACTTCTAACCTTCTTAATATCGCACTAGTACTTCAAATCAAAAACCAGCATTTTTGAAAAGATTATTAGTTAAGTTGGAATATCTTTTGGACACTAAAAGTGTCCAATGCACAGACAAGATCTACAGCTACAATCAGTTTTGATGAGTGGTAAACACATTTCTTCCATCGTCATAAATCATCACCGATAAAACAACAATTTTCGAGTTGTGTCTCTTTAGCACGTCATACCCGTGCGAGAATACATGTTGCTCTCATTTCAATCATTAGGGAATAATTATCAGTATTGTAGTTTTGAAACCTCCCAGTATTAACACTACTTTTATTTAGGCCCTATTAATCTAAAAGCAATATCTCTGAGAAATTTCTTATCTTTAAATATATCTTTCATCATCCTTGATATCCGGAAAAATATCTACATTATATATTGCAATATATAGTGAGAATAACCTAGTACAAGACATTTAGTATATATGATCAATAAATAAAATATAAAATCTTACAAAATTTTTGTTGGTTGGTGTTTTGAATTCCTTGCGAACTCTGATTTCATACCTGCAAAAGAAAAAAAAATATTAACATGAAATATTGGGTAAAAAAAGATAGTATATTCCTAAAGTTTATAGTTTATAGAGTTATTATTCAACTATCGGTTCGCTAATCACGTTAAGGAATATAATTTTTTAAAAATGAGCCATGAGAGAGAATAATAGAAGAAAATAGCTGTTGAAACAAAAGTCTCTCTGGTAAAAAAAAATACAAGTAAATAAAAATAATCGAATCGAAATCAAAGTAATTTAAACTACTACGATTTTTAAAATTGACTTTTATTTATAACCCTCATTCTTATTATTATTGCTAATGTTTAAAAGTAATAAACAATAGAAATTTAATTATTTTAACAATATTTAATATTCTTTAATAGTATCATATATCATTAGTTAACATCATCATATGTTGTTTAACAGTGACATTCCGCATTCTGAGTAAGAGCAGAGATATGAGTACACATCGGAGGTACTGTACTGAATAAATTTGTTCAAGTTTTGTAGGACAGGAGAGGAATGTAGAGTTTGTTGTTCTTTGCATTACCGTTATTCTTGAACGAAGCGATAGTGAACGAACCACATGCCTCATAGTCCCTGTCTTACAATCAAATATCATCACATAATGGAAGCATTACAGCTCGAAGGACCTTTAAAACTTTTTTTTTTTTTTATTAGATATTAAGGAAGGTTTTTAGCTTAGATAAATTATACAAGAAGTGGAAGATTAATTAAAAAGAAACGTGAATTGTTCCAAACGGATTGAGAAGATACATTTTGTTTAGTTTTTCTTTTGTCGTGTTAAGTGCTAAAGTGGAATATCACAAAACCGCTGATCCTGAATTCTTTTAACTGTTACAAAAAATATAACATTGTTTTTAAACGGACGAGGAAAAAATGGATTTCATCGATTGAAAAAATAAATCCAGCTATATCTTAATCTAATATTTCGATTATATGACTGTTATTTCAATATAGAGAATGCAGTGGAACATTTTCTTTATAAACTATAAACAATTTTATGAACCTAGAAAACAAATCAAAATTAAAAGAATAATCAGTATTCTATTTAATAAAAAATACGCAATACTTAGTGGCTACACAAATTTTAATAGACTCACTAGGGATTTACAAAATAAATATGTACCAAAAACTGAACTTTAAAATTTTTATATTAATATGAGAATAGTTCTACTAAAATGTTAAGTACCTGCAATAATATAATTAAATGAACAGTTGTAAAATGGGTGTTTGTCCGCCGTTAAGGAGGCAGAGGCAAGCGAGGCCCAGAGCCTAAAACACATTCTCCTAATTAATTGTAAAAACCAAACTAATAATAATTCCCAATGTTAGTTACTTTTATAACTCCACTCAAGTCCTTCATGAACGACTAAGTTATCTTATAAACAAACCAGACTTTCAACTGTCAATATTCAACAGGTATTGATGTTTTAAACATAACGAATTTGCTGATTATATTCCTCATATTGCTATAAACAACACGCATTTACCACCATGAGTGTTGTTATACAACTCGGCCTGTTGTACAAGTAAACAAAAAACGACTGAAAATTTTCTAAAGCTGAAGTTGTGTTTGCACCAGGGTCCCTCTTTTTGTGCTTGTGTTTACTCTTTTCATACGATGTTTGTTATTTGCTTTTCGTCTTTTGCTGTTCTTCGTCGTTTCTTCTTCTTTTGTTTTCTATCCCAACTACGTTATGGACATCAAATGTATTACAGCTTCCTTCTTCGCAACGTCTTCGTTATTACTAATCCTCGAAGGTTAAGACTCCTTGAAGGGCCAGTTAATCGTATTGACATATTATGCAACGGATAGTTCCGGTTCTGACTCAAGGTGATTTGCAACGCCCCTCCCCCACTTCTACCTCATTGGTGATAGAAAACAATCGCTACAATATATATATATATATATATATATAAAATAGGTTGGAGAAAATGAAATACATTATTGAAATTCAAAACTTTATCTAAGATGTTTCGGATTGTCCGATTAGGGTCAAATATGCACCGTTTTGTTTTATAATTTGTTGCCATTTTAAAGGTAGCTTCACAATGCCTCTCTCATAGAGGTCTTTATTGGCGAAAAACTCTAGCAATTGATTTTCACAATCTTCTCTTGATCTCAATTTCTTATCACTCAGGAAGTTTTGCAATGCGAGAAAAACCAAGCTACTGGAGTTTCTGGCGAGCCAATATAAACTGATGGAACACAACATCCCTTCTGTTGGCCAATGCAGACCGTTTCTGATCAATCGCTAACTTCATACGGTCCGGTTGTTGACAGTAGAGATCTGAATTTAGTTTTGGGCCACACGGAAGGAAGTCATACTAAATGATTCCTTTCAAGTCCCGCCAAATAAACAGTAGAACCTTCCGTGCCGTTAGTCCTGGTTTGGCCACCGTTTGAGCTGCTTCAACACGCTTTGACAACGATCGTTTTCGCACAATATTGTCGTACGTGACCCATTTCGCCATCTGTTTAAGAAATGGATCGATTTTATTCCGTTTGGCCAAGGCTTCGCAGATAGAAATTCGATCCATCATGTTTTTTGGTGTTTATTGGTGTGGCACCCAAACATCGAGATTCTTTTTGAATCCAGCTTTGGACAAATGGTGGTCGATCTTTAGCTCCTGGACGATGCTACGATTACTAACATGCCGGTGAACATCAATTATTTCTGTGATTTTTATCTATCACAGTACATTATAGAGGCTGTACTGTTTTTAAGACAGCTGTTGTGAAGAGAGGTGATTTGTCCGAAATAACACTCAATCGACAAGTTTTCTCCCAATCAGAGGTACCGACTTAATAGAGACTGGTTGTGCCACAGGAAGGTCAGTAGATTCTATACATCACTGTTAACAGATTAAATAATGTATCTGCAAAGCTGGATTTGAACCAAAGACTTTCAGTGTAGTAATTCCTAAGAATTACTTCAGTGTGAAGTTTAATGCTAAGAATATTATCAATCTACAAACGAATAGGTAATGAATAATACCTCTAGAATAACCAAAAAAATAAATATAAAAATACGCATTTCTGTGACTTGTATGCACGTGCCGAAAGGTAATTTAATATCTTGTAAAAGTAACATAAAATACAACAAGACAATAGTCGAAATAAATTTAATGGGTAACAGTGTCATCATTATTATTCATTGTCATTTACTGTTGTTATTTTTAGTTTTATTAGTGACATAAATAAATAATCTGAAGTTATACTTTATTTAAAACACACAACAATGTTTACAAAAAAAATTCTTAATACACTAAATAATCACTGCTTCAAAATGACCACTTCTTTTTTTTTTAAGTCACCTGTCATGCATTGTCTCCAACTTTCATAAGCCACCACAATTGTTTCTTCTCTGTATGAAATTAAGGGTGGAAACACGAAAAAAATTGTTTGGATCTTATCTAGTCATATACTACAAAGATTTTTTTTTTTTTTAATAATATCTTTAATATATTTTAATATATATACATATATATATATTGTTTTTTTTTTTTACTTTTCTTGACTGTTATGGAAATAATATAATATTTAGATCTTGAGTTTCAGTCTTTTATTTCTTTATTAATTTTTCAGGCGACGTTTCGAGACTGGGTTAGTCTAAACTATTTTTCTCTTGGTGTATTATTTTAGGTTTATCAAATTTAAAGGTATGTTGTGTATTTCTAAAATGTGTAGTGAGAGCTGTTTGATCCGGTTTATTGGGGTTTTTTATTATTGAATCAGAACTATATTTGTGTTGGTACACTCTACGTTTTAAGTATTGTTCAGGGTCTTAGCTCCTGTTATGCAAATTTAATCAATTCATAATATATAAAAATAACAATAATCTAATATGATTCAACAATTACATAAACTGCTGTTCCTAAAAAATGGATTACTTGTTCATTGATTACAGCAATTACAATACAAACCATTTATGCTGTTTTAAGAGGCAACAGATTAATGAAAAACTGATTCATTCTTTAGAACATGTAAGTACAGCCCATCTTACACAGGTCATTTTAAATCTATTTTAGTGTGCTGTTTGATGTTTTTTACTAAAAAGCTCATTTGTTCACTGTCAGGGCATGAATATGAGACTAACCCAGTCTCGAAACGTCGCCTGAAAAATTAATAAAGAAATAAAAGACTGAAACTCAAGATCTAAATATTATATATATTTAATAATATTTTAATAATAATAGTTCATAACACTTTATGCGGTAATTGCTGAATTTAATTTTGATTGGAATCAGTACCAATTATTGATTTATGTTTCAATACATACGCAATAAAGTGTTGCATTTATTAGTTTTAAGAACATTTCATTCTTATAAATGTTTCAAAACCTCTAATACTTCTCATAAATGAATTTCAATTCTCATTACTGTCCTCAATTATGAGGCTTAGTACAGAAACGAGCGGGAGTAGAGATCAGCTGAGCAGTGACACGTGATTCGCCTAATGATTCAATCATTTCATTGTCATTCTACAGAGAGCTTTTACACATGCTTGCTGTATGCAATATATCAAATACTAATGTATGTATTTATGTACAATTTTATATATTACATAACGTATAAGGCGATGTGCGTTCTTACCAAAACGGGACATAACCGATATTTGCAAGTATGACTTAACTTAAATGGTAAAAACCATAATATATTTCAAATATAACTACTATATTAATTTTATAACTGTGATAAAAATATATATTTACTAAATAACTAAATCATTTTAATATGAATATACCATATGGTAAAGTGGCGGGAATTTCGAAAGTTGTGAAAGGAAACGTTAAGTGCCACGCGGCCATTTTAATGGTAGGAAGAGGCGTTAGAGGCCACGCTACCTCTTTTAGTCTTTTCAAGGATAAACTATTCTTATCTCTTTGTATAAATCGATTTATACATCTTATCGATTGTAACTAGCCAAGTGAAATGTATTAAAGATACGTTCTTATTCCTGGTATAACATTCACCAGATTCATCCCATTAAGGCTCTTGGATTGAATACATGTTATAGACAGCACTGTTTCTAGGACAACGCTATATATTTGTTTAAAACAAGGAGGTTTAACTCAAGCCTGCCTAACGGCGCACCATCTTACAAATTACACTTCCGTAATTTAATTGTACTACTTGTAATTTAATAAGGGTAAGTAGGTGCTAAACCAATATTCAGAAGAAAGAAAGTTAAGTTTATTTATAGTTCATTCTCTGAACGCTCAGTCTTAAAATAAAAATATTAGAATAAACTGTAACCCGCTTTATTTTTAAATCGATACATTCTATGGTTTCTATTCACATTCAATGAATTCTATTCAAATTCCAAACGGCTTAAAGAAGTCAGAAACAGCTTGATGATAAGCCAATTTATAATTTAACTGATCAAGCACGACAAAATACTAACTACCAAGTATTTCCTCGATCAAGGCAATACGGATAATATATTACCTAAATAAAAACGTTTATATGGAATATAGAAATATATAGATGATTTGAGCGAGATTATAACCAACCTCCAGGATTTCTTTCAATTGAGGACACGAATTTTATAGATGCTGGGTGAACTCCATATCATGCCGGGTCCAACCATAGATGTTAACAGATTAAATAATCCACTTGCCGCAGCCGGATTCGAACCCGTGACGCTCGACACTCTCAGCTACCCTGCTCCCATTGTTGATAAATAAAAAACACAATGAATCTGAAATACGTCCTTGTATATTTGATACACGGAATAGAACTGGTTAACTGATTGAAATGTCAGTTTGTTTTTCGTTCCCGATGGTGACGGCAACACTGCTGTTTACAGTTTGTACAGCTGTTTACATCCAAAGTTCATTTTTACATGCATAGCAACATGTCGGTCGCTTTCTCAATATCCATTCTAAAGTTGGATACCAAAAGAAAAAGATGGGATAGAGTAATTTGTGTTAATATAAACAACTTGCCTTTGCCCACGACTTCGTCCGCGTTGATTTTTAATTGAAATTTATGCTGAGTTAAAACGACGTGCGAATTTTGAATTCCATAAGTGAAATAAACAATGAAAGTCAGCTAGCCTACCAATGCTTCTCTCTTTGTCAATAAATTTTAATAAACAGTCCTATTAAATATAAAATGGCATAATTAAAGAACTATCGATAAATTTTCTATGGAAATCCACCATGTAATATCCAAAACGGTAATATCTAGGGTAAAGGAGATAGTTGGGGGGTGCAGTCAAAAAGAACACTGAATAAGTAATAAACTTATAATTATGTGCCGACGGTAATATCTAGGGGTTGATTTTGCAAAATCTTGAACAAAATAATTATTATGTTAAAATTCAAAGCCTGCTTATTACTTATTTTCACATCTCTAACTTAACTTAGGGGACGAATTTTCACAACTCCTTTCTTACTGCACGTTAACCCCAAAATGTACCTACTGTCCAAATTTCAAGTCTGTAGCTTATGCCGTTTCGGCTCTGGAATGATCTTTTCAGTCAGGACGAACTCTTTTATATATATAGATAAATCAAGATAAATAATTTGTGTTAATGTAAACAATAAAAATACTTAAATAATTTGGGTTAATATAAACAATAAACCTTTTTTTTCTTTTTATTTTTTAAAGCGAGGCAGATCAGTTTGTAGAGTACTGAGTTTCTGTGCTTAAGTTCCTGGGATCGGATCCAGCACTGGAAGATATATTATTTAATCTCTTAAGAGCCATGGTTGGAACTCTGGAACTAGGTTCTCTAGAGGGTCCAACCATGGCTTAATATCTGATCTCTGGACCTTCTAGATTTGAAGACCCTCCTGGTGCTCACCCAAGTTCTATGAAGTGGATACCCTAAATTGGGGGGGTACCTGGCGGTTGACGTAACCTGAGGCAAATCGCCTCCGGGGCAACTTGCGGTCTAGTTGTTAGCATAACAAACTTTATGCATAATTTCGTAGGTTCGCAGACCGGGAGGTGAACTTAAAATATTTTAAAGGGACTAAAATCCTTGTTTGTGCTATCCTATGAGGTATGCGGACGATACAGTCATACTTTCGACCAGTACTAACTCCAATATAGCTTCTCAGAACCTACAGGTACACTTGAATTCCTTAGAAAAAAGGCGTATAAAAATTAACATACAAAAATCTAACCAAGTAACATTTACACTTAGACATTCAGACTGCCCCTCGCTAACACTTTACAATACACCATTGCCCAGACAAACACAGACAAAATACCTGGGCCTTACCATGGACAGAAAACTGACTTGGAAATCACACTTAAGTAATTTGAAGAAAAAATTGAATCACCGACACTCACTTCTAAGACGAATACTTCACCACAAAAATAAACTATCACTAAAAAACAAAATTATAATATACAACATGCTACTTAAACCAATATGTACCTACGCCTCGCAAAAAATCCCACATACAGACCATTCAAATTTTTCAATCGAAATTCCTTCGTTATATTACACATAGTGCCTTTTACATAATTAATAAAACATTACACAAAGATCTCAACATACCACTCGTGGCTGACACAATCAAGAAAAACTACAAAGCATTTCATGACTCACTTGCTGGACATCCAAACTTACTGGTACAATCATTACTGACAGACACATTGCTACATAATCCGACAACGTCTCTGGAGCAGGGATCTCCTAAAGTGAGATATACCGCGCTAGGAGTGCCTGCCTTCAATGGAAGATTTCTCCATACACGCTTTTAAGAGAATCCCCTAGGGGAGGTTTTCAGAAGAACACAAAAAAATACAATATGTGCCTAATGGCTTTTGTATGATTTCTCAAATAAATATTTTTATTATTATCATTATCCTATGAGGCACTTGTTAAAGATTTCTGTTCCAATTATGCAAGGATATGCAACATTTAGAGCTCCCGTTGTAGCATTGTCTAATTAACCATAGCAGCATAAAGCAGCGTCAAATGAATAAACAAAGAAATCGCCTCGACCATGTGCTGAGCCCACGACCATCCCATGGGTTGTGCGGTATAGCTTTAAACAAAAGAGATATTAGGTTATAATTCGAAGATAATAAATAACAATACATCGATTTTATTTTTCAATGAACAGTCATTTTCCATTAAAAACAAATGGAGTCCCATTATTTAGACAAAGTTGTGATGTCACGAGAAGATACTTTCTCCATTGTAGCGTCCTACACTACGAGAAGGAGTCGGCATTCATCAAGGCTCAGTAATGTAACTGGAAGGAGTGGGATCTTAGGGAATGAGTAATACCTGATTGAATGAAATATTATTTATATACGAAAACCACCACGCTAACAAGGGTTACTGTACAAGTGAGATGATATGATTGAAGAAAATGAATGTCAAGGAATAATATTAACAATGCATTTAGTAAAAAACATTTAAGTCGCCTGTGGTATACTCGCCAGCATAACAGCCTACCATGGTCGCGAGTTCACAGCCCGGCAGATGGATTTTTTAATTGAGTAAAAAATCCTCAGTTATTGCATAATTTGGAGTTGGCGTAAAATGGCCCAAGTCTATCAGGTGGCAGGTAGATACCTATCATTAATATACCTGGATTGGCAAAACTTAGGACTTTCGCTTTTGCATCCTCAAATTAGCCATAGCAGCATAATGTTATATTAAATGATTAAACAATGAAATAATAAATTATGCGAAAGGAAAGAGTCATATATAAATATAAATAAACAAAAAAACATTTGTTTATTTATATTTATATATGAAAAGACAATAATTGACATTAGTTAAAAATATTTGAAAGTTCTTAACCGTAACTACTAACGTGAAGATATGTTACTACAATTATAAGATATTTAACGAAAATATCTACATAACGAAAATTAAATAGTTGTAATAAAAGTAAGGTTTTGGATTCCATGTAAGATATCATAAAAATAATAAATAAACAAAATTCTTACAAAATGTCATATTTAGATATAAGAAAATATTATTTACTTATTCATAACATAATAGATACTGCATGATTGAATAGGGATTAGTGTATGGGGTAAAGGGTTACTGATTTCTAGCTCCCGAAATCGAGACTTGTGGTAATATGTATTATCTGTTATCAGCCCTGAATCTATTCGTCCTTATCAAACCGCTTCGTTGGTAATACTTTATTTATTTCTTTAATTTTCCACGAACATAACAGGCACTCTCTCTTCTTTGTATGACTTGGGAGTAAAATAAGGAGTACATATTTAAAATCCTTAATATAACCACACACGATTTCAAGAATATAGGGAATATCTGATAAATATATATACACATACAATAATTTTTCTCCCGAATTTTGGCAATCCAAAATTGTACATTCTCTACGATTCTCCTCCAAGTCGAACTGTACGCTTGAAATTTGTATGTGAATTATTGAAGAACTATGTTTCGAGGGGTTCTAATTTTTGTATAATATCCTTAGGAAACCAAGGATCAATGGAAGATTCTTTTATATCTTTCAAGACTAATCGTCATCTTCAATGGACTTCCATGACGTCATAGTACCATCTATTTCTTCTCCCGAGTGGATGGAAGAACGAAGAAGAGTTTCTAAGATACCAGCTGGTAGCACTATATAAGGAGCTTCGTGGGCAATGGTGTAGGATGTGTTTGTAGCGTAAGATCTGAGCGTGGGTTCGTGTAGTGTGTAACCTCCTTCTGCCTCCCCTCCCCCTTACAATACGCCAATACCGATACTAAGCTCATCAATCCATGTGCAAGAAAATATTTTCCTTATGCATAATATTATATATACATACGTATACAATATTTCTTATACAAACATTATGTACATATGTAAAAGAAGTACATATACCAAACGTCTATTCATTTGAAGTTACTGATACGATCGTTATGGTAAAAACTGGGATATAAAAACCGGGAAGGTTACTTGAATTGTGTTTTTTTATTGAACAACTAAAAGAATTACTAGTGAAATATTAGCTTTAAATGTTGTTTTATATTGTCGATATAATCGAAGACTATGTGGTGACTCGAAATAAAAACAAAACGGACTGATCGCGGATTCGTAGCCCGGCAGGTGGCCCTAGGATTTTTTAAAGGGAGTAAAAAATCCTTAGTTACGCCGTCCTTCGGAAGGGACGTTAAACGGGGGTCCCGAGCCTGTACGATGTCAGGTACTCGTTAAAAATCCCTATCCTAATTAAACCTGGATAGGCAAAATTTAGAGCTCCCACTGTAGCATCGTCCGATTAGCCATAGCAGCATAAAGTGACGTTAAATGAACAAACAAACAAACAAACAAACAAAACAAAACGGAGTTTTCCCTGTAAAATAAGAAAATTTATATTTATTATAACAATACTTTTATTTTATTTTTTTTTGTAAATATTTGTTTTCTTTTATTTTAAAATATGTACAAATTTTAAAACATTGGTGGGATAATCCCTTACAATGAAAATGAGTTCACATTACAACGGTTACTGAATAATATGTTTTTGTTGTTGGTAAAATTTAAAAAAAACAACAGAAAAGACAGTACATAGGATTTACTTAAAACAAAATTTATGTATAACATAATACAAAATGCATATTATTTATAATAGTATGTGTTTTGATCGTTTGTGTCTGTATTTTGGTGTTGTTTTTGTATAATTTCCTATTTCTTGTATGAGTGTGTTGTCTGAAAGTTGGCATGAGGTGAAGAATCCGAGGGTTTGTTGGTGTATGAATTTTATACTTTTGTTTAATTGACTTTATTATACAGTCTTATTTGTAAATTAAGAAACGGAATTTAAAGCTAAGACACACAATTTCAACAAAAAATTCTTCTTTAAATTGTTCTATAAAAAAAACAACAGTGTAACCTTCTCGGTTTTCATTGCAGAGCTGTTACCATAGTAATATACAAATGAAAGACGTTTGGTGACGTATTCAATATATATATTCTAGTATATTGGTATATATTTTTTCGAGCATTATAATTTAATTTGGTATATATAATATAAATTCGAGTTTATAGTCCACTTATGCATATCTCATCATAATCTTTAATACATCTTTGGATATCTTCATGAATTAACTAAAAATTATTATATATTTTATAAACTATTATATTTTATTATATAAATTTTAAAATTGAACTTCATTAATCCGACAAATAGTCTATAAAACTTATTCAAAGTGAGAGAGGGAGAAAGATAATCAACATAAAAACAAGCAAGAACAAAAAAAAATGTACATAGATATAGATGCTTTATTAATATTAAAACGTATGCTTAATTAATTAAATTAAGAGTAAACAAGTTAACACATAATTAAGACGAGTGAAGAAACGGGTGAATATGCATATACATAAATATGCATGTACTCTGAGCGAAGAAGCATGTAATGGTTAGTGGATTATACACACTTCTCCAGTACCAGTTTTTCTTATTCAGGTGTTGTTACACAACGAACTTCTAACCTTTACTAAGCCGATATTTGGAAACCTGTGCACCTCTCCTCATATTTCTACATAATTATACCCTCCGTTATGTAGTATATTACGAATGTAGTAAGTATATAAAATTTGTTTGATAAAGGAATAAATAAAAATATAAAAAAGTTGTACATATTAGGAACGACAGTGCAATAGTTAGGAATTAAGAATTTCAAAGTGAGGTGAATTCCAATTTTTTTATTTTAATTAAATTAAAAACATTATTCATACTTATAGTTTTTACTTTGTATTTAATTCGGTCAATAAAATTAATAAGAAGCTATACATTATCGACTGCACTTCAAGAATTCTGGTATGTATGTCTGTGTAGAACAAAATATTACATTAATAATTTATGTATAAACACGGTGAAATTTAATTTTGACTAGCTAGAGGGGCAACACCTGTCATCTAACGGCGGAGCAGCCAACTTTGTAAATCTCACTACTGTTCATTTAATTGTAACACAATACGCATTTCTGTACCAACTTAGTACTGCATTGAGATATTGAGTATATTACATACATAAAATAAAATAAAAAATATTTTTTTGTTTATTATTGTTGGTGTCAAAACTGGAGGATCAAAATAAATTCTCACAAATCACCTTTACCCTCCGTCGTAAACCAACGACTTCCTGCCCTCCTGTATCCTGTAATAACATTCCACCGATTCCTGTAAAACGGATAATACTTAGTACTATACCTTGACAAACGCTTAACTTGGAACTTCATCCTAGCTGACACGACAAGAAACAGCTCGCCTTTTCAGGCTACTTCAAACATTTACTAGACAACCGCTCAAAGCTCCCAATTAATTACAAAAGACTCATATACATGACAATCATTAGACTTATCTGGACTTACGGAATAGAGCTTTGGGGCTCCACTAAGCCATCGAATTCCTCTCGTATTCAATTCCTTACAATCCAAAATCCTTCGTAAAATCCTCAATGCTCCTTACTTTGCTACGAACTAAGTAATCCATAATGAACTTAATTTCCCATTTGTTGCTGATTTGGCTCGAAACCGATATAAATCTTTTCATGACGAACTTCATTTCTACTCAAACCCACCAGTTACCAACCTCGCAACCTCTTCAATTCCTGAGGCGTCTGAAAAGAAGATGGCCTCGTGACCTTCTAAATTAAACTTTTTATTTGAGTACTACCACGGGGTAGTTTCTCCACTTGCCTTTATCTCAGGACATGATTTATCTTTCATTATATTTACTTGATGTATTCAGTATACAGTTGTAAATTTTAATAAATACATTTTTATGTAACAGATAGACTATATGAATAATTAGGAAGTGGGATAGTTGATTGGGTGCCGAGTTACTTATCCCAATGTCCCGAGTTCGAACTGCCTATGGGAACTACAGACTCTTTTGAGGGGTTCATCCAGCCTCAAAATGGGCACCCCTAATAGGAAGAAAACCAAAAGGTTGTGCATGATCATGGTCATCCCTTCCATGGGTTGTAGTGGTACAGATTTTTTATGATATTTAAATACTTGTGATTATAAACGCACTAAAATCCTTTTTATTTGATTTTTCTTACTGTTAGTTCATGAATTTGAGAACATTAAATCTCGGAACTTTATCTTAAAATATTTTAGTATATAAATAAGGCTAATATATACCTATCCTCCAACTTTTTATACTATTACAAATGTACATAGTTTTTTAAGGATCATTTTCACCAGGATAAATTGAAACATATTATTATTATTATTTTGGCGCAACAGCCCGCAAGCGTGTCTAGGCCTCCTTGAACACTAATCGCTATTATGAAATAGAATATTTTTATTTTTACTGACCATTTCCTAAACATGTTCATATTATTATGTGATTTTTATATTTTTTTCATTGATTGATAATTTAAATAAATAGTTTTATGGTTATCGACCACGCTCATATGTATGTGTGTGTATGTACATGGGATAAATTCCTAGTAATGGCGACATAAGGTCTGGAAGGACTCAATCCAAGTCCTTCCTATCGAGTGATGCAGCGAAAGAGATGCAGATATCCTTCGTCCTTATACCTCCCCCTACCTCTCCTTCCCAACAACCGATGACTTTCTCTCGCCAAACCGGTGTGTTCTCTCTCTCGTGATTGTGCAAGAAATGTGTTCAAGCGTCTTCGAGTTCTTAGGCAGGCATCCGGTGCTATGTTATTAGCGGGACAAGCGCTTATTAGTTTGCTATCGGCGTGCGCTTTGGTCTGTGTGTGCGTGTGTCTGTCATATCCTGAACTTTGGTCTTAAGGATATTCGTGGACATGATTTTCTTATAACCATAAATCCATGACTCAAGCAATAAAATACATTACAAAATATATTTGAAAAAATTATAGACAGGGTTACTAAATTGTTTATTTTACGCTTTTAGCTAGAAATAGAAAATAATATTAACAGAAACTTTGAGGGGTCACCATTGGTAAAGTGGTCAGAATAACAATCATGATCGTGGTTTCGATGCCCGGGAAGTGGCCCTAGGAACGTAAAATGTGGATTTCGAGCCAATACGATGCTAAATACTCGTTAAAGATGCTTATCACTAATTACAACTGGATAGGCAAACTTCAGGAAATCCACTGTAACGTCACCTGAATAACCATAACAGTATAAAGTAACAAATGAATGAACAACTTAAACTTTTAAATATATCATCATAAGATGACAATCGAAAACATGGTATCAGTTCCGAAGGTGTGATCGTGTTAAGTCAGTGTAATTATGGGAAACGTGTATATTTAGGTGATCATTTCATCTAGAAATGAGCATTTCGACTAAAATATCTAAGTACAGACGATGATAAAACCTTTACAGCTAGTGTTATTCGATTCTTTAATCTATAAGCAACTAGTAATAGGTAATATATATATATATATATATATATATATATATATATATATATATATAAATAGTCAGTAATAATACAATTATTTTTTATTTCTCAGAATATTAATAAGGAAACGAATGAGTTAAAACCTGCGCAACTGATACCACATGTATAAACAGTCAAGTGAAAAAACAATCTTACGAGGACATTCTGTAACACATATATAAAATTCTTACATAATGTATTCTCATAAATTTATGTATTTTCCAAAGGTGCGATAAAAATATAAATAAACTTATAAGAAATAAACTGCAAAGATGCTACACGCGATCTAAGTAGACAATATGGCCAATATATTACAGAGGCAAGTCGTACTGAGGCGTGTAGGCTATGGAGGTGTGGCCACATGCCGCCCACGTTATATCCCACTCCAGAAGGACTTCATTCATACGATCCAGATCCTCGACCTACTTCCAGTCATGTCCTTTGTCGTCACGAAGGAGTCATCGAGTTCGCCGTTCTTGCAGCGGCGATTGCGGAAGAGATACGATAAATCCTGGCCTTCATGGTACTTCGGAAATTGGTCATTAGGATCAATATGAGTAGAAGATTCCTAAGCAAAGTTTTGGTCGACGCTTTGTTAATTAGTACATCTCACATCAACTATGTAAGTAACAGGCTCGAAGATTACTCCAAGACAGTTCCAGGTATAAAGAATGCTGTGGTGCCTTGACAATAGTGTACTTCCTATCACCTCTCCCACCGCAGTCTCGACTACGTACTATTATAAAGGAATATAAAAAACTAGCTTTTGGCCACGGCTTCGCTCGCGTGGAATTTGGCCTACCACATGAAGTTTGGAGACAGATCATTATATAAATAATTTAATATTTTTTTTAACTATAAGTTACTCGTACATCCGAAATTTCAGATGTCTAACTTCAAAACTGACGGATTCCATACAATCTTTGAACACCTATTATATTAAGATAATTGGATCCCAAGATCATTGGAGGGGTGGAATTATCCGAATTTCTTTCTTAAACTATACAATGAGCCTATCTAAAAATTTCAAGATGATATGTTCCTGATTTGCTTTTAATTATGTACCCCCCGTGCCCCCACATAAATCTGCCATTGCTGTAGCCTACGATGTATAACCTATTTTAATCAATAAGTTTCATCCAAATCCGTTCATTAGTTATTGCGTAAATGAGTAACAAACATTCCCATTTATAATATTAGTTGGATATCAAAACAATAGTTTCACCCATGTTCTTTCTGTTATTTTAACCACTATTATCATGAGATTTGCCTTTAATTATGTACTGTAATGGATTCTCCACAGTACCTAAAAAACTGCCGGGGGGGCACGTGTACTCGTGCGCCCCCCCCAATAAATCCGCCTTGCTATAGCCTATGTGTTATTCTGATGTATAAACTATATTACTGTAAAGTTTCATCCAAATCCGTTCAGTAGTTTTAGCGTGAAAGAGAGAAAACATACAAACATTCGCATTTATAATATCAGTAAGATAAACAAATAGATAAACTAAATGATACAATTTACGAAGCCATTTCACGCTTGGTTGCCCCGCTGTTTGGCCAATGTTATTATCCGATGTCTTAGATCGATATATCTTTCCGGTATAATTTTCCACCCAATTATTTTCAAAACAAATGTTTTATATATAAAATTTATTATATTATTATTACATAAATAAATAAATGAAATAAATGAAAAGTTAAAAGTTGTTTTGACTCAACAAAAAGCCACAATCTGCGGAACTGATATTTTTATTAATATCGATATATATTCGAACCGAAGTGTATGTATATATATTTTTTCCATAAGTCAAACAATATTTTCCAAAACACAAACACAACATACATACATACATATATATATATATATATATATATATATATATATATATATATATATATATATACTTATATTAGCTTATATATGCATATGCATATTTTTTGTTGGCGTCCAGAATGACGTCACCCCTGAAATATTGGTCTTAACTCTCACGGTTTGGATATAGACTCAGCAGAACTGTGGCCGAGTCAGCTGATGTTGATATCATAAGAGTGGGTGAAACTTTCGGAGAAATATCTTGACTACGTTGTGTAGGGTAATATTATGATTAAGGACGATATCCTTGAAGTGGAAGATGTTGAGAATAGTCAAAAGGCGTACTTATATTAGGCGTACAAGTATGGAAGAAAAAATGGTTCAGATGTAGGTCAAAAATAAAACCTTTAAAAATAATAGTACTGATTAGAAACTAATTTAGAAAATATCCAAATATTTACTATATACATACTACTATTTAAGATTTTATTATTGACCTCCACCAAAGCATTTTTTCCTCCATGATATTTATACAGTAACTAATAATTATTCAAGAAAAGAATTAGAACTACATTGAGATATAAATTCATAAGATCAGGCCAAACAGAATCCTCCCATCTACGTTTTGGAGGCTTATCCATAAAGACGCTATAGAGAAAAAAATATTCAGTTGTTGTTATAACATGAGATGTATAAATAGCAGTATAAGGCAAAACAATAAGAAGAGCCAGTAATCTACAAAGCCTTTTTATTTTTTTGATGCCCTTAATTAACAAAATCAAATTTCACCTAAATTTTATTCACTTTAATTACCTCCAAAAGCCCTAAAACCATCCAAATGTGCTGAAATTACTTAATTGTTTATATAATACTTGAAAATTGATATAGACATAGTTTTTCGACCATCATGTGATTTTCAAATTATGGTTAATAATACAGAAGAAAAATTAAATAAAAACAAAAATGTTTAATTTGTAAGTAATCCCCTCTCTAAAAAATAATAATACCGAACATAAAGAAGGTATTATTTAAGATCAGTTAAGTACTTTTTTTTATTACAAGGAGTTTACTAATTCCTTAACTAGTTACATTTACATTACATTTATTTTCTTGAGGTCATTGGTAAGTTCAGTAGCCTCAAGATGTAACCCGCCATTTTGAAGTAAAACAAATCTTCGTCAATATTTATCCTGTGTTATCATTACTGATAAGAGGAAGACAACCTTCGTATCTCTACGCTATTTCTATCGCAAATAAACATTATCGAATGCAAACATGTGCCCCCTCCATACATCACTCAACGATCACTGTGGTGATAATTTGAGTTGTATCAAAAATATTTTGATACCACGTAACTTGATCTGGATTCTGAAGGCCAAACGAAGGCGGGAGGATAAGATTCAACATTCGTTCTGTCAGTCCTTAGGATCAAATGATGAATTAAAATGTTGTTCAGTTATTAATTAAGTTAAGGCATAAAAACTGTTTGTCATTAACGCGTTTAAGTTACATGGTTCTTATAATAATCTTTTTAATATTGAAAAAGTAGCATAAAGGATTAACTAACACTTACCAGAAGAAAATAGATTTAAAAATAAATTAAAATAAAATAAGATATTTATTAATGAATATTTTCTAATGTATCAAAAAAAAGAAGAAATAACTGTATTAGCATATTTTAATTAAGCCTTCTTTGACAGGATTGAAATGTTTGATGTGGTATAAATTTGACAGTCTTACTTTAAACCAACAGCTTTCGTGCTTAATAACTTATCTATTATATTAATATATATATATATTTTTTTTTGTAATATAATTTAATAGTTTGTAGTGTTTCAGGGAACTAAATTCTCACTCTTTTCCTATAAAAATAACAATTTGGGTTCTTAACTCATGTGTTAAGCATTTGTCACGATTCCAAACTAAACTTCAAGGACTTCTTGACCTTCGATATAATGACACCTGAAACACTCAGAACTTGTAAAGTTCTTCAAGTTCTGAAGTTGGTGGCTTTGAAATAATACCAAAATCTGTAAACAGTAAATCCTTTGGAATAAACGTTTTGCTTTTATCAATATTCATTAACATGTACTTTATAATTATTACACGTCCTCCCTGCACAACCGTTGTTTACAAATAGAGAATAGGTAAATCTATTATCCATTATACAGAAAGGTATTTCTAGGACCTTGAAGAAATGGAGGACGTGCTAAAGATTTGGCCTGGATGGTTGTCTTCACCTTTGGCCTCTCCAGCGCAAGATATCCTGCTTCAGCTTTCTCTACTTCGGTTCAATATCCTTTATTCAGGAATTGGTAGGATAATTTTTGAAAGGAGGGCTTCAGGAGTTAAAAAAAAGAAGATCTTTCTAGCGTTTTAAAAAAATCACGTATCTATTATTGTAGGCAATTGATAAGTATTCCTACATATCCCATATAAAAAAAAAAAAAGTATACCACTATAGACCGTGAAGGGTCTGTGAAGGATTCAGTACATGGTAGAGACTGTTTCTTGGACAATGGTCGTACAGGGATTTTTCCTAGATCACGCTCAACCCCCAGATCCCCCCTCTTATGTACCCACTTTATAGAGCCATGGTGAGCCCCCTGCTCGTAGCGGGATTTGAACCCAGAAAAGATCCCATGGCAACCCAGCGCTCTACCACTGAGCTGTTCCCTAAGTACTATACACATATCACCATATATAGTATTATATCCCTATGAACATAAAATTTTTGGTCAGCAAGATATTTGGCGTTAAAATATTTTAGAATAAGAAACGGATTTTCGGTTATTAAGAGCCCATTTTCCTATTGCTTAGCTATAATCAATCTGTTAAGTATTTATGTTAATTACATTTCTAAACCGTTTTTAGATACTTAATTACACCTTTTTTCCTTCAGAACCAGGTAGCTTTACATTTCTCGAAACGTGCGAGAACTCCGAAATAAATCTCGATCTTAGACAGAATCGATTTCATATTGCCAACGCCCCCCGCGGTGATAAGGGGGTTCTCGAAGCCGCCATCCAATTACAAAGGGCAGTAGAGGACCCCTGGAAAATGATGAAGCGGAGGGCGGGGACACTGAACACAACATTAACAACCAAAGCCACAAAAAGCTAATAGAGAAACAGAAAAAGAAACAAGAAAAAAAAAAGTTCTTGGGCCTCTCTCGAGGCAATAAATCTTGAAAAGGGTCTCCCGCGGGGAAGGCGGTCAACGAGGCCAGGCGTAAACTCGACTATGCCGGAATATCGATTAATGAGTCCAATATCGATCTTTTTATAACGATGTGTTCTAAATAATAGTCCAAGAAAAGGATAGTTAATATGAAAAATATATACGATTTAGTGAGGTCCATTTACACGAAAAGAATGACTCAAAATCACGCCTATTGTTTACAAATTGCCGCTAGGTGTGCCTTAAGTATACTTCAGTACAATACATACATATAACATTAAATAAATATATGGAGCTAAGGAACACCATGCCCACAAGTAGGTAATATATTAGGTTCATTGTCATAATTAAATACTATGATCAATATTTCCAATTACTTATGAATGCCACAATGATAATGTGCACACTTCTCTTAAAGTTAACGAAAAAAATATTTTTCATGGAAAATCGGTTCTGATAAATAATTGCAAGAATTTGACTTTGTGTCCATTACTTTCGGGGTCCAGATATAAAAAAAAAAAATCAATTATAACTTCTTTATTTATTCACTTAATAATGCGTTACAACTGTACTTGTATGCATAAATTTTACAAACCAATGCAATTATATACTACACTTGCGTGCATCAATTTCGCAAACTAACGCAATTAAATGACATAATAATTATAGTTTAGAGAGCAGGGTAGCTGTGGTAAAGTGCTGAAGGTGTTAGCCGTGGCAGATAATAATATTTAATGTGGTATTAACAACCACAGGTGGAACTGAGTGATTAAGGAAAAGCCTCAAAGTTGAGAGTGATTTTGACCAAATTACCTCCCTGCACAACCTTATATTGGACCCAAGACCCTTAAAATATCATAGTAGTATTTTTTTTTTTATAATTAAAATAAACAAAAAAAAACTCTGTATGCTCTAGAGAATATCGAACTGTATATATAATTTTTTTTTCATCGGTTATATAAAATTTTTCCTGGCCAGGATTCGAACCCTGGCCGTCTGCATCTCCGGTGTAGTGCTCTAAACCACTGAACTACCAGGGGTCGTATGATAGTGGTTTAGAGCACTGTACCGGAGATGCAGACGACCCGGGATCAAATCCCGGCCAGGAAAAATCTTTTCTGTTCAAAACACAAATATTTAAAAATCTAAATAACAATTAATAAAAATAAATTAAAATTTAATATGGTTTATTAGAGATAACCTATTAAAAAAAATATTATTGCGGGTAGTTATATGTTGTGCTAGACAGAAAGGTGAGAGAGGAACCCTGGTGTACAGGTCTCACCTGAGAGGCAGGTACGGCGCCAGGTACAAGGGACCAATTAGTGCGGTGGAGGTACTCAAGTACTTCAGGCGGCACAATGAACCACTCATCCTACTTCTGCGTACCTATTTAGGATATACAGGACATTTTAAGGATAAGATGTCCTTGACCTCGGCCTACAAACTACATTCTTGCATGAAGGGATTTTCAATTATTTTTGTTTTTGTAGACGAATTAATGGTTGGTCGGAAACCCAAAAAGAAGAAATTTACTGAGATTTGCACTTGATTAGATATAGGTTTTTAAATTTAATTTTCTGATAAACTAAGATTATTTTTATAATGTATAAATTTTCAAACTACACATTACTTTTTCTAAAGTTTTTTAAGCTTATTTTAAAAAAAACATGGCTGATTGGGCCCATAAGTAAGCTTTTTTACTAGCTATTGAAATATTGGAAAATAATTAAAACAGTACACAAATGTGTACATGAAAGTATATTAATACCAATGTGTGTTGCCAATACATAATAAATATATATATAAGTTATACGATAGTATTTTACATGGAAGAAAGTGGTCCGGGTAGAGGTTAATGAATTTCTCTTAGAATAGAATTTTAATATTCAATTTTTATTTTTTATCTTTATTACCTTATTCTTTAATTTTCAACACTTTCTGTTTTATTATTATTTTATTCTTTATTATGTATTTTACTACCTTCCTGCCACTTAGTTGTTAATACTATACACTGAAATATTTTAACCATATATTTACCTTATTGTGCAATTTTTATCATCTTTTAATTTTCAATTGCCTGTATTCACCATACTTTTGTTTATTTTTATTTACTATGTTTAAAATATTTTTGTACCATTTTTTAATTCTCAATAGTCTGTATTTTGTATATAGCCCTGAAGAAGACCTACAAAGTAGGTCGAAACGTTGGCTACTTAATAAACTTTTCTCCAATTCTAAGAGAAATTCATTGACCTCTTCCCGGACCACTTTCTTCCACATATATTATCAAGGTCAACTATTATCTTTTGATAGTATTTTACATTTGATATCTCAGCTTTGGAGTACATTTCATATTATTGTTATATAATTTGTACCAACACTGTTCTAGATTGAATAATTTTTTTTAATTAACACATTAGAATATATTAG
This sequence comes from Arma custos, assembly GCA_037127475.1. Taxonomy (NCBI): domain Eukaryota; kingdom Metazoa; phylum Arthropoda; class Insecta; order Hemiptera; family Pentatomidae; genus Arma; species Arma custos. Next base: position 132,562,781 of record CM073764.1, read on the forward strand.
GATGAGGCAATATATATTTTTTTTTCTTTACCTGGGAGGAATGAAATAAGAAAGTGTGTAATGAATAAAAAAATAGGTATATAAAATTGAAAAATACATTTTATTCATTTGTTATCTCTTATTCAATGTTATTATGTTATTATGTAACCTGTTATTAGGTTAATTAAAATATAAAGATATATATGATACGAATACATTATAATTAGGTAATAATATTCAATAAAACAGAAAATATAACGATCCTAAACAGGAATACTCATCTCAAGACATTGGGCTAGTGGGGGATTGCGCATGCGTAAAGAGCACACGTGGCTGTATCCTCTTGTTTACATCAAAATGGAGTCTTTTGTTCTCTCAAAATTACCATTTGCTGACTATTTAACGTTATTAATTCAAATAAAGTTCAAATGCATTCAAAAATTAAATGTTTATAACATAGTTTTTGATGAAACTGTTAATGACTGCGGAGTTGTTGTATAAACTAAATAATTATACGTAAGAATATCATTTTATGACGCCATTAAAATTAAGGAAAAATGTAGATTAATGAACTCAGTGACATAAAAATATAAATAAATAGTGATTTCACTACCGAAAAATCAACTGATGCAAAATAAAATTTAAAATATACAATTATAAACGTATAATTAATCATTTTCTCTTTCTTAGAATGACTTTGATTTATTCTTCCATCTACGCCTACAGGCGTTTATAAGCTCTTTAGTGATTCCAACACTAACCCACTATATAACTTAACTAACCGAATGTTTACTAAAAATATAACATATATATTCAAATGATAAAACAAAACACTTGAGAATACATTAATTTAATGTAATTAATTGCCTTTAAAAATATATTCTACCTTCGTCCTAATCAAACTAATGAAATAATGAAGCAATTCCATCCTATTTATACATTATTTAATAACGTTTATACGGTCTTATTCATAACAATTATATTTATTTATAACATTATATTTATGTTATTTTATTATTATTAAACTAAAAATTTATAATTTTAGATTAAATCAGATTAAAAGTTTCATTTTAAATAAATTATCACCTTTACAAAACGATATCATAACATAATTGTTATGTAAAAAATAATGTACACAAACCCCGGTAAGTATATTTATGTTAATTATACACATGTTTAGGTAAACATATAAGTTTGTTAGAGCAAAAACTCAACAATAATAATATACAACGACAGAGATAGAGATGGGAATGCTTGTGAGGTAAGAGATATGGCGGCCATCAGGCGTCTTATCTATGTTTGTTGATAAGGAGACAAACCGTCCGTCCTCCGACACCTTAGAAGTGTGAGGTTTCAATTATATAAGTACAAGTAATAATATTAATATTATTATATATATATATATATATATATATATATATATATATATATATACACCTATATATATATATATATATATATATGTATATACTTTTAATTAAATATATCTTTTTTTTACTAACTATTAAAGCGTCTCTCCTGATTCAGAAGCATTAAAATAAAAAAAAAAATATTTTTATGGTTTCATTAAGAATTTTTGTTATAAGTATTAAAACGTTTTTTTTATAATGCAATTGGGAAAAACCACAATGCAAAGCCTTATGTTTCAAAAATACACCGACTTAATAAAACGTTTTTATTAATTAATTAATAATGGTTATAATAATAATATTAATTAATATCGAAGAAAACAGGCTTACAAATGTCTTTTGAGAAAAAGTAACTGATGACCACAGACTCGAGTTTTAAGAAAAAGGTTGAAACCAAATATGGGACAATTAAAGTGACTCACGAGATTTAAATACCTTGGAGAAATCATATGCAGCAATGGTTCGGAAAGAGAAGGGTTTATGGAAAAAGTCACCAAAATGGAGAAATTAAGTTTCGCCACCAGTAATTTTTATAACAAGGTGAACTTATCTATTAAAGCTAGGATACGACATTATGACACAGTCATCAAGCCGGTGATACTTTATGGAACAGAAACCTCTTGTCTTCTCAGCCTAGAGAGCCTTCTGATAATAGAAAGAAGAATTCTCAGAAGAATCTACGGATCTAGGGGAACACCAAGGATACAGGTTGAGGTCGAATCAAGAAATCTTTAAGGAAACCACAGACTTAGAAACTGATGTTGGAACGGGAAGGCTAAGGTTCTATGTACACATGATGAAAATAAATCCTGAAAGACTAAACCATAATTTTTTTTCAGTGAATCCACTGCCACAATAATTCAAGAGGATATTTCAAACAACTTAAGGATGATATGAACCAAGTGGGGGTAACAGACTAAGATTGTTTTGAAAGAGATGACTGGAGGACGCTCAAGGGAATAAAGATTCTTGTGGGAAAAAAAAGGTCTTGCGTGGTCTGAGGAGAGAAAACTTAGGCAGGCAAAGCTCATGAAGGACATATCGGAAAAGAGGAAATAGGATGAAGAAGAAGCATTAGAGTTTTGATATTCGCGTGGTCTTTAAGGATTTTTCGTGGGGGAAAAAATACGTTTTTAGAAGCAATTCAAGGCCTATGAGAACGAATTGCTCTATGTAACAGTAGTAGAAGTGGAAAAAAACAACAAATAACCCAAGAATAAACAGTGTTATTGGTACAATTTGATTAAAAAATATAACACAACAATTTACGTACAAGGTAATGAGCTAGGTACCTACAAGGTAACCTATGCTCTGCAATTCCGCGCTTTATAATCCTTTAATTCACGGCGCGCGATTTATAGAGGCTGGGGGAGCCCGACGAGTTTCTGTAGAACCCACAGCTTATACTCGAAAATTACGACCTGTAGAAATACATTCCTCAATGCCAAAAATGTTTATTAATGTAAAACTAACAAACTACTTACAAGTGAATATTTTAGCGAAAGCTGGTGTAAAGGTATTGGAGAGACACAAGACTTCTGAAGATACCATTGTGGTAGCCAGGGCAGGTAAGAGACCAGGGTTTCTCAGGTAGACGAGGTTGGGTATCCAGGTGAGAGATTTCAACTCGGATAGAACGGCTGTGGAGATCTTTCCTCAGTCTATAACTAATAAGTCATAAAGGGCAAAAAACAGAGGCAGAGAATTGTTTCGCTGCTGAAATATTCCTCTTGGGATTCTATTAATATCCCCGTCTTCGTCAGGTAGTATCCTTCGGATCCTTATCAATCCTTAGCGAAAGAATGCACCTCAGGGAAGGACTCAGGTATAGGGCGGAGGAAAATTAATTTGTATTTATAATTTATAATTATAATATTTATAATTTTTTATAATTATTGGTCATTTTTTATGAGTTATAAATATTTTTATTTTTTAAAGAGAAAAGATAGGCCCTCGACCGGGATTTGAACCCGGAACCTTTGTCTTACCGTGACATGTCACGGTAAGACAAAGGTTCCGGGTTCAAATCCCGGTCGAGGGCCTATCTTTTCTCTTTAAAAAATATAATATTTATATATACCTCTAATACATATTGATTTAGCATCCTGTTAATTTCATAATAAAATTTATTATATTTTATTATTATAATTTTTATTTATTTAAAATTTATAATAAATATAAATTGTTAATGTAAGAGGTTTTAAAATATATAAACAATGCATATACCAAAACTTCTTTCGATTCTGAATTAAAATTCTGATTTATTTCCTTGAAGTTGTTTGGCGGTTAATATATTGGAGTTAAAATTCTGTGAAGATGCCACGCCAACTTCACTTCTCACGTTCTTTCTCTCTCTCACACACACCCAAAAACAAACTCTCTCTACCTACTTTTTACTAACCAGCTGACTCTGACGGAAATAAAAGTTTCGAGCAAAGTGTCAAACGAAAAAACAGGAAAATTCAATTCCTCAATTATTAATTTATAGAACGATTGAGAACGATAAAAATCATGAAATAACTTGTACCGTTACAACCCAAGAGGGGTATCTGCTCAGTAGCTGGTAGTGTACTGTTTCTAAGACAACCATGTCAAAGGTTTGGTCGAAATTCCGATCAACCACTTGGTTGATAGGTTTTCCTTAACCTGATGATTGGTCGAAAAGGTCCGCAGATTAAATTATCCGTCATCGCTGGATTTGAATACGGGTCCTATCTCAGCGATAAGAAAAATATTAAAAAACAATTATCTTAATTAAAAGCTCCGTAGAGATTTGGGACACTTGTTTTGCAAAACGCCACGAATAGCCTGTTATATCCCTTCTAAATGAACCAATAATGATTTTGTTAAAATTAGTAAATTCCGTATCAAAACTTAAAAGCCGTACTAAAATTAAAATTATGATTCCTGACTTAATATAAAGGAAAGTTCAGGACCCATTAGTATTTCCTTTCTCTTGGGAGAATGGAAATCATGAAGTTCTTCAAAATTTTGTTTAATAATTAATTAAAATTCAGAAATACCTGATTAAATTCACTCCGGAATATATTATTTAAAACTAATTACATATTTTTAATAAAAATTATTTTTTAAAAAGTACTTAATCATATGTAGACAATCAAGGGGATCCTACTTTAAAATATGCTAGAATGCTTTAGCAGGATTTAGACGTCATCAACAACAAACATAAAATATGAAAGTTGTTAAAGAAAGAACCCATTGGCCAAGAGAAGGCGGACACAGGCGGAAGACAACGTGAAGGGATCGTAGTGAAAGTGTGCGTGGGCTGGGAGACTTTAATGCTTCAACCATAGCGGTATCTGCACTTCGTCACTTCGTACTTCGACAAGGGCCATCTATCTCTTGCAAAAATAGAAACCATTGATACCAGCGATTGTCCTAAATGAAATATCAATCGAAGATTTAATAATAGCAAATCGATATATTTAAATAGCATATGCTTTGATATGTATTTTGTATATATATTTTATATGTATATTGATATGTATTACTATGTTCTTACACGCTTGTTATTAGAACCAAACAAAATACCGAGGAAAGAATAAGTTAGTTCAAGAAATAAGTATTTTCAATTTTAAGTAGTAACAATAAAGTTTTCTTTAAAGTTTACATTATTTGTAAATCCCACACTAAATGAGAAATGCTTCTTTTTTTTTAGCTTGTAGCTCAGTGTGTACACCGGTGAGTTGCTAGAAATCTAGAAAGCTCCGGGTTCCAATAAATATATTATTTAATTTGTTAATAGCCACGGATGAACCCTGTGGGATCAACAGATCATGGGGCTAATCCAGGCTCTACCTCTAATTGGGGGAAAACCTGACATATCACCTCCCCGCACTACCGTTGGGTGAGAAAGAGTATAGTCTTAACTATGTACTGAACTCAAAACCCTTCATAGGTTGCGTTGGCAGTTTTATTTTAAGTGATAATTGAAAAAAAAAGCATTAAATTTAGATTACATAAAATAAACTATAAGTAGCATTTAACTTGAACGTCTAGTCTTAAAATTTACATAAGTATATATAAGAACGTACTTTACAATTTAGCGTTTATTTATTTGATATAAATATAAATAATTTAAGGAAAAAACTAGATATAGTTAGATAATGCGAAAATAATACCTTTCTTCAAGTTCTGCCACAACGTAAAGAAGGTATAGAAATCCTGCTAAAAATACGCTATTGATATATTTTCGTAAGCAATAATACTTGTTATTTTATTTATTATAAAAAAAAAAATTATGCTGCGTTTTTATAGATGAAGTAAGTGCTAATTTAAAAATATGAGATTCGATACATTTTGAAATAGTACTCTACCAAATCACTTATCTGGCCGATTAATATTTTTAATACATACAATGGAGAATTATATTTTTTTATTTTAACAATATATAGTATCATTAATCATCCTCTCTTTTAATGGAGGTGACATCCTGAAGTTTTTGTTTCAATCGATTCCAGACAGCTAACGGAAGACAAGACATGTCGCCTCAGTTTCTTCATCGACATCAGCGACAGTAAGGACGTCCATGCTTCAAGTTCACCGACCTGGAAGGACATCAGGAGTGTCCAAGATCTCGGAACCTGTTGGAGTCGTTAAATGTTTACGTCCGAAGGGTTTGATAGCTCAATCAACGAAAGTCTATCAAAATGTGGAACTGAATAATGTCTTATTTGCAAAATTATAGTATACTGTAAAGCCTGACCTATAAAATAAGGAACGACATTTAAAAATAATATTTCACACTCTATTTACAAAAATATTTTCTACTTAACTGTTAAAAAAAAAAAAACGCAAATCAGAATAACCTCCCCTTTTTTATCTCACAGCCGTTACCATGGTAACCGTATTAGTAACATTCGAATGAAAGACGTTTAATGTACTGATAATTAATTATGTAATGTATATAATAAATATAATAAAAGTCTAAATTAATTCGTAAAAATATAAGTATGTATTAAAAAATACATCTGAGAGCACCGAGAGTAAATTTATGTTAATGGGCGCTTAGGCAGAAGGAACAATAACGGCGGTAACCGGTTACGGATCACTGGTTACTCAGAGGCAGCTAAATATAGGAGAGGCGGCAAGGCCACGGAGACTACAACGGTCGGTCAAGTCGCAAGCCGTTCCTCCACTTCTTCCTCTTCTACTCTTTCTACCCTAATAATTTACAATATATTTCAGAAATATTATTAGAATATTGATATTTCTTAATCAAAATAAATAAAATAACTTTTTATGAGACTATTAAATATAAAAAATAAACACTAATAATATATGTAAAAATACTATAAATCAATTTAAAGTATTTTTATTTGGTTATATAGGTTGGGAATATCCTTTTTTTTTAATATGAAATTTAATTGTTGAATATTATTGGTTGACCTTATAAATGAGAAAATGGTCAGAGAGGAGGTCAAAGAAAGAATTTCATAAATAGAAATGAACTATTTATTTGTAACTAACACTTTGACACACATTGCGGGTCTTCTTAAGGGGGGGGGGACAAGTGAAACATTGAAATGATATGTCTACTTTCGTATCTGGTTTACGCCCATAGCATCATTTCTATATTGTATTTTACCTACTGTCATCCTTTAGAATTTTGGACATACAATTTAAATTTGTTTGTATCTTGCCTATCCAGCCTTGAAGAACCTACTAATGGGTCAAATTAAAAAAGAAAACAACCTGTACCGCTACCACTGGCGAAGGTTCTGGGGTTGAGTGCAGGGTAGAGACTGTACTGTTTATTGAACAACGGATAGTGCAGGGAGGTGATTAATCATAGATCACGCTCAACCGCCAGATTTCCCCCCTTATTTTGGTTACCCATGGTTATAAAGGCTGGATGATCCCCAGGAGGGTCCTATATCCCAATTCCTTAGCGTCCATCTCCAGCCGCTAACACATTAAATAAACGTCTCGCCAACAGCGGGATTTGAATCTAATACCTTCGGCACAGCAACTGAGCGCTCTATCACTGAGCAACTCCGCGAAACATTTGTTTAAAATAAATATTTCATTTCTATTTCTGAAATTGTTTCTCTGATATTCACCCGGAAATGAATTTTCTTTTCCCTGAAAATGAATTGCTTTCAATATGAAAACTCTGTATTTTACAGTAAAAGACTTGTTGAATTTAATGAGTAAAACATTTAATGTTATTTTCCGATTTGAAAGTTTAAATTGTCTTGAGAGGAAGTTGAGACTTTCTTCATGTTTGTCATAAAAACTGGTCGCGGGTTCGAGAAAGTCGGGAAGTGAGGCGCCGATCCAGCGCCAATGATCTTGAGATATCGTGCGCACTTTGTGATCCGACATGCGTGCTTAGTTATCGCCTGGAAATCTTGCCTTGATAGTTGCAACAAATTGTAGACTGGAAGATACCATACCTGTATAATGGGTCGGCAGTTTCTAAAGCTAGTCTTAGTTCAATGTAGTTCAATTTATTATTTAAATTACTATTTAGTCGAAATGCAGTCAAGATATTTTACATTTTATTTATTTTATATTTATTATTCTTATGATGGTGATAATTTTTAAATATTTTTATTTTAAAGAGAAAAGACTTGTCCAGGTCGGGATTCGAAGCCGGGTCGCCCGCGTATTTTATATTTTAAAATATCGTATTATATATTTTACATTTATTGTTTAAGGCGACCTTTTTGGGATTGAAATTGTTTTAGAAAGACTTCACAAATAAAAATTGTGTTTATACACATTTTACTTAATATATCTACACTACTGGTAAGTAATTGGTTAAGACTAATGTAGCCCAGAGAGAGTTGATTGCATTGAGGAAATCAGACTCGTGTCATTTTAGTAGTATTTCATTTTAAATGGAATCCTAATATAAGAAATAACTGCTTCTCCAGCCAATGGCATCACTTCGAACCTTATTCACTACGAAAATAACACGATCCCGCTTCCTTTATTTTTTAACTATCTGTTATTTAGTATCAGTTACTTTCATTGATAACTGTTATAACCTAATAGAAATAAAAATGTAAAGAAAGATAAAATCATGTAGTTACATATGATTTACTCAGTCATTAAAATGAATTTCTTAGAATTGGCGAAAATAGTTAAAAATCAAGAATCAAGCATAAGATATGCTTAAAATAAGGGTATTATACATCAAAAAAGATTCTGTTTCAAGGGACACGAAATGAAGTAACATCAGGAGCTCATACTCAAAGAATCGAATCTCTATGGCCATCTCTCAAGGGAAGGAACAAGAGAGAATGCGGTATCCACCGGAGGATGATAGATTCGTGCCTATGTGAATATATTTCGAGAAGGAGGTACGAAAACAGGGATTTATTTGAGCAGATCCTGAAATAATTAATATTTAAAGTCGTCTAAATTGAAAATGTATACGGTAATTGTCTTGGTTATTTGTTGTGTTTTAAATTATACATAAATACAAACATATGTCCTTTTATTTCTATTAGGTTATAACAGTTATCAATAAAAGTTATAACTGTTATAAAGTTATAACTGTATTTATAATTAGGTTACATGGTAAATTTCTGAAACATATGAAGTTATTTCATAAAAGTTCGACTTAACCACTTCATCAGTCAACGGTGATATGGGAATGTGCATTAATACGCCAGTAAACCAACCATCAGAATTTTATAGCAATAATATCTTACATTTATTAATAAAGCACTAAAAAAAAACTAGTAATATAAATGTCTATAGAACCTCATCCTTAACTTATTATGTAAGTCCATAAGGCAGGTAATTGAAATTATTATTTCTCTTATCACCTGTTCTTTATCACCAAAGCAGTTACTCGAGTAACCATTGGCTGTTGAATAGTGCTGTAGGTTTTTTTTTTATGAAACAAGAGATTGAGGAAACGTTTAAATTCAATATAATTAATAAAATTGTACCTACTTAGTTTAATTCTTTCAAAGAAATTATTTTTACGAATGATACTCGTACATTTTAATCAAGTAATCAATTAACAGGTTAGCCATTTTCTGAGCTGAAACTAAACCAGATAGAAACGAGTTAATAATAAGACAAGCAATAAAAGGAATTTAAAATAATATTGAGTATATTTGAAAGCTCACCAAAACTTTTATTCTAAAAATATCGCACTGATAATATTCATATTATTCACTCCACAATACAAGGAAAATGTATTTTTTTAAAATAATAATGCTGAGCAATTTGTTGAAAAGAAAAAGAAAAAAACTTAAGATGTCGCGTTCTATCCTTGTCTTCCGTGTCCTTAACTATCGCCATTAACAAACAAGAAGCTGGAGGAATAGCAATACGTCCTTGTCCCTTTAATTGTCTCACTTCATTTACTGTCACGACAAGATTCTTATCTCCTTAACACGTTAAGTGTCAAAAGATTATTTGCAATCTTCGTAACAGACACTTTTTCCTCCCTGCATTTATTGTATTTTCAGGATAGAAAATAAATTAATTGAGATGATAATTAATATTGAAGATCACCAATATAGGATATATAATTTTAAATTTAATTATTGATATTTATAACAATAAAAGTAAATATAACGGCAAGAATGAAACATAAAGGCAAGTAGAGAATCTACCCAGAGGTAGAACTCAATCAACAAGTTCAACTTAAAAGGTCATGAGGCTAGCTTCTTTTCAGATGCCTTGGAGTATTATTGAAGAGGTAGCTAGGTTTGAAACTATTGGGTTTGAGTGGGGTTAAAGTTTGTCATGAATTAATTAATTTAATTTTAATTAAATTAGCAAGAAATGGAGCATTAAGATAATATGGATGATTTTGTTCGTAACAAAGTAAGGAGCATTAAGGATTTTGGATAAGAGAGGAATTTGATGGAGTTCCAAACTCTAATCGTTAAGGCCAAATAGGTCTTATAATATTCATGTCTATGATTCTTTTGTAATTAATTGGGAGGTTAGAGCGTTTATCTAGTAAGTATTGCAGCAGCCTGAAACAGCTAGCCCAACATTAATTTTATATTTTGATAAGGATTCAACGGCAGAACATCACAAGTGCTTAATAGTGTGTTGCTGATTTAAACGCGTTCATTTTTTTCCTTAAGATAATATTTTATCCCTTTTGTCCTTGTTACATATATATGTCCTGTGATAAGAGTCGGTTATGTAAGTAATAATTTAATAAGATCATCTTTGTATAACGGGGTCCTTATGATAACTCTAACAGAGCATTCATTAAGAGACTTTCTGCAAGCGGCCTAACCCCGGAGACCCGAACGGTGGTCCAGAATAGAAGAGGGCCATCGACAATAGCGCACCGCATTCCAGCTCAGGTGGATCTTCGGCGGCCATCTTATACTCCCCCCCCTCTCCTATTTATCCACCATGGTACCGTTAGTCCTTAATCTATCTATAAGGCTCTCGACTCCCGCCATTTTTTAATATCCTCTAATCTAAACAACTACCATAAACACATTCCTCAAATAAAATGATAACTATCAATAATATACAGTATATGTTTATATCATATATGTTTACATAAATATCATATACCTATTTAATAGGGTTTTTATAAATTTCAAAAGGATCGTTTACACAAAGTGTCCTTGTCAAAGCCGCTAACCACCAAAGAGGCCCGCATCTTTTACTATAGAAGAGAAAATGATCTTGGGAGGTTACAAGGTCCTGTCAGGTTACGATTCCTAAATACTACCACGTATTATACAAACTTCGTTTATAATATAATATTATATTAGTAAAATCATAATTAGACCATCCACAATATATATTTGCATCAAAACAAAATATGCAACTTTTATAGTATTAATAATGAAGTCATAATCCATTTGTGTTTATAAATTATTTACATGTTTTACTGAAACTCTATTTTTCATTTTCGAAATAAATACTTTATTTAATTGTATGCATTATTTTTGTTTAGTATTTAGAACTGGCTTTATATAGGATAATATTACTATATTATTGGTTGGCCCTATAAATTTTATAGAAGAGAAAATGATTATTTATCAGGATTATTATATGTATAAATATTATACATATATTATAAATTCTACTATTTTATCTCCCACCTTATTATTATTATTGTAGTAAGATGAAATAACTCGTATTATTTTCTGATATTATTCGCTTCTACAGTTTATTGATTAATTAATTAGAGAATTTTACGATTTTTGTAATGTTACAATGATGTTTTTTGTACGATATTGTATCAAAACAAATAAATCCATTCGACTATTTCGTTTTATACTAACTTCGGAATGATTTTTGTCGGATCAGGAACAATAACTATTCAATTGGGTTTGGTATCTCCTATTACAAAGTTCATGAAGACACTATGACTTATAGATAACAGAAGACGACGGATGCTGTGAAAGGATCGACAGGTGGATAGAGTAATTGAATAGCTTTCGGCCTACTGACCTTGACTAGAGGATTACTGCAGAAGAAGTCGATGATCAGTGCGCAATGGTGATCCTGGCCGAAGAAGAAGATATTGATGATGGAGGTAAAAGAGAACGGACACAGAGACACAGTGCGCACGAACACGGGCCGAGAACTGAGGCGAAGCTGTAGAAGAGGTTTGGAGGGGGAATCCCCACCTGTACCTGCCTCCATTAGCACCTAGCCAATAGTACTCCCAATATCATATCTATATTATATCTATCTATCTCTCTCTCTCCTCTCTCTC